>CM076582.1:427136758-427694374 GCA_034641835.2 Pinus albicaulis
GTATTCTTGAGGAAAACTTTGAAAAATTTTAGGCGCCGGTTTTCAACGAGCTAGCACATTTTTCAAATAAACGACGCCAGTGGTGCTCTATATCTAAAAGCTTGTGGAGAATGGCATTGAATCCATTCCGGGTAGCCTTAAAGTAGTGTGTGCATGATTTTTTGAAATCCTCCACACAAAGGCATCGGAACACAAAGCACAAAAGGATAGAGTGGGAGAAGTTCATGGCTCTTACACTGGAAAATCAGTTAAATCGATGAGCTCTGGGTTGCCAGTGTCGACTCCCCAAGCTCACGGTGAAAATCGGTAAAAATATACGAAGGTGAAAAGGTAAAATTAAATTGTTTTTACTATTTGAATTTTTTTATAGCCTTTTATAACCTTTCACAACCTAATTAGATTTTTATACACATTTTTTTATTATTTTTATTATTTTCTAAAATGGGTTTTGTGATTGTTTTTTATTTCATTGCCTTAAAGTTAGATTCTTAGCTTAACTCATTGCATTTGCACTCCATATTCAGTTTTCATTCACTGCATATTAGACTACTTCAGTTGTTAAACTTAACAAAACAACTTTCATTATTTACAAATATCTTCTTGTTCTAAAATCTACAATTGATCCATAACCATATGTGTTGAGTATTATATCACTAGTATAGCCCCTTATTATTGTTAGTGTAAACCCCTTATTGTACCCTTGTAACCCCCATTTTGTTATTATTGTGCCCTTAAATTATTATTGTTAGGTCGGCTAGGATTACATTGTGGCCCACTAGGATTACATTATGGCCCCATGGACTCCTATATATAGAAAGGAGGTTTTGTAAATTGTATCATCCAAGAATTGTTCATTTATGTAATGTATTGGGGGTTGCCCCCTCGAAGTGGCTTATTTCTAAGGCGTTCATATCTCTTTTCTTCTATTTTTGGAGCTGGTTACACAACATTTGGTATCAGAGCTTTGGATTCTAGGGTTTCGCTGCTCCAAACAGGTCATCGTGGCATTTTCGCTATAACTTTTTTTTCTACGAAGTTTCAGAAGCTGAAATTTTTAGGGTGCGAAGCTGAAATCCTGAGGAAGATTGTCTAAAAATTTCAGAGCTTGGTTCGCAATATTTTCGGAGATATGATCTGTGGAAGTCAGGTATTTTTTCAGGCTCCTAAACAGGTCATCGTGGAATTTGCGCTATAAATTATTTTCTACGAAGGTTCAGAATCTAAAATTCATATGGTGCGAAGCTGAAATCCTGAGGAAATTCATAAAAAAATTTCAGATCTTGGTTCGCAATATGTGTGGAGATATGATCTGTGGAAGGTAGTGCTTTTTCAGGCTCCTGAATTTCATCTCAAAGAGGTGATCGTGGGAAAAGTTCAATAACTCTCTCTCTGAAGATTGGATTGGAGTGCCGTCAAAAGTAGTCACAAGTACACGGCCTTTAGTTTCTTTGCTATCAATTTCAGAAACAAAGGACAAAACAGTGACACGTGGCAAGTCGTACAAGTTCGCTCTACTGAACCAGTCCAGAATTAGGTCATTGTGGGAGATTGGACACAACTTTGTCTTGGAGAATCCAAATCAGGTCAGACCTGTGGCATTTGAAAGTAGCTTCATAGGGCTACTACAGGGCTGAATTTCAGATATTGAATATTTTCAATTACAGAGATAATTCAATTTCAATAGCGAGCTCCTAAAAGCTAGTAAAAGGTGTGTATTTTTTTTTTCCGAATTGCATAAGTCTTGTTTGAAGAATCAAGTCGAATTGATTCCAAGGGCAGCTTGTAGAATAGATATCAATATTGGATTCTAAAATGGCCCCTAAAAATAATTCAACACCCATTAAGCCTTCAGAAGGCTCTACTATGACTCATGAAAATGAAGAATTGCAACATGATCTATCAAAATTACAAGAGCAAGTGCAACAAATTTCACTCTCGCAAAAAGCAACAAAAAATGAAATGGAAGTTTTGAAGAAAGGCGTGGAAGTGAAGATGGACGGTTTGAAGAAAGTCATGGAAGCTAAGATGGAAGGCATGGAATTGAAGATGGACGGTTTGAAGAAAGGCGTGGAAGCTAAAATGGATGGCGTGGAAGCTAAGATGGATGACATGAAGAGTGATATAAAAGCATACATGGAAGGCTTGATGACAAGCTTAAAACCAGAAATGATTCCTAATGGTGGAAATATAGGAGAAGAACCTCATGATAAGAACAAAATAAATGTTAATCATGATTTAATAAACTCGAATGTTGGCGGGAAGAACCACCATATTCCAAAAATGGATATGAAGAAGTTTGATGGAAAGGATCCGGTAACATGGATACTACAGATGGAGCAATATTTTGATCTCCATAACGTGCAAAACACACAAAAGATACGCATTGCAACTTTACATTTAGAACAAAATACATTTGTATGGTATCAATGGCTTTGCTCCCGTAAAAAAATTGTCACTTGGTCAATTTTTACGGAGGAAATGATAGCACATTATGAGGATACAAAGAGCAACACCTTCTTTACCCAATTGATAATTCTCAAACAAAAGGGTTTAGTGGGGCAGCACATTGAGGACTTCCAAAAATTGAATATAAGGGTAACTGATCTTACAGAGGAACACAGGATTGATCTCTTCCTAGGCACTTTAAAGGATAACATCCAACATGAAGTTCGCGTTTTGGAACTTGATTCATTGGAGAAGGCATTCAGGTTGGCAAGAAAAATTGAATGTAAAATTATGGCGACAAGGAAGCCTACCACTCACTTCTATAAAGAAGGAAGTGTTGCTACGCCTAGATTTCCACAACCTACAAGGTTGACACCACAACAATTGGAAGAAAAAAGAGCAAAAGGGCTTTGCTAAAGTTGTGATAGAAAATACACTAAAGGTCATAAGTGTGCTGAGAAGAAATTATTTTACATAGATTGTGAAGAGGAAGAAGAAAATGAACAAGAAGAGGATATACACCTGGAACCAGCCCTAGAAGAGGAAGAAATGAATCCGACCATATCGTGTAATGCGCTGGCAGGAATTACCACTCCTCAAACTCTCAAGATACAAGGACAAATCAAGAAGAAAAAGGTAATAGTGTTGATTGATTCAGGTAGCACCCATAATTTTATTCATTGTAAGGTAGCCAAGGAATTAAATTGTTTCCTATACCCAGCACCAGAATGTCAAGTGATGGTTGCAAATGGAGGAACTATAAATTGCTTTGGAAAATGCCATAATATCAAGCTAACCATGGGGAATATGTATTGACTAGTCCAATGCTTTCCATTCCTATGGGAGGTGCTGATGTTGTACTAGGAGTACAATGGTTACAATCTTTGGGGACGGTGGCTTTTAATTTTCAAGAACTTTTCTTGAAATTTTTTTCAGAAGGAAAGGAAGTCGAATTACGGGGTATTGAAGGGAAGCCAGGAAGGATAATAAGCTCTAATGTCATGACAAAGCTTCTAAAGAAAGAACGACGAGGCGTAATTGCACAATTATGCTCACTAGAAGTTCCGACATCAAAATCATCTATTTCTGCAGATCTCCAACAAGTCTTGGACAATCATTCCAAGGTGTTTGAAACTCCCAAAGGACTCCCACCTATTCGTGATCATGATCATGCTATTCATTTGATTCCAAGAAGTGTTCCTCCAAACATCGGGCCTTATAGATATCCTTATGTCCAAAAGAGTGAAATTGAACATATGATTGCAGAAATGTTAGAGGCGGGTATAATTCAACCTAGTCAAAGTTCTTTCTCTGCTCCTGTAGTATTGGTACACAAGAAGGATGGATCATGGCGAATGTGTCTGGATTATAGGGAGCTCAATAAGCTCACCATTAAAGATAAATTTCCCATTCCTGTGATTGATGAATTATTGGATGAATTACATGGAGCAATTTATTTTACCAAGTTGGATCTTCGTTCAGGATATCATCAAATTAGAATGAAGACTGAAGATATTCCAAAAACAGCATTTCAAACTCATGAGGGTCATTATGAATTTTGGTCATGCCTTTTGGCCTTACCAATGCACCTTCTACATTTCAAGGGTTGATGAATTCCATTTTCAAACCCTTCCTTAGAAAATTTGTGCTAGTATTTTTTGATGATATACTAATCTACGGTAGGTCTTGGAAGGATCATGTTGAACATGTTGACAGGGTGCTCAAACTATTGCAGGAGAAACAATTATATGCAAAAACATCCAAATGTTTCTTTGGAGTACAAGAGGTGGAATATCTGGGTCATATTATATCTCACGAGGGTGTTAAAGTAGACCCTAACAAAATTAAAGCCATTAAGGAATGGAAAGTCCCCACGACCATAAAGCGGTTGCGAGGATTTCTCGGGTTAACAGGGTATTATCGCAAGTTTGTTAAGAATTATGGGAGAATAGCAGCACCTCTAACAACATTATTGAAGAAAGATGCATTCTCATGGACTCCTGAAGCAACTAAGGCCTTTGAACGTCTTAAAAAGGCAATGTGCCTAGCACCAGTCTTAGCTACACCAGACTTCACAAAAACCTTTATTGTGGAATGTGATGCCTCAGGAAATGGAATTGGTGCAGTTTTAATGCAGGAAGGAAGACCCATTGCTTTTGAAAGTCGTCCAATCAAAGGAAAGTATTTACAGAAACCTATTTATGAGAAGGAAATATTAGCAATACTACATGCACTAAAGAAATGGCGAACTTACCTAATGGGAAGACACTTCAAGGTAAAAACTGATCATGATAGTCTTAAACACTTTTGGAACAAAGACTATCTTCAGAAGAGCAGCAAAAATGGGTCACAAAGATGTTGGGTTATGACTTTGAAATAATCTACAAAAAAGGAAAGCTTAATGTTGTTGCAGATGCACTCTCAAGAGAGAATGAAGAGGTGGAAGCATTGCTTTGTGCCATTTCTATTATCCAACCAGATTGGATAACTGAAGCAAGAGATGAATGGAAGAAGGACAAAGATGTATGGATATTAATTCAAAAGTTGCAGCAAGATCCTAGTACATCTGATACATTTAGTTGGAAAAATGATTCCTTATGGTACAAAGATCGCTTATATCTTTGTAAGAATTCCCAACTAAAACAAAAGATTCTTCCGGAATTGCACACTTCTCCTTTAGGAGGACACTCGGGATTTTTAAAAACTTACCACAGGGTGAAGAAAGAATTTTTTTGGGATGGCCTTAAATCTGATATTCGAAAGTTTGTGGCGGAATTATTGGTTTGCCAACAGAATAAAGTGGAAACAATTAAGACCCCAGGACTTCTACAACCTTTATCCATTCCAGGTCAACGTTGGGAGGAGATTTCAATGGATTTTATCACAGGGTTACCTAAGTCCGAAGGAAAGAGTGTCATCATGGTGGTAGTTGATAGACTTACCAAGTATGCACACTTTTGTGCATTATCTCATCCATTTAAAGCAAGTACTGTTGCTACTACATTTATGGACAGAATTCAAAAGCTACATGGAAGCCCAAGGGTTATTGTGAGAGACAGAGATCCCATTTTTACTGGAAATTTTTGGACGGAGTTATTTTCTTGTTTGGGTACTCAATTAGCTCATAGCTCATCTTATCATCCGCAATCTGATGGTCAAATGGAGATAGTAAATAAATGTTTGGAAGGATATCTTCGTTGTTTTGTATCTGATAAACAAACACAATGGGTCAAGTGGTTACCTCTTGCCGAATGGTGGTATAACACTTCCTTCCATACCGCAGCAAAAATGACCCCATTTATGGCACTTTATGGATATCATCCACCATCCATCACATCATATTTAAGAGAAAATTCGAAGGTTCAAGCAGTGGAAGATCACATCGAGCATCAAGAAGAAGTTCTCCAACTCTTAAAGGATAACCTGAATTTGGCACAAAATCGAATGAAACAACAGGCAGATCAACATCGCAGCGAGAGAAGTTTTGATGTAGGAGATTGGGTATTTTTACGGCTACAACCATACAAACAAATGTGCCTCAAGCAAGCAAAGAAGGATAATAAATTATCGCCAAAGTACTATGGTCCTTACAAGGTGTTGCAAAAGATTGGTACTATGGCATACAAATTGGAGCTTCCTGCTTCTTCGCGAGTACATCCAGTTTTCCATGTTTCATGCTTAAAGAAGGTTATAGGTGAAAATCTTCCAGTTCAAACAGTATTGCCAGAAGTTGATGGGGAAGGGAAAATCATATTGGAACCTGAAGCAGTCATGGAAAAAAGAACTCGACAACTACGGAATCGATCAATTTCAGAGTATCTCATCAAGTGGAAGAACTTACCCACTGAAGATTCTACATGGGAGGATGAGAATTTTATACAGAAGCACCCAGAGCTACTCAAGCGTTGAGGACAACACTTTTTTGAAGGAGAGGGGCATGTTAGGCCCCTATATTACTAGTATAGTCCCTTATTGTTGTTAGTGTAACCCCCTTATTGTTATTATTGTACCCTTGTAACCCCCATTTTGTTATTATTGTGCCCTTAAATTATTATTGTTAGGTCGGCTAGGATTACATTGTGGCCCACTAGGATTACATTATGGCCCCATGGACTCCTATATAGAAAGGAGGTTTTGTAAATTGTATCATCCAAGAATTGTTCATTTATGTAATGTATTGGAGGTTGCCCCCTCGAAGTGGCTCATTTCTAAGGCGTTTATATCTCTTTTCTTTTCTTTTTGAGTTGGTTACACAACAATATGAAATCGTAAAAAATATCATTTTAAGGCCTGAAGTACTTCTGCAACTTCCTTATCATTTCACAACAAACATTTCTTCAAAAGACTATTTCAAAAATCTATAACCTTTGAGTGAAGTGTAGTGTTATCAAACTAAGTTGCAGAATAGAGTTAGGAACTAGTCTTAGAGTAGAAGATCTTATGATGGTATCAATGTTTTACTCCAAATATGCTTTAACAAATCTCTAATCAAGGATAAAATGTTGCATCATTATAAGTTAGTTGTTTAACTGTTTAGTTAGGAGGATTTGCACACTTAGTTGACCATGTCTCAAGCTCTCTCTCAAAATGCCTTTGATGAAAGAATTTGACAAGTTGAGTTTGTGTTTTGAATCATTTGCTTAAAAGTCATTATCAAGCTTTGTTTTTGCTTAGTCATAGTTTAGATTTGATTATGTTTTTAGTATTGCATTTGCATTTACCATTTGACATCAACCAATTAGGCTTCACTCTGTTTTTCTTAATCATTAGCTTCTTTCCATTAGCTTTCTAGTCATTTTCCTTGTGAACATAAAGCCACCAAAAGATCAAAAACATCATAAATCATCACAAAAGACCAAAAACATCACAAAACACTACACACAACGCATTAAGAAACAAACACCTAGGTACATATAGTACACTTCACTTCAGCAGTTTACCAACCCCGGTTGACAATTAAATGAGCTCAATTTAGGAGACTAGATTGAGACCAAATATGGAAAACCAGATATTAAACCATAGAGACTTCCTGTTTAATTCATGGGGAGATCGTCCTATCCACGTGGTGAAGAGGCTTGTAATCGAGATCTGCGAAGGGGTTTGAACTTCTAGCCCGTGCAAATATTTCACCCAAAATTCTTGGGTGTAAGAGCAGTTCAGAAGCAAGTGTTCCATTGATTCCAATGCTGCGCAGCAGAGCGAGCATCTGTGTGGGCCAACGATGCCTCTTTTTTCCAAGTTTTCGCCAGTCAGGATTCGCTTGTGGATGAGGAGCCAAGAGAAGAAATTGACCTTTGGTAGGCCGACAGGGTCCCATATCTGCTTCCATAGCAAAGGGGAGTCTAGGGGATTGCTGAGTTGGAGGGAAATGTAGCCTTGAGCAGAAGAGAAAGCTCCCGTCTTTCCCCAGCCCCACTTGTCGATTGTGTGTCGGTGGATTGGTGCCAACCTAGTGAGAACAACTTGAAGGAGAGGTAATTGAGTTTGCAACCAATCTGGAGGACGAGGGATATTCCATTCAGTCCAATTTCCAGTGTCATGCCAGGATGATATGTCTTCCAACTTGTTGATGTCAAGACCCTTTATCCAATCACACAGATCAACGATTTCATGAGTAGTGTTGAGTGGTTGAAGCCCCATAATTTTATCTTCCCATAGATTGATCTTTTTTCCATTTCTTAGAATTCTATAGAGGTGCTCCTTGAAAAACTCCCAGCTGTGTCTGCAGAGTTTCCAGAGGGTGGTGCCCTTACTAGCAGCTCCTTCCTTCATATTGTGAAAGGAGAGACCATGCATGTATTTTTTGATGAGGACTTGATTAACATAATGCCGGTGATTTGAGAATATTTTCCATAAAATCTTTCCACCCAATGCTAGATTGGCTAGTCCGGTGTCTCTAACTTGCAGGCCTTTGTCTGATAAAGGTATTTTCATAATGTCCCAGTTCACCAAGTGGAATTTTTTCAGATTCCCCTTACCTCCTTGCCACAAAAATTTTCTTAACAACTTAGAGAGTTGTTCAGTAATTGATTTAGGTGCCAATAAGAAGGTATCCTGGTATAAAGGGAGGGAGGAAAGAACAAATTTCACTAAGATAAGTTTCCCAGTTGTGGCGAGTCACTGACCACCCCAAAATTTCATTTTAGCCTTGATTTTTCTGAGGATCTCGGCCTAATGAAAGGCCTTGTTGATGCCCAAGGTCAAAGGCAGGCTAAGGTACTTGATTTTTTCCCAGCTAGCAAAGCCCACATAGCCAGTACTTGGGAAATTCGTTATGGTTTGCTGATCAGTCTTTGAGCCATACACTGCACTTTTTTTCCTATTGACTAGTGCTCCAAAGATTCTGTAGAAGCTTTGAATAACCTCCTTGAATGCCCTTGAAATATTTAAGAAAGCTCCCCGCAAGAGTAAAGAATCACCAGCAAACAAGGCATGATTGATTGGTTATGTGCCTCTCATAGCCGTAATTCCAGGAAGAGTCCCTTTTATCATCTTTGCTATCATCTTCTGACTAAGGGAATCAACCATTAAGATATACAAGAAGGGGGACAAAGGGAAGCCTTGTCTAATGCCCCTCGAGGCTTTGAAGTATCTGGCTGGCCTGCCATTAACCAAGGGGGTAATCCACGGCTCTCCAATACAAGCTTTAATTAGCCTAAGAAAAACAGAGCTGAAGCCGAATGTGGTAAGTACTTGGAGGATAAAAGTATGTCTTACCCGATATAAGGCATTCTCCATGTCTAGATTGATAATCATTCCTTTTTCATGTCGATGGAGGCTTGAGTGAATGGTTTCCTGCACCAGAGCCACATTGTCAAGAATGTGCCTTCCTTTGACAAACCCACCTTGACTGAAAGAAATGAGCTTTTCCAACTGAGGCTTGATTCTGTTTGCCAGAAGCTTGGAAAGGATCTTGTAGGATGAATTGCAAAGTGAAATTGACTTGAAGCCATCAAAAGAAGTAGGGTTCACTTCTTTTGGGATAAGAGCTAGGAAAGTGGAGTTTATGCTTCCTCCAACTTTGGCTTTCTGCTGGAATCCATTTATCATTCGAATCAAGTCATCCTTTATAATATTCCAACCAATTATGTAGAGTGAATGGTGAAACCATCGGGACCAGAAACTTTGTTTGGCTCCATCATCCAAATGACGTTGCTAATTTCCTCTTCTGTGAAGGGCTTTAGGAGGCTAGATTTGTCATCTTCCTTTATCAGTCTTGGGATGTGAGTGAGGAAATATGAGCTTTCCTCCTCATTGTCTGATCCATTCTCTGTGTACAACTGCTAGATGTGAGAGGTAGCAGCCTCACAGATCTTAGTTATTCCTTTATGCATAGTCCCATCTGAGGAGATGATTTCTGCAATGTGATTTCTCAAGAGATGAGTTCTGATTTGCTTGTGGAAGAAATCAGAATTTTTATCTCCAGATTTAAGCCAGAGATTGTGAGATTTAAGTCTCAAGGTCTCCTCCTCAACTTTGAAGGCATGGAGTGTGCTTTGTTGGGCAGCTTTCTTGCACAACATTTCTGAGGAGGTGATGTCTTGCTGTTCCATGTCCATTTGCATATCTAATAGTCTCTCAGAGGCCTACTTTCTGAGGCTAGTGGGTGAGCAAGAGGGATTTTTTAACCATTCTTTCCAGGCTGTTTTGGTGGCCTTGAGTTTTTTTTCCCACATATAACTAGTCGACCCTCTGATAGGGCTGGGCCAAGCTTTCATGATTGTCTCCAAAAACCCATCCCTTTCTGACCATAGAGGGCTGAATCGGAAGGGGATGAGCCCCAGGTTTTCCTCTTCTTCTACCAACAGTAGGATAGGTTTATTATTAGAAGTCATTTTGGGCAGAATTTTGGTGGAGATTATCTTCTTCTTAGAGAGAAGGGTGCTCTGTATTAGAAATTTTTCAATCCGGGCAGAAATGTGCTCCTTTCCTGCTCTATTATTTGACCAAGTCTAAAGCCCAATTTTGGGTTTGAAATCAAGTAAATCCCCTTCTTGGATCAAGTCTTCTACAAGGGGGAGGATGTGATCCTTTCTTATAATGCCTCCTCTTTTCTCCTTTGGCTCGAAGACAAGGTTGAGATCTTCGTCAAGGATTATATGCTTAGGTGAGTAGGCTTTCATAAAGTCAGAAATGGTTTGCCAACAATCCTTTTTTTCGGCATAGAGGACCGAAACATAAAGATTAAATAGGGGGAGGGTGGTCTTACTTGCTAGATGTTGGAGTTCGGTGTAGATCCAATGATACGTTTCGAAGGAGCTGTCGAGATGGAATTTTTCATCCTCCCAGAGGGTGGCAAGCCCACTGTAGGTACCCCTTGTACTTACTGATTTCCCAAATTTTGTTTTCCATATGTCTTTACTAAGATATAGAAGGGCTGCCCCTTATATTTTAGTCTCTTGGAGCATGAGGTTCTCAGGGGTTTCTGATTTTAGGAGGTTCTTCACTGCTTATGCTTTTGAGGGGTTCCCCAAGCCTCTACAATTCCAAGAGACTATACACATTATTTTCTTGCAGAAGGGTGGCCTTTGGGAGGCCTGGTTCGAGTGTTTCTACCTATGGAAATCTCGATCGTGGACTGACTGCTTTGTATTTTTGGTTTCTCAGCCTCTTCTTCTCTTGCCTCTCTGTGAGACTTCCTCCTGACTCTTTTTGTGGGCCTCTCGAAAGTTTCTTCTTCCGAAGATCTAGAGGATTCTGGGGGATTCTTTCTTGTCATATCTGTATAGGACGGGGAAGTGGAGACTCCTCTTGGAGATATGATTTGTATTGAGGTAGTTTCTTCCTATCTTTTATCTTCTACTATTGGATTAGGCTGTGATTCCTCTGCTTCAACTTCTATTGCAACTTGTGGTTCTTCTGGGGTACTTAGAATTTCAAAAGGGTTGGAGTTTGCATTTGTACTTGGAGGGAGAGAAGGCCCCTCCCCTTGAGTCACTGAGGTAGGTGCAACACTACCTGTTAGCTTACTTTTCTCTTTTGCTCTGTTGTTTTGTTTATTAGAGGCGGTTTTCTAGACCTGAGTCCATTGATCCTCTTTTGAGGTTTCGGTCTCTTCCACTGTTTTCTTTTTGTAGTATCTGTCGAAATGCCCATAGCCATGGAAATATCGACATTTAAATGGGAGATGCTTGTAATTAAGCTCTTGGATGTGAGACCAGTCAACCACCGTGAGTTTAATAGCCTCAGGGAGACTTCAAGTCTACTTCTATGCAAATTCTTGCGCAGGAGTACCGGTCCCTCCTTTCTACTATGTTTATGTACTTCCCATGTTTGTTGCCAATGGTTTCTAAGGATTTGGGGTTCCAGCAATGAAGAGGGAGGTGGGGCAAGCAAACCCAAACCAGAATAAATGAGGGGAAATCTTGGCTCAGTTCAAAATCAGGGGTCCATTGATTCAAATATAGACCCTGAGGGCCCATGAAATACAGGCCATTTCGAAATATCAGGTTCCTATCTTCTACTGCCTCAAAGACAAAGACAAAGAAACCCTTACAGACTAGGAAGCTTCTGATGCCTTCTTTGATAAGGGGAGACCAGTTCCTCTGGATCCAGGCTTCGGTTGATTTGGGCGAGGGCTAGATCCCAGTGAACTGCCCAATGAGCCCGCGTTCAACAAGATTTAGGGCCGATCTGCAAGGTTATTCAATCGGTAGATCAAATGTTGGGATTGAAGCCCGTTTTTTGAAGAATTTTTGCTGGAGTTCATTTGCTGGGAACTTGGTGCTACTTGCCACCAGTTTCTTGCAAGCAGATAGCTTGGGAGGAAGAGAGTTTGCAATCTCAGGGCCCCCTCTTGGGGCTATGGCGGCAGATCTGTCTCAGAAGCACATAGGAGGTTCTAGGTTCTGTGCGCTCGTATTAGTTGATATTTTAAATAGTGGATGGATTCCTTACTTTTCTCATGCAATTCTTTTGCCCATATATCGCCATTTTCCTTACCTTTTTTATCTTTTGTTCCGAAATATAAATTGGTGAACTTGATACCCATTGATTTTGAAAAACAAGATGAAAAAATTCAAGTTTCTGGGCCCAAATGGGGTTATAACCGAATGGGAGAGGGCCCTCATTTTCACAAGCAAATAAGAAAATGGTTATTGGATTATGATATGACCCAAACTAAGGGATGATCTAGGAGAAGGGTGATGTTTTACTTTGACAATGAACTATAGACAAGGAATCTATGTAGTCTAGCCATAATGTTCCCTGGCCCTATACTTTTATTAGACTAGTTATACTTTCCTTTTATAGGATTTAATTCAGCCAAGTCAAAATAGGTTACGAGGTCTTCTAAATTTTCACAGAAAGGGTCCCTAACTAAAGACCCCCATTTGTCTCCCAACTATGGATTGTGGTGTTGAAATATCTTGAAATAGTGATATTTTGCTCCTAGATAGAACCTTTTAAAATTTAAAAGAGATGGACCATAATATAGTTCTCTAATGATAATTCCTGCATGAGGTGGAAATGCACTATTGGCTAAAATGTGCATGTTCCTCCTAAGCCTCCTCTAGAAATAATTGCTATTTGATTTGTTGTTTGAGCATATTTTCTTGCTTTTTTGGATGACTATTTTCTTGTTAAAGCTCCTCAAGATATAATTCCTATTTAATCCATTTTTTTACCATATTTTATTACTTTTTTGGAGGACTATTTTTTCTTCCATATTAGTCTCCAAAAGTTGTTGAATTTTGGGGTGTTCTTCATTGATTAGGTTCTTGATTAGTTTCCACTTGACTTCACTCCCCAAGCCTCTGTAATTCCAACAAATGGCTCTCATCATTTATTATTTATTCCCCTCCCCCATGGGAGGAGCTAAAACACCTTTTGAGCTCCTATTACTTCTATTGTAGCATCCTTCTATTGTGTGTTGTGTTCCCATTCCTTTGTCATGATATGCCTATTCCTCCCTCCTTTATTTTTTTTGATTCATACATTCTTTTTTAATGGAATTTTATTACCATTGAGTCCTTAATGAATTAATCTTATGATTGATCCTCTGCCTAATCCATCTACGGAGAAACTACCCCAATGTATTTTTTGGGTGTTCCTATGTTCTTAGAGAAAGCAAATATTGCTTCCTTAGAGTGGGGGATAAAAGTTTATAATGTTTTAAGGGGACAGGGCCTTCTAAAGGAGGCATTCCTTCTGATTTTTTACCCTCCAAATTTTCCAGAGTATTCATTTCTTGATTTTCAGAGTGGCAAAGGACTTCATGTTTATAGGGAGGAGGAGGAGAGGGAGTTCATGGAAGAAGGATGCACAAATTTTCTTTGGGCGGGAGGGTTAAAAGGGGGAGGGATGTTGGGGGGTTGGTAGGGATTTTGGGGGATATCTTCATTTTATCTTCTTTCTTTTTTAGTTGTTTCCAATGCCCTCCTTGGTCTGCTTATGTTTCTTCTGTCACTTTATTTTAGAAGTCTCTAGAAAAATGGTTGACTTTGTGGCAAGAATTGCACTTTAATGGGATTTGTACATAGTCCACCTATTGAATAAAGGTCTAATTATCTAGAGAGAGTTAGATGCACTTAGAAAAACATTTTTCCAAATTCACTTCAACATATATTCTACTAGATGCGAACTTCCATCTCTAGACTCAACCTTGTCTATGTACTTTCCTAGGTCATTTCCTGCATTTTTGAAGGTGTCTTCAGTCCAACAATGGAGTAGGAAATGGAGGATTTTAACCCAAACAAAGATTGTGAAAGGAATTTCATTCTCTTAATTTAACTCTAGGTTCCATCTATTCAAATATAAACCTTGTTCCCCCCTAAAATATGGACCACTTCTCATGATCAAATCTTTGTCCTCTTTTTCTTCAAATAATAATGTAAAGAATCCCTTCCCACATAAAGATAATGAAAATTTCCCTTTATCAACGACTTCCATTTCTTGTCTACCCAGGATAGAAAATATTGAGGGGATAGCTAAATACCTGTGAATTGGCCAACACTCAAAATTGGGAGGGGATGGTGACTTTCAAAATTTCATCTATCTACTTAATGAACTTGGATGGATAAGGTTTCTTGGCATTAGCATGTCCCATGAATAGGGAATTAAACATAACGATTTCATGTGAAGAGGGAAAAGAAGGATGACTCACTCTCGAGGAGAGGCTCATCATCAATATTAGTTAGGATGAATCTTATGTTTTTTCTAAAGTAAAACCATAACACTTGAAATCTCAAAACAATTCTTTTACAAATAGTTTTCAATCACAATTTACAGGCACATAGGTATTTAAATGCAACTATTCGAGAGTAAAATACATGTTATACTGGAAATAATGAGAAGATACTTAACAAAAGATGAAGTGCGTATTTTTTTTAAATACTAAACACCAAGTGGCCAATTAAGATGGAGCAATTTTCCACCTAACCATAGGATGTAGTTTGTGTAAACCACCCCTAGCTAAGCTATGATACCAACAAGGTGAAGAAGAACAATGTATAATTCTCAAGGTGGTTTCTCCATTTTAGGAGCAAGAGGAAAACTAACTAGTTGTCACATTATTGAGTTCGTATAAACAAAAAAGTTATTTTATATCCACAATATAACCCACACAATGCGAGGAAATTTCTTCCTTCTTTACTCAATAATACCTTATAAGTCCCTCCCTCTAATTCTCTTTAGTGTGGACATATAAATGACCAAGCTATTTTCTATTAATTCCAACATATGTTTTCTTAGTTATTGGACCTTCTCAAGGTTTTAATGGCTTCCTTTCTTGGCTACTATGTCACATAATGTGAAAACCTTCCTTTTCAAAAAAAACTATGTTTTCCTCTATTATATCTTCTTCAAAAATAAACTCTCTCTTCCCATTATTTTTTTCTTCTATTTCATTCATAAAAGATTGCAAGTAAGAGTCTTAAACTAACTTCATTTAATGGGGATAAATTTCCCAAAATGTGGGAGGTGATGGCTTAGATCTAAAAGTTAGTTTCACTTCTCTTGTACCCAATCTCAATATGATAAAAGAATAAATGTCACAATAATGGAAATATGGGTAGATGAAGAGACATATGATTCTAGGCATGTAAAAATTCCCTTAGACCCTTCACCTTTTCCCTCTTATGGTATCATAGACCCTTTAGGTGCTCATTCTAGGTTAGTATTGGTTATTTGATTAACTACAAAATAGTAATATTTACTAGTATTCAAAATCACCATGGCATGTATGCCTCATGATGTGAATAAGGAATAGTGAAAAAATGATCCACGTGGAGAATTTAAACATATACATGATCAAATTCGGTATTCATAACCCAAACATTACATCCCCTTCCCCTTAGAATAACACTGTCCTTGTGTTTTTTTTATTGTAATAATGTTCAAGTCTTCAGTCTTTAGCTACCTACAATATTACCCTCTTTGCTATCTTGGCACACCTCTAAATGTTCAACATTATAGCATACAAATACTATAATAATCAAAGTAACCATGCATATCATAGCCATTTCAATGCATTAATTATTTCATCAATATGAATTACAATATTTGAATTTTAAGTTCATATTCATAACATAAGATAAAGTATACAAAACAAAAAAATACATATATATATGAATATTTATTTGTTCCATATACCATGGACAAGTCCCAACTCATTTTTTTCTTAGACACACCCAATGTATATAATTCACTCATGATCCCAACTAGTATGTACCACAAATATCTCCCAAAAAATTCGTTCAATTCACCTATTCCTTGCGGTAACTCAATCTCTAGGCTAAAGAATCCCCTTCTCTACTGCACAATCACTTAAGTGACCCATCATTTGTCAAGGCATTCTTGCACAAGAAGAGCACAAATTATTTGAGTCTTACTACTAGGTCATCCCACTTGTTTGCTTTAATGTAACACAACATATGTCATGGTGATAAAGGCATATCATAGGGTCCTAGTGTCCTTCATATTTTTCTTTTTCTTTTTAGGATATCTCTATGTTCTTGGTCCAGATTGGAGCATTGTATTGTCTGTTATCCATATTGATGCTTTTAGAGTTGAAAAAGTGGAGGAATAAACTCATAGGTCGATTTTATCATTGGGACCTGGTTTGGGAAAATAAGGTTTGAAACCTTTCGAGATGTTTTAAGGCATCAAACAACATTTTTTGGGGGGAAAATTGTCGTTTTAGGAACACCTTTTTTTTCCTATTCTACACACAAAGACCTTTCCAACGAACCAAGAATCACATCAAACAAAGTATGAATGCGAAAGTTATGCCATTGATAAGTTGACCTTCATGTTTTCACCACTGTAATTTGAGAGGATGCCACATCAACCCCCATTATTGATGCAAAAGGGTCTAGCCACGTGATTATGATGACGAAGACTCTATAAGAGTCTATATTGTAACTATGGTTAATAGTTGAGATGGTCAAACCTAACCACCAATAGGCTACTAGGCTGTGTTATAACTAGGCCACTCGGAGGAAAAGGGGTTGCATTATTTTGAGTGCATTTGTTCCATAAATGAGAAAAAATAGCCAAGAAGGATAGGAGATAGAGCACATAGAGACTATTTATGCATTGTAGCAGACCATAGGCCATAGGTCATACTTCTTTTTACTCACAACCATATTTCCATTTAGAGAAAGAGACCAGAGCGACCTCACCTTATAACTGGGGTTTTCTCCCAAAAGGGTTTCCCAAATTCTTTATTGTATGAAATGTGTGTGTGAGCTTTTATTTCTTGCATTAAAATATATGACTGCAAACATAACACAACAAATATAGGAAAACGATATACTCTTTGTATTAATAGAAATAAGAGAGAGTTTACAACCATAAATAGGCACTGACTTTGTAGATGTCTCCCTAATTTGACTTGTCCTTCCTTGTCACAAAGCGCACCTTAATAGCAACCCTAATTCATGAAGATGATAACTCCTTTAGGTTCAAGGCAGAAACACGAGGGCATGATCAGTCTCCAAAATCAGACCCTGATGCTATGGATGGTATTAAATTTATAGGAGAAGGATGATAGTTTAGGATTTACCATTATGGGCTTGAGATCCACATATGATGGGAGGATGAGCTCAAGGGATAAGAGGTGAAGTATCCAAGGTAGTATTAGATAGGATTCAAGCTTCTTATCCATGGCAAATGGTTAAAACAACCCTTGGAATCTTTTGGAAGAGGAAGCTTCAAAATTATTTTTAATTTTTACTAATTTATGAAACAAGTGCTGATAAACACTGGTGCAGAAGGGAGCAGCCAACGTTGAATGAAGGTGGCTAAAGGAATAGGGTGCATTGGGGCTAAAAACATTGATTTTGCATAAATAATCCCAAAAAATTTGAATTTTGGAAAGGTCATGTTTAGGGATTTGTGAAGGGATTATGACAACATGTTCATGGCTGTTGATTGATCTAGTTTATAGTCATATTGATCAGATGTGACAAAATGGCCTAGAACGAATTTCCCCCTAAAGTAAAAAGTGTGAAATGATAGTTGATTACTGAAGTGTTTTACCTTGTGACAAGCCTGGATCAAGGAAAAATGGTCGAGATCATCATCTGTTACAATAAATTTTCATCGTGATATATTTTCTGAGGGAGGCACACCCATAAGCTAACATTACATCTATAATGATTAAGACGTATCGTTCACTGATGATAGAGAGTAGACCCATGATTGGATGATTGTTTTGTTGATCATAGCCATCATACTTTGCAATCTTACATTGATCTTGAAATCGAATCCCAGATGGATGAAACTAAATCCAAGGTATTTTATCTCATTCACTTGATCGTTCAATGTACGAGTCTAATCATGTGAATAAATGAGTTAAAGTCAAACATAGTAGACACCATCTGATTACCGAGTAATGATGTAAGTCATTATCAGATGCAAGAGAAACCACCGATGATGCTAATGGCCCTCAAGGTACTGTAGTACAATCCATATGGTGTGAATATATTATATGGAGTTGAACACCACACAAAATATTTTGATTGAAGGCCAATGGTGAAGACTTGTTGTCGAGAGTGAGGAAATTTTCCATTGATGCATGAAAGCTCCAAGGTACCAAAGGGGTTTTCTAATTCAACTTCCCGGATAATGAGATGATGTCTATAGAAAACGATCCGTCATAGGAGGGCCTTGATGTATCCCCCATCAATGACACGAAATGGGTATCAAGATTTGAGACAAAATGATATTGATGTGGAACTAGTTTAGTAACGACAAACATGAATGTATTCTTAAGAGTATTGTAGCAGATATCAACTGAACAAATTCTCTTGAACATATTGATGACACTTTATGGAGTTGGCAACATTGACCCAAAACCAAATAAGAAGGCTTTGATATGGTGGAATGAACCAAAAGATGCAAGTAGATTTCTAACTCAACAGTCACAGATATGAAATGAAATATTTTCATGTTGAAGAACGACTCACTACCATTAATAGGTTGAGTACCTTGTTTTCCAAAATTTACCCAGCCATTTCTTGTCAGTACCTTTTTATTTTTTACATTCTTGAGGAGGATATCATATGCTTGATTTGTAAGTTCATCCTTCGGATGAATCCCTTTGAATATTTTTAAGGAACCCTAAGAAGGAGTGGTTCAGTCTCATCATGTTCGGCGAGTCCATCAATGTTTAATGCTTTTATGAGTCCAAAGAAGGTGCAAATCCACTCCTTTTTCATATTTAGAGAGTCTGAAAAAGAGGCGAAAAAGAAAACTCCAAAGGTACATTTTAGTAAATAGTCTCTTGAGTCCGAAAAGACAGAAAATGATACTTAGGAGAACATCTTAGCCATGTTCGAATAAGGTATTATTTTTTCGTAAATAGTCTATCTCATTCCAGAAAAGGGTTAAACTTATACTGAGTAGACGTCTTTTCATTTAATTTAACGAGTTCAAAAAGACAAGTGCTCGACAATATTTTCGTGTTTAGGGAGTCTGAAAATAGCTAAAGGAGGACTCCACCTAGAGGAACGAGTGGTATAAAGGGTAGCAACTAGTTATGGTTATGATGGAACTGCTCAAAACTTGTAGAGGTTAAGAGGATGGCTAATAAGACCACTCACCTCATCGATTCCCCAAGAAAGGGTAAAACAACCAAATGCAACTGTATGATCAACCAAGCATATGGTGACGATGGAATGAGAAAACAAAGGTTCATTTGGCAGAAATAAGTTGATAAAAAACACAATCAAAAGGGATAGGATGAGAATGGTTTCATTTTTAGAGAAGATTGAAACATGGGAAACTGTTCTTGAAATTGGTTTCATTTTGACACAAGATTGAAACGAAGAAAAACTATGCTTGAAGTAAGTTTGCATGCCCCCACCATAAATGAAGGTTCATTTACGAGTTCAAGTGAAAGACTCAACTGGGAATTTACAATATCTAGTTAGAGACTTGAATTAAAGGGGAATCTATTTCATTTTTTAATGAGCTTGAAAAAGGAAAAGAACTATGCTCAAAGGACTTTGTTTAATTTTTATCAAGCTTGACACAAGATAAGGAACTATGCTCAAGACATCTTGTTTCATTTTTTAACGATATTGAAACAAGAAAAGGAACTATGCTCCACGAAACTTGTTTCATTTTTTAATGAGATTGACACAAGACAAGGAAATTTTCTCATGAAACCTTGATCATGACCCCCACGAGGCCATGGCTTCCAAGAGGTTATCATAATATGGAATAAAAATGCTCTAGAAGGAATCAAGGGGTCCAATGGAAATATCAAACTCCAATGACCACAGTAAATTATTTACCATATCACCTACTGGATCTAAGTCAAAATAAATTCAGCAAACAGTGAAAGGCTCCTCTTTAACAATAGGTACGAGAATGGGACAAATTTGCACATAATTAATATGTGGCAGGGGAGATAGCACTTGCATATAAGGACCATTTAGGGATGTTGTTTAATTGGGAGTAAAATTAGGACCATCGAACGAAAGCTGGTAATTGGTCATGATTCTTCCTTCATGTAGGAAAAAAATCACATGAAAGAGTGAAGAGACAAGAGCTCCTATGAAATAAACATAGTCACACCCAAGGATTAAATTAAAATCCAAAATTCCTTGGACTACCATCACATCGATATAGAAGAAATTTCCTCCCAAAATAATAGGAAACTGAGGGAGGATCCCTAATGGTTGACTGGTTCTTTTGTTAAAATCCAACAGATTATGGGTAACAGGCACAAGTTGTGGAGAACCGAAATCTTTCCAAGTAGTTTAGGACAAAATAATAACAAACACGCCTTTGTCTATAACCATTCCAGATAAGGTCATATTCTAAGCCCATACTATGAACTATAATGGCACATAAGGAGGAAGATGATGTCTTGTTAGTCGACTCCAATCAAAGGAAGTGACCATACTACTTGGAGGGGGTGTAATGGGAACAAGAGAACTTCCCCCTTGTGCTATGGGAACAGGAGAATTTCTCTCTTGTATTGTGGGAATGGGAGGATTTCCCCCTTGTGCCATGGGAACGAGAGGATCATCCCCCAGTTCATTGGAACTTGAAGAAACGAGAAGAACTTGAGCGGTATGAGACTCACTCTCTATGGGAAAAGTATGATCAATAGAAGGTGCATTCAAGTCAATAATTTTCTCAACCAATGGTTGGTCAGGAACATACTCACTGGATTCACATTCAGATAGAGTGGGATTGATTGGATTCAGATTATGATTAATCACTTCATCAACTAGTGGAGAATCAGGGGAAAGATTTTGATAGCCAACCGAGAGACAAGGCTGAGAAGTTGTAAATTTTTCCAACACTTTTGAGGCTTCATCCATATAAGGAAAAATGTGAATAGGATGATTCCATTCACATAACTTACAAGGAAAATTAACTTTACCCTTTTTCGCATGAACCTTATGATCACTAGTCAATGGTTTGTCGCCAACATGATCTCCAGAAGCTAACACCAAAGGCTAATGTGAGCCTTTGGACCAAACTTCTAATACATTGGGAATACTAGGACAATATCTAAGAAGGTGGTCACCCTTACATAACTTACAAGGGAATTTAACTTTGTAGGGCTTATTGGAAGGTTTCTCCATATTAGTTGCGTTGGTAGAAATGATTGTTTGGTTGCCTCCCTGCTTATTTTTATTCTTCTTAATCTTCCTTTTCTTCTTCTTCTTATTCACCTGGTTACTAACTTTGAGGCTTTCATTAGACGAAGAGGAAGAAGACCAAACTGGCGAAGAAGGAAAAGGGTCAATGTTAGAATTAACTTGTTCTGGTGGAGGACTACTTGGTTGAGAAGCAGTTTGGACATTCAGAACCAAGGAGGTTGAAAATAACCAAACTAGTAAACCAATGGTAAATCTGGGAAGGGAAAACGTCGCACCAATGTTTCCAAAAGAAGGAAAAGGACCAGGATTCCCATCAGAGGGGTTTAATTGACTAGTGAACTCGGGAACTGTTGCCATTAGTATCAACCTAAGATCTACTAAGGATTTTTTCCACAGTGAGGATGTTATTCCACAGTCAATTAATTGATTTAATAAATAAAAAATAAAAAATAAATGAAAACATGGGTAACTAGGGAAAAGGGTTTACCAATTAATTGTGAACTACAATATGCCATCTTGGTGAACCAAGTATTTACATACGGGTAGGAAATATCCCTGAATGTTGTTTTTGGTGTATCATAGTGTACAAGGCAACCAAATCGGTTACCTAAGGCAGGATAGCAACCTAGTGTGGAATTCCAAAATATACTTGAAGGTACGTGGAAGCACAGTCCATAGTAGTGTTGTCTAATGCGTAACCGTACGATGAGAGCATTCCCATATACTTTTAATGTGTGAAGCTCCATCGTATATACCTGAAGGTACGCAAGAATGGTCCTATACATTTATGCACGTGGAACAAGATATCACCCATGGAACATAATGCTGGAAAAAAAAAATATCCTATGCTTAAATACGTTGGAACACATCTCTAGCCTAGACCCATAGATGATTTTGTTAATGTGACAAATGCTCCTTAGATTGATTAATTTAATTTTAGAAGTTTATCTTGAATTATGTTTTGATTTCAAGGCTCAAAAATCGATGTCATCTGAACACACCTATGATGCAACTAATATGAAAAAAATAACTCTTTTCATTTTCATTTTAACAATGAAAGTCCTAAATAAGTAGGCAAAGAAGAAATTAATAAAAAATGCAACAAACAAGTGATGCAAAAATAGATCTCCTCAACTTCGCTATTCCAATCCAAATCAAAGCTCTATATGTAATGCAAATAATGCAAAATGATGAGATTTTTCTTTTCTTTCCTCTTAATTTTCAAATGCAATGAAAACTAAGATACAACAAGATATTTGATAAGATAAATCACACAAAATATGACTCTAATATAAATTTCTTCAAGACAATAAAAAATCAAGAAAAATGCTTACAAAGACCTAATTTGGTAAGAAAAAGTAAAAAACCAAATAAATTCTCACCAAAGGCTAATAAATCAAAATGTAAACATTAAGATGGATTTTAAGAGACACTGAAAAAATTAGAAAACTCACGAAAACATTCTAGACCAAAGCAGATTGAAGAGCAAGGCAAGGAATGCATTTTTTTGCATCTTACTAGATCAACACAGGTGCAGAATATGAGAGTGCGCCACAATGCAGGTGCATAACAAGAGAAAGTGCATTGTAGCGCAAATACACTGGATCAACGCAAGTGCAGAATAGGAGAAGGTGCACTACAGTGAAATAACATAGAAGGCTTAGGTGTGCTAGGGCACTCTGTCTCAGAACATAGAGATGAGTTGGGGTTGTTTCAGTCAAAACACAACTCAAGAAACCCAACCAAGCTCAAACATATGTTTTCTTAAGATAAATCAATGTTTGAATGAGTCAATCAAGGTTTCTTTAAGAGGTGAAAAAGGTGTTAAGGTTAAGTCAACCACTAAGGGAAAAATCGATCCCTAATGGAGTAACCAATTTGATATGCAAAATTTATGATTGTGGACAAAGGTGAATTCCATAGACCCAGTGGATTGGTCTAGAACAACAAAAGACAAAGAATTTAGAGTTTTCCTTAGAGAAGTTAGAGAATGGGAAAAAGGCCTACCTTGAATATGTAGCAAGCTTTCCTTTCCTCCTCGCTTGTAAACTCAAATTGTAGCTCTAGGTGCTATAATTAGAACCTACACACACGACTAAAACAAACAAAGGATCCACAACAACCAAGTAGCATAGTCTAACATCTCTGTTCAATGAATAAAAAAGGCATTGAAATATGAGCACAAAGATAACACAACCAATATCGGAAAGCAAGATACTCTTTGTATTAATAGAAATAGGAGAGAGTGTACAACCATAAATAAGCGTTGAATTTGTAGATATCTCCCCAATTTGACTTGGCCTTCCTTGTCAAAAAACACACCTCAATATAAATCCTAATGCATGAAGATTATGACTACTTTAGATCAAGGAAATATCATGATGTTATGATCAATCTCCAAAAGCCAACCCTAATGCTATGGATGGTAGTAAATTTATAGGAGAAGGGTGGTAGTTTAGGATTTACCGTTATGGGCTTGAGATCTACATATGATGAGAGGATGAGATGAAGGGACAAGAGGTGAAGTCTCCAAGGTAGGATAAGATAGGATTCGAGCTTATTATCCATGGTAAATGGTTAAAACAACCCCTGAAATTTTTTGGAAGAGGAAG
Source organism: Pinus albicaulis (assembly GCA_034641835.2). Classification (NCBI taxonomy): domain Eukaryota; kingdom Viridiplantae; phylum Streptophyta; class Pinopsida; order Pinales; family Pinaceae; genus Pinus; species Pinus albicaulis. Next base: position 427,160,880 of record CM076582.1, read on the forward strand.
CTTCAAAATTATTTTTAATTTTCCCGAATTTCTAGAATCACTGCACCTATTGAAGGGGAAAAAAGTGTCAACCAACGCTGGTGCAGAAGGGAGAAACCAACGCTAAACGCAGGTGGTTAAAGGAACAAGGTGCAATAGGGCTAAAAACATTGATTTTTCACAATTAATCCCAGAAAGTCAGACGTTTGGAAATTTCATGCTTAGGGCTTTGTGAAGGGATGAGGAAAACCTGTTCACATATGTTGATTGATCCGGTTTATAGGCCTATTGGCTAGATGTGACAAAATGGCCTATAATAGGGTTGTACTAAGAAACATAAACAACAATTGGAAGATTTGCTACAAGCATACAATGATGCGTTCCCAGAGCCTAAAGGGTTACCACCTAAGAGGGAAGTGGAGCACAAGATCGAGCTATTGCCAGAATCCCCATTGCCAAACATTGGGTTGTACATGCAGTCCATTATAGAAGCAAGTGGGGTGAAGAAAAAATTGTAGCAACTACTAGAACAAGGTGTCATTTGACCAAGTGCATCACCTTGTGGGTCACGCATTATCATTATGTCAAAGAAGGATTGGACTTGGTGGACGTACATAGATTACAAGGCGTTGAACAAAATTACACTCAAGAATAGGTACCCCCTACCCATTATAGGTACCAAGTTGTACTTAAAGATATATATGAGTCAAAGAAGAAGATACTTGGAAGACTTCCTTCAAAACCAAGCAGGGTATGTATGAATGGTTAGTCATGCCATTTTGACTATGCAATGCACAAACTACGTTAATGAGATAAATGAATGATGTACTGTGCCTTTTTCTAGATTCATTTGTTATAGTATATTTGGATGATATACTAGTAGGAAATGCTACCTAGGAGGAGCACTATTGGCTTGAGGGGTCCTGACCCAGGTTCAGAGGTTAAGGTTTGCCAACAAACCCCTATACTACTGGCCCTTTCGGCAGTGACCTTCTTGTGCAGGTCAAAGTCTCACCTGAAGCAGTATGGGTGGGTGCTGGAACCAGGTTTCTGCACCCTAAGAGAGAGAGTAGGTAAGTCGAACCGTTTGGCTCTATCAGATCTACATAGCCAGAGCTCTTTCACAGGAATTTCAATGATCAACCAGAGCACAGTTTTACCAGATTTATATAACAGGCTCGTATCCACATGCAGACAACCAAGTATAAGCATAAAACAATATATTTGCAGAAGAATTAATCAGATTGCAGATACAATTATCATAACATAGATAATTCGCAGCTCATAAACACATATCATTCACAGTTTGTAACATAATCACATGTAATTCGAGTCCCCAACAACCACAACTAGATATATCAAACAACATCAGGTATCCATAATACTTAGCATATATTACTTATCAAAAATTCTCTTACATACCCTAAAATCCACCTGCGGACACAGCCAGCAGGGTCCACACACATCCAGACAAAGGATCTCCGCGCACACAGCTAGTAGGAGTCCTAACCCAATAACCCAATCCCAGATCTAATAGTTCACACTTAGCCTCAATCTCTATTCATTCCTACCCCTTGACTCAAAAAAGGTTCAACTATTTATAGTACTTTAGCCTACGCATCCAATGGTCCGCAAACCGCGGTTTGCGGATTCTTGGTCTACCCTTGGCTCGCTTACAATGTATTAGGGGCTTTGACCCACCCCAAAACCCCTGCGCTAAACTAAATATAATAAAAAACATACAAAATGGACTAGATTCGCTGCTTGCAGGAGACCCTGTTCCAACAATCCCCCAACACAATCTTGTGACTCATCCCGAGTCACTATGGTGGTGGGGTCTCCACCTGCACGCACAGTGCATTGACGGTTGCGACTAGTGGGGGCAACACTTATAGACTTTGAGTAGCAGCATTCTGTGTAATGTCCATGAGATTTTGTGATTTCGGTCCTTCTGTCGTGGTGGTGACGCTCTCCAGTGTCTGATTTAGTCGCTTAACAAAAACATCGGCATCCTGTGATAGTTGGAGGGCTACAATAGTCCAAGACTTCAAGCATTGTCTGAGGATGTCCTTGTTATTATGGAGTTCCTCAATCTCAACTTGGAGGGAGTTGTTGGTCTTTAGACGGGACAGACGCTTTGCAGGGACTAAGGTAGGTAATGTAGCCTCGATCTGCTCGAAAGCTTCCTCCTTCTGTCATAAGTCCTGATTGATTTCCTAAAGGACTGGATCGCGCTGGATCTTGGTCCAAAGTTGCATGGCGTCTTCGAGTAACCGGGTGCCCTGAGAAATTTGTCCTGTAATAGTGTTTGTAGCCTCGATCATTAGCGCAACGTGCTGCGATCGCACCTCCGTGGGTGTTTTGGGCTGCAAATTAGCATGTAAGTCAGATATTTTCTACTCCAGCTGCATCTTAATGACCCGCATTTTTTTCCTAGACACCTTCAACGCTGCAACCAATCCTTCAACTTTAGCCTGGGGCATGGCTATGGCCGGGATATCTTCTATAAATTCCGTGCAGAGCTGTGGATCATTGTTTCAAGCTCTGCCTGCTGCGAGACAACGAGGAGCACTTCTGCTTTCTGCTGGGTGATGGTCTGCTTGGCCACACCAAGTTGTTGGTGGATTTTCTGGTCGCGATGGTGGATCTCCTAGAACACAGTGGTGGGGAGGCCCTATAATGCCTCGTGGGGTAGCTTGGCCAGATCCAACTGTATCCCTGTACCTGCTTAGAGTGATATTTCTACAAGGGCAACACTAGATAATGAGAAGAGATGACTTTCTACACTGTTGGTAGCAGGAGTGGGTTGATCAGTCACGAACAGAACACTACAGGCCCAGAGAACCGTGCAGCATAAAGAAAATACATACAGGTTATGTAAGCGATACGAAACGTTAGTCTGAGCTATTCGTCCTACTTTATAGTGCCTGCGGTCATCCAATGGTAGGTTATACTTCACCTGGAACTTATCATCAAGTAAACGGTAAAAAATCTCAAGGAATTTCTTCATTAATTGCCATCCGCCCACTCCATTCAACGGTAAATTTTCCTTTTTACCAAATTTTACTGTTTCAGAGGCTATTTTCTGCTCCTTATGTGTGCTTAGCATACTTGATGAGCTTGGACTAAATGCTTGCGCCTCCTGCGCATCCTTCCCCAACACAGGCTTGTTCCCTAGGTCCTTCAAAACCAAAGACATGTTCTTCCGACATGCGTCATCCCAATAGAACCAAACCACCTTCATAAGCAAGTTTCTCAGAGGTGCTGTGATTAGTGTGTACTGTCGAACGAACTTCCTGTAATAACCTACATGGCCGAGGATTGAATGCAACTATTTATTTGTTGTAGGAGTATCCGTTTCCTTAATCTGAGCTAACGTAGGGTGCATCTCAATGCTACCCATTCGTAGCCTGAACGACCTGGTAACCGTGTGCATGCCTTCCAATTTTGAGTCAGAGGTAGCTTGTGGATCATCCCTACCTTCTTTTGGGGCTAGGCTATGGTAATCAACCATACTTAGTGCCTGCACTACCCACGTGGGTACTTCTGGTGCGATACACAGGTGTGATTCACCCCATTCTACAATGTCAATGTTCCGCAGAGTTGCGTTCAGCACCTCTGTCCCCCCTACGAACCCAAATGTTCCCAGAAATTCATCCCTCAAAGCCTCCCAGTGGCGGGTGCGCTAGTGGAGATCTGCATCTAAGTACCATGTGGTGGGAAGTGGTCCCAAGGCATGAATAAGCAGATGAACCCACTCCTGGGTAGTTCTATCGCACCATTGTTTTATCCAAGCGACCAGATAATGACGTGGATTTTCGGGTCCAAGGAACGTTTTGATTCGCACGTCAACTGGGGCCTCAAATCGTAGGATCAACATATTATGACACTCCTCCCAATCCTGGAATGCCTCCTCATGCGTTACCCACCATTGCGTAGGTGATCCTTGCATGGCTAGCTTACAGGCCCATAGCCTTTGTTCTTGGGGAACCTCGGCTTAAAATGCCCGCAAAAAGTCCCTAACATTATCAGAACCATCGAAATAAGGTAGATATATTACCTCTGAGGAGATGCAACAGAAGTTCTTCATGATAAGAAGACATCTTAGCGCAGAGACATCATGTAATCAGTTTTTCCAGTTCTCCATCTCCCCATCAGAGTCGAAGAAACATTCGCTATCCTTTTCCTAGTAGAGCACCCCCTCTGCCATGGGGTTGATCCAATCTTTGTCTCACGTAGTTAACGTATAGATGTGATCTACATTCTCTTCGTCACGCATTGGTTCTGTGTAGCGTCCACCCTCCGCTGGATCTAACGATACTATTACCCTCGTACCGTTATTCTCGACTACCATGCTTCTTTTCTTTAGGTTAATGATGCCTCCCATATCGATGGCCCAATCCAAGCCTAAGAGTGTAGGGTAGGGGTCCGCATATTTGACAATATAAATTACTTCAAAGTCAGCCCGGACCTTAACCCCTATGATATCCACCTCAATCTTCGATAATCTTCCCAATGGAATGATCTTCTGTTGATTGGCCATACGGAGCTGGATAGTGGACCATTCCAACTTAGGCTCCCCCATGCGTTGCCAAGTTATTTTAGGTAATACATTCGCATCCGACCCTAGGTCCAAAACAACCTGATCCATCTCGTAGTCACTGATATGCGCATTCAACCGCATCTCCCTATCGGTGTGTTTCTTATACCTATAGATTTTATGTACATCCTTGACTTTCGAAAGGAGGATAGGTCGTGTTGTGCAACTATCTATCAATGCTTGAAGATTTTCCATAGCCCTCGGGTTGCGTAGCAACTTCATACATGCTTGTAAAAAGGGTTTGACCTCCTCATCCTCCTTGAGGTCCTCAGGCGACTGCGAAGTAGATGCCTCTGTCTCAGAAAAGTCCTTGTGAGCTGCGATAAATGTTTCTTTCTCCTTTTTGTGATCCAATCCTTCCTGTTTGCTAACTACTGGCCGAATCAGAGGCTCGATTGTAGTCTTCTCCCTAGGCCCCTTGGTGGCCATCCCACTATGTGTTATGACATTCACGCTTGGATCTTTTTCTCGTAGTTCCACCTTAACCCTCTGCATATTTTGCGTAGGTGTCAGCTGCTTTTCCTGCATCTTCGCTATCAGGACTGGAAAATCCTCAATCACATGGTCCAACTACCTACAATACCGGTAGGTCTATCTTGTGGGGTTTGGAAAGTCCCTGGAAAAATTTCCTACCTCTCCACAGTTATAACATATGAGTTTCCCTCATCCCCGACCTGCGCTTCCACCTCTTCCGCCTCCCCTGCCCCTTGCTGGTGAACCCCCTACGCTTGAGAGGGATTTGGGTGAGGATGGATCTGACTACACCCTATAGAGATTTCCCTAATCGATCATCAAATCATACGTCTGACAGTTCTGTTCATCATATCCTACTGACATGTAAAACCTGCACCATTGTTGTTTTACTTCCGGGATGTATGTAGCAAGGCGGGGACAGTGGTTTGTGTCGTGCATTCCTGCAACATGGCAATCATCGCACCATAGTGTCGACCCACTTGGGCCTGCCACTTCCCTAGGGTGCAGCGGACTAGGTCCCCTGGCCTACTTGTAGTCTGTTAATAGTGGGAAATTATCCTTGGTGTGACCATTCATCCTGCATCGTATGCACCATCTTTCTGGGCTAGCCTCTGTGCCTCGCTCCTTCCACAGGTTCTGGATCTCTATGTGCATCGCCTCCAGTTGTTCTTGGATCTTTTCGATGCCTAGCTGGGCATCATCTCTGGGCATAACTTCTTATTTCATAGCGACCTCCAGGGATTTTTCTGGTGATTCAAAAGTTTTGTGAGCCATATGTATCCGCAGGTGAGGTAGCAACATAGCAATGAACCACTCCGTGTGTTGTCTGTCGTCGTACTGAAATCCTCCTTCCCTGATCACCTTCTTGAGCCATTGATCGACCTCCCATACCTATTCAAAAGGCCCTTGCTTGAAATCCTTTAGATCCACCATTATTTGAGAATAGGACTTAGGCTTCTTGAACTATTGTTTTAAGGTGTCCTTGACCTCTTTGATGGTTGAGTTTGCATGTTGTCTGATGTATCCCATGTACCAATCCAAAGCTATTCCTTTGAAGGCAAGGAACAGTTGTGCCCTCTTCGCCGTGTAACTAGCTACATTCTGCGCAGTCCATACCGATTCTGCGACAAACCATAACTGCCCCATGTCCTCATCTCCCACACCCTTAAAGGTAGGAAATTTCATGTGCGCAACCATGTCATCTTTTGGTGGTGGAGGTGTAGGTGAGTTCTTACCCCTACGCTGGTTTGAAAGTGGTGCGGCTGGAGAACTCTGTGCAGCTGCTTCTCTTACTGGGCTGTAAACAGATCTACCTCCTTCTAGGTTGGTCCGATAGTATTTTCCACTTCGCTTCGTACTTTCGTCCGGATCAGCGGTCATTCACTCGGTATGGCTAAACAAAATAATTTTTTTCGCACAATAATATCTTAATCAGCAATGGTAAGGTTTTCAAAAAATTACCCCTAAATCCTTTGAAGAATCTCCGCTCTGCTTCAGATTAGGAGATGAATTGATCGATGGCAAATTCCGTCACGAATCCTCCTAGCACGCTGTCCACCCAATGATCTACAGTGCGAGTGATGGTGTTATCAGCCTTCTCTAACTGCTTGATCAATTCTGGGGTCCACTGTGTGACCCACTCGTCCTTCCAACACTTCTAAAATTCGACCAACCTTGTGAGCCACTCCTGGAGCTCAATTGTAATAGTTACGAAGAATATCTCATAGATTTCTGTGAAAATATACCTATTTTTCCACTCTTCGGTGGTCAACCTCTTACTGCGGTTTTCTTTTACTACGAATTCCTGAACTTGCCGTTCGAACCATTCATAAATTTCTTTTCTTTCAGATTTCCAGTACGGCCTTGGCAATACTCTATCCCTCTCTCAAAATGATCCCGGTCCTGGCAACAGAACCATTTGTTGGCTCGAGGGGTCCTAACCCAGGTTCAGAGGTTAAGGTTTGCCAACAAACCCCTATACTACTAGCCCTTTCGGCAGTGACCTGCTTGCGCAGGCCAAAGTCTCACCTGAAGTAGTATGGGTGGGTGCTGGAACTAGGTTTCCGCACCCTGAGAGAGAGAGAAGGTAAGTCGAACCGTTCGGTATATCATATCTACGCAGCCAAAGCTCGTTCACAAAAATTTTAATGATCAACCAGAGCACAATTTTACTAGATTTATATAACAGGCTCGCATCCACGTGCGGACAACCAAGTATAAGCATAAAATAATATATTAGCAGCAGACTTAATCAGATTTCAGATACAGTTATCATAACACAGATAATTCGTAGCTCATAAACACATATCATTCACAGTTTGTAAGAGAATCACATGTAATTCGAGTCCCCAACAACCACAACCAGATAGATCAAATAACATCAGATATCCAAAATAATTCGCATATATTACTTATCAAAAAGTCTCTTACATACCCCAAAACCCACCCTCGCACATAGCCAGCAGGGTCGACACATAGCCGGACAAAGGATCTCCACGCACACAGCTAGTAGGGTCCGCGCACTTAGCCTCAATCTCTATTCATTCCTACCCCTTGAATCAAAAAAGGTTTAACTATTTATAGTACTTTAGCCTACACATCCAATGGGTTTGCGGACTCTTGGTCTACCCTTGGCCCGCTTACAATGTATTAGGGGCTTTGACCCGCCCCAAAACCCCTGTGCTAGACTAAATATAATAAAAAATACACAAAATGGACCAGATTCGCAGCTTGCAGGAGACCCTGTTCCAACAAGAAAATATCACATTTGACACAGGTGCTGGAGATATTAAAAAAGCACCAACTGTTAGAAAATCTCAAGAAGTGTGATTGTACACAACAATCTTTGATGTATTTGGGGTATGTGATAGGGGGAGGAGAGATGAATATAGATATTTCCAAGACAAAGGCCATCATGAAATGTCTGGTGCCTACTAATGTTTATGATACCAAGAGTCTCATTAAGGAAACATAATACCTAAGTAAATTCATAGCCTCATTTTCAGTGGTAGCAACACCGCTCCACACCATAATAGCTAGTGGCAAGAGTTTCCAGTGGGGAAAAGGTGAGCGGAGGTATTTTTAGGATCTAAAGAAGAATATCAATGAAGCACAAGTTTTGGTATTACCAAACTTGCACCAACCCTTTAAAGTGGATACAAATGTGAATGGATATGTTAAGGGAGCGGTTTTTATGCAAGGAGGAAGGCTTGTATGCTACCACTTTGAAGTATTTCACGGGGAAGTTCTTAGCTACCCTACCTATGACAAGGAGATATATGCCCTAGTTCAAGCTATGAAGAAGTGGAAGAACTATTTAATGGGAAAGGAGATAGTAATCCACACAAATCAACAACCACTGCAATAGCTACATGCCTAAAGTGAGCTACAACAGATCAAGCGGTACAAGTAGATGGGGTTTCTACAACAATTTAATTTAGAGATTGAGTAAAAGAAGGGAAGCACAAAAATATTGGTTGACATGCTTTCAAGGCTACCCAGAAAAAATATGACAACTTGGGGAACTCTTATTCACATGGATCCATTCACTCATGATGCATATAGATAGGTGTATTTAGAGGATGAGGACTTCAAGGAGGTGTTGCAACAGTTGCAAAGTCAGAGTCATGTGTATAATGGCGTCAACACCATTGAATAGCATCTCTAGGATGGGTTACTTTATAGGTTGGATAAGCTATGTGTTCCTAAAGGTGAGTGATTGCATCTTATTAGAGAGGCTTACACCTCCAAGGTTATAGGGCACTCTAGTGTAGGGAAGAATGTGGCCAATTTGCAGAGGTATTTGTATTGGCCCAATATGTAAGAAAAAATAACGAGGTTCATAAGAGGATGCATGCTTTGTTGTACCAAAAAGTCTAAAAAAATAAAAAAAGGTCTATACCATCCTTACCTATACCCACTCATACTTGGGAAATCATTTCCATGTACTTTGTGGGAGTTTTACCAACAAATCAGAAGGGACATGGCTACTTGTTTGTGGTAGTTGACATGTTCATTAAGATCTGTGTTTTGATGCCCTGTAATAATACCATCAATTGTAAAGAAGCAAAAAACTTGTTCTTTGGATAAGTTTGGGGGCACTTTGGAATATCGAGGAGGATTGTTTCAGATAGTGACACAAGATTTCTTAGTGCATTATGGACTACATTGTGGTACAATATGGACACAAATTTGACGAGATCTACAACATTCCATCCACAAACAGATGAGCAGATAAAAGTAGTCAACAAGACTTATGTAGCTTCTAAGGGGATGAAATCAGAAGAATCCGAAGAACCGAGATGAAAATTTGGTATATATACAACATTCTTACAATAGATAAATCCACACATCTACAATAAAGTCCCCATTTGAAACCTGTTTTGGATATTTTTCACTTTCACCTTTGGACATTGCATATGGGAATCAAGGAGGAGTGAGGAAATTTCTTACAGGAGACACCTTGAGGGTTGCAAAATGTATAGAGAAGATTAGGCAGATCCATCAATAAGTACGAGAGACGCTACATAAGTCACAAGAGAAGTATAAGGCCATGCATGATCAACATAGAACAAGGAAATCATTTAAGGTGGGAGACAACGTATGGATATAGTTAAGCAAGGAGAGGCTATAGGGGGCTGGTAAAAAATTAAAGGCTTTGAGGTATGGTCCCTTTGAGATACTAGAAAAGGTGGGTAATAATGCATATAGACTCAATTCACCACCATATATGTGCCTTTATTGAGTTGTGAATGTAGAGAATCTGAAACTCCATGAGCCTTCCATGCTAGATCAAGAAGAGGAACAAGACCTACCTTTTGTGGAGGATTTGGCGCCAGATCAAGCATAGTTGACAAAAGATACAAATTTATAGAATAGGCCCAAAACTATAAGACATGGGAGACATGACCTTTGGTAGATTGGGTTGAAAGGACAACTTCCAGGAAAAGCTAAATGGTACACCAGAGAATATTTTTGGGACCAAAAGCCTCCAAAAATGGGGAGGTGTGATCCATATTGGATAATTATAGTTTTTTTCATCCATCTCAATGCTTTTAGAGTGGAAAAAGTGGAGGAATCAACTCACGAGACCGTTTTTACCAGCATGACCTAGTATGGAAAAAGATGGTGTTAAACCTTCTGGGATCATTTTGAGACATCAAACTATTCTTTTGGGGTAAAAATTTTCTACTTTAGTGTGACACTTTTGTTTCCTATTCTACACACAAAGGCCTTTCCAACGACACAAGAATCACATCAAACAGAGTATGTATGCGAAATTTATGCCACTCGAAAGTTGACCTTCCTGTTTTCACCACCATGATTTGAGAGGATGCCACGCCAACCCCCATTATTCATGAAAAAGGGTATATTCACATGATTATGATGTAGAAGAATCTAGAAGAGTCTATATTGTAATGTAACTCTGCTTAAGAGTTGAGGTAGTCAAACCTAACCATTAGTAGGCTATCAAGTTGTGTTATAACCAGGCCACTAGGAGGAAAATGGGTTCCATTCTTTCAAGTGCATTTGTTCCATAGATGAGCAAAAATAACAAAGAGAGATAGGATATAGAACAAACACAGAGGATTTGTGCACTGTAGCAGCCCATGGACCACAAGCCATACTAAATTTTAACTCACAACCATATTTCAATTTAAAGAAAGAGAGTAGAGCGACCTCACCTTCCAACCGATGTTTTTGCTCCCAATATGGTTTCATTATTGTGTCAAATGTGTGTATGAGCTTTTATTTCCCATTCCCTATTTTTTAAATAATTTTAAATTTTCATGCATGCACTATTAACTGTAAATCTATAGATCCAGAAATATAATAAAACTGTAATAGTGTAGAATTTCAAATTTCAAATATAATTTTATCATATCTGTTGTGATGAACTATCTCGTGGAATATTCATGAGAATTTATAGATCAGTTCCCTTATTTTCGGTCCCCACACAATTAACAAATGTAAAAATGAATGGTTGAGACATGTTAGGGGTTATTTACGAAGTACAACCATAAAAAAAACTTCATATTGGTCACCTTTTAATCACCTTAATTCCTCTCTTTGCAACATTTCCATAAAGCTTTTACATCCATTTCCACTTAGATTCCAAACAATACTTTGGATTGTTCTCAAGTTTTTTCTTTGCATGGCACACATCATTTAAACATATAAATAATTCAAATACAATAGTTATATATTAAATTTTAAAAGAACTTGCCATGTTCTCTTATTGGGATGTGCTTCCATTGCCTTTGTCACTATAAGCATTCCCCCCTAATCTTTTATCAATAATTTTTTTCTAAATGAAATATGTTTTACAAACTGTGTACATAATTTCAAGTGAAAACTATTTTTTGGTTAGGCAATGCATACAATATAGGAACACACATTGGTGAACTTAAGACATACTTCAACATTGATGTGTCACTATTATATAATGCATGTTGGTAAACTTGGTAACATTTTAAAAAGTAACATTATGAGAATGGTGTGCTTCATATAATATTTCGCATTGGTTGTATCATTTTTTTACATTACACATTATTAAAGTCAATATTTTTAATTTAATTTAATTTTACTTTTTTTTTTGTAAGCGAGAAGAAATATGACTTAATAACTGGAAAAATAATGTCTAAAAGAAAATATTATAAAACTAGATTTTCCTAACCTAAGTCTTGTTATTTTAAGCTTTCCCATAGGAAACTAGGCATCATAAAAATTTGACATAGTTGCAACTTACATATACACAAAATTTTCAAAATTTGAGCAGAGATCTTCTCATTTTTGGAAACCAAATTTTTATGAGTTGAACAGACCTAAAAACACATAAAACACAAATAAGATTTCAAACAGTGAAATTAAAATTGGTTATATGTTATGGTTGAAGGAGCATCCTTAGGCATGTCAATATGGTTTCCCTAGAAACCAAATTGGTCTCAAAGATAAGGATGACTCCTTTTGTTTTCACCAACCACTTGCAGAGAGACAAAATAAGTCGTCCTTGTTTTTCTATTCTGTCTAAATAGGCTTGCAAGTCTTTGTGCTATGCTTCCTGTTCGATAAGGGCACGAGCAATAAAAAATTTGTATGTCAGTATAACTCTAGTATTTCACGGTAATTCATGTTGCGAGTGCAACTAGTTCCCATATTTAGGAGAATATATGTAGCCTCATTTATTACCTCTTCAACCTCCATTTCTTCTCACTCAATTTTAACCTCAACTTCCAATCACCTTATCACATTTCTTAACACAGGGGATGTTGAGCTGAAAAGGCCTAAGCAACCTTTTTTATGGCAACCCACACATGGCTTCTAGAGACTAGAGGGCGCCCTACATGACTAGGTCTAGGAGTGATTGTAAAAGGGAGAACACATTTGCAATTTAATTGAATTCATACGAGAGGATATATTGAATTTTTATGGAGAGATAAAATATCGATCTCAAATCATACAAGGCTGAACTTGCCACAATAAACATTCCCCATAGCCAAAACCAACTAATCGACCACATCCTTTTATCATTGCCTTGCATAATTACCTTGAAACCCATGCTAATCAACAAATGAACTAGGTGCCATTACAATGGAGGAGCCATTATATAATACTACTGAGTTGCCATTAATTCCCAGTAATGTATGTCATGGTTTGGGCAAAGAGAACACATGGTTTGGGTTTGCGAGATGTCGTCATCCTGCCCTATGATCAAGTGCTCAAAGTTATGCTAAAAAATGAAAGTTTTCAAAATGGTGTGGAACTTGAACGACCGCGTAAATCTAGTCATTCTGAATCCGACGCAACTCATTTTATGGAAAACTGACACCGTATGCTCCCATAAACATGATCTATTTTTTTTCCTAAACAAATAATTTTTTAAGAATGACAACAGTCTGGGCAAAAATCTAGGCCAGTGGGAGGTTTCCACGTGGCCTCTTCTGGTTGGTTGAGAGCTATTTTTTTATCCTGTCAGGCTTCGCCAATTCTCAAAGTTTCATTGGCTGTTGGTTGACATGATTTGGTTGGTTGGAATGATGACCAACCACATGCTGCCACATGGCCCAATTGGAGGCCACCACGTGGTAGCACAGAAGGCCACCAAAATTTGGGTTAAGTCCAAAAACACTCTGTAGGATTCGACATGGTGACCTCCTTTTTAACAACGCCAAGCATTACCAATGCATTACCAAAGTTCCTTATTAAATATGTGGTCAAAAACTATATATAAGGTGTATGAATGCAGATTATGGGGGTAAGGGACCAGGGCTTAGCCTCGACCCCCACAAAAAACACCACATGACCATGCTTTGTGACTGAGGGTGTGGCGAAAGTTTAACCGCCACACTAACACACCTAAGCTATCACTGCATCATGTGACCACTACCCCCTAACCATCGGCGGTTACCATTGAAAAGTTTTTAATTAAACACCGATTATGGTTAAAAATGTGGATTTAAGGCCGCAATAGGCATTCAAACGATTCGACAATTTCGGCCGACATTCCGGAAAATTGTCACTTCGTTAGCCAAAAATAGGGTGAAATTGTAGGGCCGGTCCAGATTTTGGGGAAATTGTGGTGCGGTTAGCAGGAAAACTAGGGAGGCTCATAGATTCTTCAATTTTTGACCAATTTCGGATCAAAAAGAGGCTAGACAGGAATTTTTGGGCATTTTGAAGTTGATGGAACATGTTTTGAAGCTATTTGAGCGCAAAAAATGTATGTAATCACCAGTTTTAGCATCATGAAAGAGGGCCAAGCCATTGGAAGCTAGACCAAGGAGACATAGCCTAGGAGGGGTGAACTCCTTCATCATTTGTTGTGTTGTGGTTATTATTATGGTGCATTTGTCTACTGTTTTTGTATATTTCAGAGTTTATTTGCATGCTTTATGTGTTTAAAAATTAACATAAAAGCTCTCAAAAACTCAATTTAATCACTTGAAATTTACAAACCCTCCAACACAATTTCAGTTGATCTCAGTAATACAGTCAAGTTTGGTATCAGAGTTTTGGTTTTCATTTGCTGCTTGGAAGATTTAATTTTTTTAACTTAATGATGCTTAAAAAGGTAAAAGTTTAGGAGGAGAAGGAAAGCTTGTGGTCAGTAAGTCCTCAAGTTAGGTAAAGGACAAGGAGAGTTAGTGTTCCATACCTCACTGCCAAATTCTTTCTTTCAAATTTCCAGCTGAAGCTTAGCAAGTATGTCACATGAAGGCAGAGCCCGACAATATGTCAGAGCTTGAAATCAAGAAAGCATTCTTTTTATATGATAAGAATGGTGAAAGTTCTCTATGAGTAGAGAAGCAATAAGGACAAGAGAGCTCTACATTCCAAAGGGAGATAAGTCTTCAAAAGGAGAAGAAGGAGATGGATACAAGCCTTCAAAAGGTAATGTGAATGGTGACAAACCACCTTTGACACCACCACCCTCACCACCATATTCACCACCATCTTCTTCCACAACAAGCCCTTCACAAACACCTCCACAATCTCCAAAAGGTCATGGTAAAACTCCATTTTTAAAGCTTGACATCAAGTTTGATTTTCATATGTATGATGGAGAGGTAGATGCTGAAAGATTAGACAATTTAGTACGTCATCTTGAAGTGCATTGGAGGATACAATGAATCAAGGATGTTGACACCAAGATTCACTTTGCTTCATTAAGATTGGAAAGTTCATCTCTTATTTGGTGGGAAGCAAAAGATTACGAGGACATGAATAAACATGGCAAGGTCGTAACCTCTCGGAATGATTTTTTTATTGCCTTAAGGAGAAAATTTTATCCATTAGCATACATGCAAAATTCTATACTGGACTGGAAAAACCTTAGGCAAGGTAAAGGACAAAGTGTGAAAAGATATACTCAAGAGTTTAGGGGAAGAGCACTAATTTTGGGTGTAGATTTGACATCTCAAGAAACTTTGCTGAAGTACATTGGAGGTTTGCATAGTTACCTAAGACATACTATTCTCATGTTTAATCCTTCAAATTTAGATGAATTATGTGTACATGCCACACATCTAGAGGAAACAGGGAAACATGTTTCAGAGGAGACAAGTGAGGATACCTTTGAGTTTGAAGAGAAAGGAAAGGGCAAAGTTAAGAAGAATTCTTCCATAAACATGGAGAAAGAAAAACTCACATGAAAACATTGTTCCAAAGATGGGCATGATGAAGATAATTGCTGGAAACTTCATCCAGAGATGAGACCCAACAAGCTTAAAAACAAGGAGAAGGAGAAGACAACTGCAACAATAACACATGATTTAGGTTCTGATTCCAGAGATGAAACAAAGATAACCACAATGGGTTTGAAAGGTATGGACTTTGCAAGTACTAGTTCTTAAAGTTGTCAAATTAGTACTCAAGATGATGAAACAATAATTGAACTTTTCCATGTTAGAATTATTTCAAAGCATACCAAGATTGACACCCTATTTCATAGTGGTTCACAAACATACCTTATTTCAGAAGACTTAGTCAAGAAGTTGAAATTAGAAACCATTCCTCATCTAAGACCTTATCCTTTAGGTTGCATATGTAAGAATGAAAATTCGCAGGTGACGAGGAAGTGCATACTTAGATTTGTAATCATGGCAAATTTTCTTGATGAAGTTGAACTTGATGTTGTTCCACTTGATATTTCTGGTATTGTTTTGGGTATCCCATATCTTTATTATAGGAGAGAAATCTTTCATCGCCATGAGAATAAGTATCAATTATTAAAGAATGGGATTGAGTACATTGTTAGAGCACATAGTAAGAAGACGAGTTTGTCTCTTAAGCATGCTGAACAAATGAAGAGAACTGTGAATGCTAGTAAAAATTTTGCTTTGTTGATGTTCAAACATGAAGATGTTGTGAACGAGGCCTATCAAGGTGATGCATCAAATGAAAATTATGATTTCATTAAGGTCTCTAATGGTTGTGATAACTTTTTTCAGGATTCTAACAAGTTTCCTCCAAAAAGAGGTCAACGATATGTGATAATTGCAGAAGCATGCATCATTGTTGAGTAGTGATGTGAACAAGATGCCACTGCAAGGGAGTGCAAAGATCAAAGAGAAAGTGTCAAAGAAATTTGAAAAAGAGGGCATTGGGTTCAAAAGTTCTTCTTGTGGGTTTCATAATGTATTGTCTTTGAATTGGGATGCTGCATGGCGAAGACGATCACATTTGGTCAAGAGTTGAGCCAAGAACAAGGCAAGGCAAGCTAAACATTGTCATGTCGATAATGTTCGAGGTGAGAAGAATTTAAAGTTGTTTAAGTTTCCTTTGATTGATGACCAAGGAGGGAACACATTTATTTCTTCCAGGAAAGTTTGTTGTTCTGCAAATTCTCGGAAATTGCAACAAGATGGTATCTACAAAATCAAGATAGGGTCTCGAGAATCAAGGAAAAAGATCTATTTTCATGAAAAGCTCAAATTGTTGAATTCAAGAAAATTCCAGTGGATTGAGATTGGAAGGGTGAGGGGATTGTACCCTCATCCACATGTTTAGTAATGAAAGAGCTTTTGGGGTCCAAAAGCTTCCAGTGGGTAGGTGTGATAAGGTGCTCAAAATTAGGCTAAAAACTGAAAGTTGTTGGAATGGGGTGGAACCTAAAGGACCACGTAGATCTCGTTGTTCTTAATCTGACACAACTCGTTTCATGGAAAACCGACACCGTATGCTCTCAAAAACACGATCTATTCATTTTCCCTAAAAATGACAGCAAAGTAGAGTAGGAAAAATTTGGGCCAGTGGCAGGCTGCCACGTGGCCTCTTCTAGTTGGTTGAAAGATATTTTTTTTTTAAGCCTATTAGGCTTCGCCACTTTTAAAATTTTCATTGGCTGTTGGTTGGCGTGATTTGGTTGGTTGGGATGATCGCCAACCACAGGCTGCCACGTGGCCCAACTGGAGGCTGCCACTTGGCAAGCCACAAAAAATTAGGTTAAGTCCAAACAACACTCCGTAGGATTCGGCATGGTGACCTCCTTTATAATAGTGCCAAGCATTACCAATGCACTACCAAAGTTCCTTATTAAATATGTGGTAAAAAACTATATATAAGGTGTATGTATGTGGAGTATGGGGGTAAGTGGTTAGGGCTTAGCACCAACCCCCCCAAACAAGACCACACAACCATGCTTTGTGACCGAGGGCACGACGAAATTTTTAACCGCCATCCTAACCCATCTAAACTGTCACCGTGTCATGTGACAACTACCCCCTAATTGTCGGCGGTTACCGCTGAAAAGTTTTTAATTAAATTGCTGATTATGGTTAAAAATGCAGATTTAAGGCCACATTAGGCATTTAAACGATCTGACAATTTCACTTGAAATTCCAAAAAATTGTCGCTTCGTTAACCGAAAATAAGGCGAAATTGTAGTACTTATTTGGATTTTGGGGAAATTGTGGTGTGAATAGCAGGAAAACTAGGGAGGCTCATAACTTCTTCAGTTTTTTTATTGATTTCAGATCAGAAAGAGGCTAAATAGACATTTTTTGGCATTCTGACGCTGATGGAATAGGTTTTGAGCTATTTGAGCACTATAAATGTATGTAATCACCATTTTGAGGATAATGAAAGAGGGCCAAGCCATTGGCAGTTGGCCCAAGGAGACGTAGCCCAAGAGGGGTGGACTCCTTCATCATTTGTTGTGTTGTGGCTATTATTATGGTGCATTTGTTTGTTGTTTATCTATATTTCAGAGTTTATTTACATGCTTTTTGTGTTTAAAAATTAACATAATAGCTCTCAAAAAATCAATTTAATCACTTCTTTTTAGCTAAACCATGGAGCCTGACCCTAAAAGTGTCAAGAGAATTGAACACGTGACCTCTCAATAGCAGAGGTAATTTAACTATGGGGACTCAACCAATTGAACTAATCCTCGGGGCTACACGAATGCATTATTACTATATAATGCATGCTATTAACTACCATTTAAAGAAATTACGAATAGGGTTTAGGACTTGCTACCACAAAATGTAGCAAGCCTAGTGTAAAGCCTCACTAGGTAAACCTAGATCTCATGGAAACAAGAGATCAAGTACCACAGTCACCTCAACAACTTTTCTCCAGTTATTTAGTGGCATGTAAACCACAAGGGAGGCTTCCTTATACACATATCACCTAAAGGATAGTGAGTAAGAAGGTTTCATTGTGATGGACGAGGTCTTGTCATTAGGATAGGTACTTGCAAATCCTGGAGGGTTAAGATCTTCACCAAAGTATTAACATTATATCCCTAGATTACTTAAGCAAATTAGACGGTTGTTATAGGTTATGGTTATATAAATTTTCAATGATAGGGCATCCAATGTCATATAACAATTGTAATAAATAGTCTTACAATGGCAGATAAATAAAGGATAAATAATATCAATTAGATATGAAAGGTTTAGGTTTTGCAATGGAGTTTTTATGGTGAAAAATGCATAAAAAGATAATATAGTCATTGATTCCAACCCTAAAATTAGGGTTTCAACATGCAATAAATGCTATATTTTACTTTGTATCAATTATTTAGTGCAGTTCCTACTAAAAGGGTAGTAACACATCAGATAAAATAACTTTTTAACAATATCTCAAATAAGCCCTAACCCTTAATATCTAAAATTTTATAGAGAAGAGAGAGAAAATAATTAAAGAAAAGAGATTGATCACTACCACCTATACTAATTCCTTTGTCTAAATGGGAAATGGAGTTACCTAGGGAGAATTCAGTGGGGAGAGTCTTGATGAAGAGGGTGAGAGGGATAAAGCCTCTTTTTACAAACCCTGGTGGCTTCCTCAATAGGTATATTTTAAGTTCAAGAGATGCACAACTCAGATTTATCTTGAAGGATTCAAGACAAAACAATCTTACATGCCATATGGAATCAATTTTTCATGATAAATATAACAATTTTAACCATGACACATGTAGAAACCATAATTAACATAACATTTCATGCAAATTATAAAATATTAGTAATGAACTTATAAAATTTCCATAAGAATCTCTTCAGTCAATCCCAAGAAACCTTCCTCATGCAAAAATCCTTCTCCAAGACAAATTTTTACCATAGGACTACATTTCCATCAAGTGGAATTGAAGGAAAAAACTAGTGCACACTTCCAAAGAGAGAGAAGTGTGGTGATGAATGAAAATGAACATGTGAATAATGCTCCCCTCTATTTATATGAGGCTAGCCAAGCTTTATTTCACTAGTTTTACAAGAAAAAACCCTAAAAATCTTTACTTAAGTGTTCAACTAGGTCAAATGGCATAAGCCGACCTTGAAATAGCTCTAAAACATGACAAATGCCAAAAGAAACCCACATGTGTGGGAGTAAAGTAATCTGCACCAACACATTATCCTCTAAAATAGGTAATGTGACATCAAGGAACTGAGACAGGGGTCCAAGAGTACTCCTCACTTCAAGAAAGTCCCAAAGTGCATGTGTACGTCTCCAAAATGTTCCTCCACCATGTCGTCATCTAGGAGAGGCCCCATGTCGCCCTTTTCAAGAATGTGGGAGTGAGGTGGCACCTCTAATGGAAATAAATAATATCAAATATGGATGTGATATCCCTCCCAAGTCATATTAGTGATAACCATCCTCATATGGGCTCTAGAACAAGGTATCATTCATAAAAAAGAGTCAAGGCTAGCCTAGGGGCATTGTAGGCCCATCTAGGAACACGATTAAATAGTCTAATGACCAAGATTTTAGGCTCAATGTTTAAGAATTTCGAGGCTCATCAAGGGGTGTAACATCACAAGGAATCTTCTTAAGGCCCAATGCTCATCTTTGGATGGCCAATGTTGGGGCCACAAATTCAGGCTTGCTTTGAGGTAGGGGTAAAGAACCCATTGGAAGGTGTTGAATAAAAATGAAGCTATCCCTCAAGGTATCTCTACTTCATACGTGATACAACCTAAACATAACCTCTGAAGATAAAGTGAGATAAACTTCATTAGGGACATAAAACCATTAAAGCGTCATTGTGAACCATATCTAATGTTAGGGGTACATGAATACTTCACACAAAACTCCCCTTCAAATGTTTAACTAAATATGAATATGTAAACAAGTTACCTCACTTATGTAAGGGATTATTAGGTCAACAACCTTATTAGGTGCTTCCAACCCCCAAGGGGAATGACATGTCCCAAGTCAGCCCATCAATCCAAAAGAGTGTGTGATAATAGTGGTCATGGAATGGTAGAGACTATAAGGAAGGTGCCATAGCCACGAGACTAGCTAAATGGCGTCCAAAATCCTATGTGTGATGATGTAAAGGGGGAGAAATTTTGGTGGCACGAGTTACCCTTTTCTTCGACTTACTTTTCCCACCCCTCTAGTGCACCTTTTACTTTAATGATTTTTCCTTTTTAGGATCTCAAGCTCGCTTTATGATTTTCTAACAACTCTTTAAGATGTAACATTTTTTTTCTCATTAGGGTTGGGACATTTAAGAGTTCATTTCTTTATATGAAGCATTTAATGCTTGAGGAATTGGGTAATGGATGGTGAGTGGGTTAGAGCTGAAGATAGGATTTTTCCCACACGCTACAAACTGTCTTAATGCTATTTTAAATTTTACATTTTCTTTCATTATGGATTTATATAATTTTATTTTTTTCAATTGAATCAACCTACGAGTGAATATTATGAGATCTAACCCAAATATGTGCATATAGGGTTCCAATCTCAATTACTAATGAATACTAGCCTAAATAATGGAGATGGATAATCGAGAGAGATGGAAAGTGGTAAGTATGGATTATCTTGGACATCTTATATCAATCAAAGCTTCCCCAATAGTGCCCTTCCTAAACCCTAAGGCCTCAAACGAGGTCTCATTGGATCATCTAGTTTTATTTAGTGATCCATATCAATATGATCATAACATAAAATGAAAGCACATGATTTCAATAATGGTTAGAGTACCTGCTGAGAGATGACCCACATTCCTTTGATAAGCATGCCAAATGGGAGAGAGATATGATTGGAGTAATGGGTGGAAAACTTTGACAAAGTGTTATGTTCCGATCATCATAGGGCTACTAGTTGGTTGGTTTTCAAATGAAGAGAACTATTTACTCCTATGGGTTACCCACTTTTGAAGGATAACATGATCCAAAGAAATGAGTGGTCCTAATCCAACAAATACACAAAACTTCACATACAAAAACATAAAGCTACTAGATATTCATTGCATTTAAAGAAAGAAGAATATAAAAGAAAATAAACTCATTCTCAAATAGCAGAGAGAATAAATCTTAAAGTTAGAGTTCACAACAACATAAAATAAAATAGAAGCAACAATAAAACTAGGTTACAACACCTTGAAACCCTTATATTATCTTGAAAATACATTGAAATAGTAACATGAATAAACATGTATGGAAATTTTTAATCATGAATATAATGTAGTTACATACGTTAAATTTCCCATTTATAATTTTGTATGTGACCTATGGCGATCCATTGTAAGTTTGGCTCTTTGAAAAAATATGTCCCCTCCAATGTGTTCCCTAGTAAGTTTCTTTTGACATAAGTCTTTCCTCTAATTTTTGGAAAAATAAGGAAATAAGGAATAAGTTTTATTTTATAAACTTATTTTTACAAAAATAAATTCTCGCTCATTTCTTCATTTGATATTTTAGTTCATTAATGATAAACCCACTCATTTTTCAACCAAATTTGATTAGTGGTGGTCCTTAAATACTTAGGCACATCGATATGATATAGTGAATTAAGTGCATCGAATGTTAGTTTTATAAACATTTTTCAATTTTGTCTATCTTTTTTTTTTAAAGTTGGTTTTTGAATATTTTCAAGCTTGTATAATTTTATTTTATTTTTGGGGTCAAAATTACAAATTAATTGGCAATATGGCCTTGACGACTAGTATCCTTAAAAAAACATAAAATTGACTATAAATCTAAAAGTGGTATTACATGAATTATTTTTCATTAATTGATTTTTTTTAATAATTAACATTAAAAATATTAAATGGAGAAAAAAGTTGTGGTTTTTTTGTTTAAATGGAGGGTGGAATTCAATTAAAAAAAACCATCTTTTTGTAAAAGAAAAAAAAACTAAAAGAAGGATTTTTTTAGGGTTACAAAAAACAAATAGACGTGATAGAAAATTATCAAAGTAAAGAGATCTATATCAATGTTTATTTTCCTTTAATCATTTGGCATTCTAAAATACTAGTAATAGAGACAAAGAGACACAACCTGGCTATCTTACTTTTCCATTCAATGAAATTAATAAATAATAAAAATTAAACATATTATCCCTTTCTTAATTGTGACTAAGTAAGAGTGGGAATATTCCTAGGGTTTGTGCCACCCTAGATGAAGCAAAGCTCTTAACTAGGTTTTGAAAGTAAGAACTCAAAAGAAAAAGGGAGGAAAATTATTTGAAATAATATTAAAGATGAAAGATCATGGAACAAAGGGAGGGAAAGGACCTACTTTGATATACTTTAAACTTGTTAAAGATATCACGCAAAAAAAACTTGGAACACCTATCTTGAAATACATGCAATAAATGAAATAAACACTAAGAAATTAAGCATACATAATCGATTTATGTAAAGGTGCAAGTATGATATTTTTAATGCCCTGGGTTAAAAAGTAAAATCCTCCATCAACATTATGTTGGAACATACCTTGAGGCGGTGATGTTAGAAGACCAAGATGTAGGAATGTATAGTAACGAAGACACTATAGAGCGAGCCACTGATCCAAAAAAAAAAACCAAACTTGAGGAAGAAAGACACGTTGAGGAAGCCTCCAGGTGGCTAGAGATTTAAGGATATGGTATATCAAAGTAGTGTAAGTGTGTGAAAAACTAGAATAGGAAAGGTAGGACATATGGCAACAATAATTTGACAAAGTAACAAAATGCAAGAGAATATGATTTGAAACCTTTAAAAAATACATATTATGTTTCTACTAGGAAATAAACTCAAGGCAAGAGTATATGATGGACTAATTGTTAGAAAAAGTGGTTTTTCTATATGAATCATACAATGGGTTTTGACCAACAAACCACAAGTTTTATAACCATGCCACTATTAGTTCTAACAATTTCCTCATGTGCATTGCAATACAGTGAAAATCTATGGTATACATCACATGCCAATAAGAAGGAGGGAATATGGGAACTTGACCAAGTATTACCCCCAAGAAGTGTGTCCATATGGATTTGTGCTCATTGGAGACCTGAAATGAGGTATTTATAACTAATTGAGACCAAATCAAGGGCATGAAACTCGAGACTCGAATAAGTAACTTAGAAGGTGCCATACATTTTGAAGCCAAAGGGTTTATAAGGGTTAAAGATGTGACCACCATTTGAGACCAAGAGGGATAAAGGAAAATGGAACCTTATCAAATTTCTAAACATCATTTTAATAGACTATAATCATACTCCTAAGCTAAAGCAAGGTGACTCAAAGGTGAGTATTCCAAAAAAAGTGAGTTATCATAAGGAGAAGTGGAAATCCATTGATGTCATCCATGAGTAGTTCATGTATGATGATTAAATTATGAACACTCTTTCACCCCAACATCTAGAGAGGCATGTGTATGAAGAGAATGGAGTGAGGAATCCATACACTAAATTTTTCCCCCATGGAAGAAAATTATATCCATGAAGATTAATGGTAGCATGTCACCATGAAGGCAAACCAAATGTGTAGAAGAAAAATATGGTAAAGGGAAAACATGGTGACAACAAAGGAAAAAAAATGATGCATGAACGATGAAGATTCCCATTGGAAAATGTAAGTTAATTCTTTGACATAAGGAGAGCACTTTTTCATCTCATAAGGCTTGACCTAAAATAATCATGAAGGCCTTCATGCCAAAACATCAACACAATAATGGAATCACAAGCATTGCACATGGTCATAATGATGATAAGAAAGAAGATAAAATGAAAGTAAATTTGATAGGTAGAAAAAACCTATCAAATGAGGTTGGGGTGGGGAAGAACAAGAAGCAAGTATAACTACCACACAAACAAGTGATAACTAGACTATAAAAGGTAACCTATGAAAAGTAGATGTTAATATGAGAAATTAAAAGGTGAGAAGTGATACATCCCCCCTAATTGAGTAATGCATGTAATTTTCCAATATAGGACTTCCACCAACATATATTCATTATCATTAGCTTAACAATGTCAAATACCATGACATTTTCTTCTTATACCGAAGTATGTTGATTTCAAAATTCGTTGCAACATTCTATAACCAATTATCTAAGTCTTATGCATTGATATTACCCTTCTAAGTACAAAATATATAAATTGGATTGCAGCTTTAAATATGTACACCCACCAAAAAAGTCTCTTGTTGGATGTTGATGGGAAAAAAGAGAGGCATAAGTTGACGTGATAATTATGTACATTGGTTGTACATCTCATCCCTTAGTCTCTATAATTCTAAATCAACCATAGAATCTCTTATAGATGCAATACGATCTATGATGCAAGGGTACTAGTGTTGGAAAGGGTCGTCATTAGAGAGAAAAATGGACTAGATAAAGGGGCTATACAAGCATTGATACCATGTTGACAACTACTATATTATAATACAAAGAATACTTGGGTGATTTCAATAGATTTAACGTCATATTTTTCTATAAATACCATCGATTTTGGACCCTATGATGAATAATTTCTAGGATAACCAAGGATAAGAAATTAGACAAGGCTATGCACAAAATACCTTAAACTAGCATGCATTATTTGAGCGTAAACATGTGATGTATAATTTGGTGGTGGAATCCCCATATTACATTAAGCGTCACATAAAGAGGTGATATAATGTTGATTTCTAATGATAAGAAAATAATTCTTAAGAGACGAAGCAAAGAAGCATGGACATGAACACAAAAATATGGGTCAACATGAGACGAGAAACTGAAACACTGCTAGATAGGCATAAAGATTTTAAACATTAGTTTGGATGAACTTAAATTAGGCACCGAGAAATGAGATGGTTGTAAGATAGCTTGGGGTTGGTAGTAAGAGAAATAACATGTGGAGGATTGATAACTACAACGAATTATAAGCCCTATAAGATAAATACAAATTGGTATACATATAAATAAGAGATAATATAAGGAGAAATTTTGAGAAGGAAGAAGATCACATGAATTATGGAATTAGGAAGCCAAGGACATTATCACAACAATTATAATGAGACCAAAGAATAAATAGAATTGTGAATATGAAAGAGGGAAGGTGTTATAGAAAGCGAGTCAATCAAATTCATGATGGCGTGGTCTTCAACCTAGTGACACAATGACAATGTAAATAGTTCCACACAAACAATTAATTAGAAGATATAGTTTGAAAGTGGGATTTTCCCCCAAGGTTTTCACAACAATCCCTCCATGTCAATGTGATGATGATGTTATGTAGAATTGGTTGTTGGTGCTTTGTTTATCTATACTAGATGTTTTGTTTATTATTATTGATTTGTTGATTATTGTTATCCAATGATGAAAATCATAGATGTTGATGAAATTAAAATATATTATGTGGATAAAATCCATTTATGAAGGCATAATCCGACATGTCATTTTGATTTTCAAGGGGGTTGTTGTCTCATTGGATCAAAGATCAAAGGCTCTATTATGATATATATAGTATTTCTAGAAGAATCTAGAAGTGCAAATGAATGGAAAATATTTTTATAGATAATCATGTGTACACTATTTTGCATAAAAGAATGTGCTAAGGTAACTCTCATAGCCAAGATATACAATAGTCCCTATCATCTCAGCATTGACCATGTTAATAAAAATACTCTAGATTGTATCAATACATGTATGATTATGTATAATGTGTGTCACCATATGACAAACATATGCCTTATCTATGTATATGTGTGCAATTTTCATGCCACATGGACTAGCATTTCATAAGGATAGAAAAATCATAATAATTCTAGGGAAATTTCCTCATCGGTGATATAATGTATGAAAATATATGGTGTACATCACATGCCAAGAAAAAAGAGGGTATCGGGCAACTTGACCAAGTATACCCCCCAATAATTGTGCCCATATGGATTTGTGCTTGTTACGATCCAAAATGAGGCATTAACTATTTGAGACCAAATCAAGGGCATGAAGATTGAGACTTGATTAAGACATTTACAAGTTCCCTTAATCGAGAAGCCAAAGGGTTTGGAAATGTTGAACATGTGATCATAGGTTGAGGCAAAGGGAGATAAAGGACACGAGAACCTTATGAAAGTACTAAGAATCATGTTATTATTCCATAGTCATACTCCTAGCTAGAGCAAGGTAACGTAAAGGATACTATTCCAACACAAACGAGTTATCACAAGGAAAATTGAAAAACCCTTGATGTCATCCATGAGTGGGTCATGTATGATGATCACAATATAAAAATCTTCACAACCACATCTAGAGAGATACAATAAATACTTCCCTCATGAAAGGAGATTCTATCCATGAAGAGTAATAGTAGCATGTCTCCATGAAGGTGAATGGAATACATAGAAACAATAAAAGATAAAGGGAAAACATGTAGGAAACAAAGGAGAAAGCAATGGTGCATGACAAACAAAGGTGCCCATTCAAAAATGTTAGTTATAGTAATGTTTTTGCATAAGGATAGAACTCTTCCATTTCATAAGTCTTAACCTAAAATGATCATGAAAGTCCCCATACCTTAACCTCGACACAAGAGTGTAACCACAAGCATTACACATGGTCGTAATGATGACAAGAAAGAAGACAAAATGAAAATAAATGTGACATGTAGAAAATTTATAATGAGTGTGGTTAGGAACTAAATAAGTAAAAATAAGATATGATATCACACAAGCGAGCAATAACTAGATTACAAAAGTAACCTATAAAAAATAAATGTTTAGATGAGAAAGGAAAAAGGCGAGAAGTGATACATACCCCTAATTGTCCAATATATGACTTCCACCAACATACAATTGTTGGTGTTAGCTTAACAATGCCGGGGATCATAGGATTTTCTCCTTATATGTATGTTTGCACCAAAATTACTTTCATTCTTCTATAATCAATTATCTAAGGATTATGCATTGATATTACCCTATTAAGTAAAAAATATATACATTGTATTGAAACTTTAAAGGTGTATACCTATCAAATAAGTCTCTTGTTATATGTCTATGGGAAACAAAAGCATAAATTGATGTAAGAATTGTGCATGTTGTACAACTCATCCCTTAGTCTCTATAATGCTTCATTAACCATAGAATCTCTTATGGATGTAATATAATATATGCTACCATGATCACTATTGTTGGCAAGGCACATTGTTAGAGAGAAAACTAAACTAGATAAAGGGGCTATAAGGGGAACTTCCTTTTGCATGTACCATGAGCATGTTTTAATGGATATCCAACATATGCAAGTGTTGGTACCCTGTTGCTAACAACCAATAATACAAATAATATTTAGATGATTTCAATAAATATAACATCATATTTTTCTATAGATGAGTTGCATACATCGATATTTCTTACCCCTTACTAGGCTAAGAATGTTATTCTAAGTGCTCCAATACCATTGATTTTGAAATCTATGCGTAATATTTGGGGGACAACCGAGGGTAAGAGATAACACAAAAATATCTTGAATTAGCATGCATCATTTGAGCATAAATATGCGATGTATCATTTGGCCATGAAATGCAGGCAATATAAAATCCCAAGATGACATTACACATCACATATAGAGGTCGCAAGATATTGAGTTCCAATGATAAGTCAGGAATTCTTAGGAAATGGAACAAAGGAGCATGGACAAAAATACAAGAAGGTGTGTTAATATGAGACTATAAGGTGAAACACTAATAAGTAATCACAAATATCTTGAACATTAGTTTGGATGAATACTTAATGTGTGCATCGAGCAACAATATGATTGCATGATAAATTGTAGTGAGAGAAATAAAATGTGGAAAATTGGATAAATACAAGGAATTATAAGAGCTAACTAGATAAAGATAAATTGGTAGATAGATAATGAATAAACAATCAAAGGAGAAATTTTTGGAAGGAAGAAGATTATATGAATTAAGGAATGAGGAATCCAAGGAAATTATAAAAAAAATTATGATGAGATGAAAAAATAAGTGGAATGATGAAGGTGAAATAAGGGAGGTGGTCTTGAAAGTGAGGAATATGAGTTGAAGTTGCTATGCTCTTTGACCTAGTAGCATAATGACATTGTAAATATTTCCACATACATAATTAATGAGAACATAGATCTTGAAAGTGGGATTTCCCTTCAAGATTTTCATCGTAATTCTTCCATGTCAATGTGATGATGATGCTATGAAGATATGGTTGTTAGTGTTTTATTTTATCTATAGTATGCTTTTTTTTGTTATTGCTGAATTTTTTATTAATTTTATTTAATGTTATTTCATAATGTAGACCATATATGTTGTTGAAATTAAATGTATTATTGTAGATAAAGATTATTTATGAAAAGGCCAGATTTTGATCTGCAGGGATGTGCTCCCATGTTGTGCCTTGTTGCTAACATGAATTCCCTCATTTCATTCACTTTCCCCTCTATTCATCTCTGCCATCCCTTCTGATCTGCTGCTCCCCCTCCTTTTGTTTGGACAGTCAACTCGCCATGGCTAGGATGACCCAATCCTCTGAATTTAAAAAGGAGGTAGCCACCTTTAAAGCTCTAGTGGCTTCGTGCCCCAATTTTTAGAAATCCAACTCTTCCATATTCGTGAAGAAAGTGAAGGAAATCCCAAAGATTGAAATAAATACCCCTCAGGCTCAAACCCGCGCTCTTCAGCTTGTTGATCGAGGGCTCATAGGTCAGTTTATGGGCCTTTGTACCTCCCCTCACACTGTTAGTTCATGGATCGAGGGGAACTGGAAGCCAATCATCAACATGAAAGTGATCTCCTCATTTTGTGGTAAGATTATTTACACCTTTTATTTTGAAAACAGGTCAGATACCAATCTAATATTCTAGAGTGACCCGTATTTCATGGGTCCTCAAGGTTTTTATCTTGATAGATGGAGCCCTAAATTCAATCCAGAATGTGACATCCCCTCAACTGTCCTAGTATGGGTAAAGTTTCCATATCTCCCATTACATTTATGGAATGATGCAACCTTCAGGTTGATTGGGAACTATTTAGGAAAGTATATTGATAGTGCAGAGCCAAAGGATGGGCTCTTTTTCTGTGTCAGGATTTGTGTTGAGGTGGACCTAGAAAAAGGGCTACCAACATAGGTCCAACTCTCCATTGATAACCTGACCCATATCCAGGATTTGGACTATGATCAACTCCCCTTTAAGTACAAGCTCTGCCATGAGTATGGCCACTTTGCAAAGGGTTTTTTGAAAGTGCAGTCTCCTTAAGAGCCATGACATAATGGACCAAATTAACAATGGCAGCAAGCCACGAAGAGAAGAGGAAATAATCGTCAACAAATTCCACCCACTATAAACACCTTTGTCCATCCCCTGACACCTAGAGCAAGATGGGGTATTCAAAATCTACCTTTTGGTGCTTCGAGCCAAGGAGGTAACTCTAGAGATAATTCCAATCGATTCAATGCCCTCACTAGGATATTGATAGAGGAAGTGCCCAAGCAAGACCCTCCTAACGAACATGCACAAAATCAAGGAGCATATCCTCATGTAACCTCATCACCACAAAAGGAGGTAATATTCCCAGAAAAGGTCTTCAGTAGTAGTTCAAGGACTCCTCAGAAGGGGAAATGGAAGAAGAATGCTTCTTGTCCTTTCAATAAATGGCAGGCCTTGCTGCAATCACAAGCTGAACTGATGAGAAGTTAGAAAAAGAAAGGGCCAAAGAGAAGGAAAGGAAAGTCAAAAGATCGGTCCGAAAATCCAATATAGATATTAGATTGGAGTAGATAGAGAAGGACAAAGGATTAGGGTATCAACACACTATCCCTAAACAAATAACAGAACATGGGAACAATGGAGGAAAGAAAGGATATCTAGCAGGTCCTGGGAAAGGGAAATCCTCCTCTAAAAGTACATAATGAATATTGTCTCCTATAAATGCAGGGGACTTGGCTCGAAGAAAATGACTATGGAATCAAAATCCCTAATTCATAAGGAAAAACCCATAGTCGTCTTGTTCTAGGAGACGAAGTTGGGAGAGTCTTATCTCCCCATCAAGCAGCGCAAATTATGGAATTGAAGAAACATGGTAGTTGTCATCTCGAGAGGTGCCTTGGGAGGACTATGCACAATGTGGAACCCTAAGTATCTGCAATTGTAAGCTCTCACAAAACCACACATTGGATTGCAACATCTTTCAAAATTTTGGACATTAGACAGATGTGTACTATTTTCAACACACACACACACAAACACACACACACACACACACAGATATATATATATATATATATTCCTATCCACTTTTGAGAAAATAAGGAATGTTGGAAGTCCCTAATGGATTTGAGGCACACCAAATATGGAAGAAATTGTATTCTAGGAGGGGACTTCAACACCACTATTAGTCAAAAAGAAAAAAATGGGGGGCTCAATTGTTCGGGATGCCTCCCAAGAAGTGATGGAATATTTGATGCTCTCCCTTGGCTTATTTTATGTCAAACCTTCACGTTTACTCTACACTTGAAATAAAAATTCTCTGGACCTAGTCATATAGACGCTTGACTGGAAATTTTCCTTGCTTCTGACCTCCTCCTCTCGGATAATTTGGTCCTTCAATCCTTTATCCTCCCCTGGAGTGGATCCAATCACAAAACCATCTACCTCCTTCTCTCTCCCTCTCAGAACCTTGGCCCCATCCCATTTTGGTTCTACCCACTCTAGTTGAATTCCAAGGGTTTTTTCAAGTTGGTTGGTCAATCATGGCCAATGTGGGTGGATGGAATCCCAATCCGCATTTGAGAAACCAAGATAAAAAATTTAAATGACATTAAATCCTAGCTCACTGAAAGCAAAGCGGAAATGAAGTATCATGTAAAATAGACAAGGCAACAATTCATGTCAATCCAGGAGCATATTGAGAAGGCCCCTATCTCCTCAGAGGTACTGTGAAGAGAAATAGATACATTTAAGAAACTCCACTCCCTTCTTAGTAAGGAGGAAGTTTATTGGAGAATTAAATCCAAAATAATATGGCTCCACGATGGTGACCGAAATATCAAGTTTTTTCATATGCAAGCTCAATATAGGGAAATAAAAAAATTCTATCTCACAAATTCAGTATGAGGGAGAGACTATATTAGAGTTTGAAGGAATCACAGAAGTTTTTGTTCAACACTTCTAAGCCTTGTACCACGATGATAAAAAAAGGGATAAAGATTTGGAAATTTATATGTTAGAACATGTGCCCACCTTAATTTTTGAGGAAATGAATTCTCCTCTCACTGTTCCCCCTTCCAATGAGGAGATTATGAAGGTTGTATTTTCCTTTCTCCTAGATAACGCCCCCGGAAAGGATGGTTTCTCAGCTTCTTTTTATCAACACTTCTGGGAGCTAATAAAAAAGGATTTGTGTAGAATGATAGGGCATTCTCTTAAACGCCTTTGTATTGGGGGAGGAATAAATTCTAATTTCCTGGCTTTAACCCCCAAAGAATCCAACCCTTCCACCTTCTTGAGGTTTCTCCCAATTTATTTTTTCAATGTATCTTATAAAATCATCTCAAAGTTGTTCGCATCCAGAACGAATCCTTTCTAATATAATCTCGATCAACTAAGGAGGATTTGTTACTGGTAGGAAAATCATTTACAATATCATTTTTATCGAGGAAGTAGTGGACACCAGCTGGAAAATAGGAGATCAAGGGATGATAATCAAGCTTGATATGGAAAATTATTTTGACAATGTAAGACATGGATTTTTACTCAAGGTAATGTAGAAAGTGGGATTTGCATCATCCTTTATCTAATGGGTGACCCTTTATATCTCGTCGCCCTGGATAGGTCCCCTGGTTAATGGGAGGGTTGTAAGTTTCTTCAAGGAATATAGAGGGTTTAGGCATGGATGCCCCCTTTCCCATTTTCTATACATAATAATGGTTGATTCCCTAAGCATAAGGCTTGAGTGGGAAAGAGAAATATCTAACCTGTCGAATATCATATTTACATCGGGGATAAATAGCATAAATCAAGGGCATTTCGCTAATGAAACCATCCTTATTGGAAGAGCTTCAACTTTAATAACCAAGAGATTCAAAATTACGTTAAGAATTTTCTTAAAAGCCTTTGGGAAAGAGAAATATCTAACCTTCCAGGCATCATATTTACACAGGGGATAAAGAGAATAAATCAAGGGAATTTCGCTAATGACACCATCCTTATTGGAGGAGCTTCAACTTTAATAGCCAAGAGATTCAAAATTACATTATGAAATTTCTTAAAAGCCTCTGGGAGCGTAACGAATGATAGCAAAAGCCACATCTTCACTTGGAACACTAATGCACATAAAGCTAAGAAGATTGAAGATATTTTTGGGTTCAAACTCGTCAGGGATTGGAAGGAATTTAAGTATATTGGTATCCCAATATTCCTAAAATTAACTTCCCCCAAATCATGGCAAGGGATCCTGGAAAAAATCAAAGCAAAGTTGTTGAATTGGGGGTTGTATTGGCTAAATAATGCAGGTAGGAATATCCTAGTGAAGGTTGTTTTATTAGCCATACCTTTGTACCAATTTTCTGCATTATTGGCTCCTAAGTATTTTATGCATCATCTTGGATTCTATATAAGAAAATTCCTTTCGAAACGGAGGGAAGTAAGAACCCAAAAAAATTCAGTTGGTGAACTCGAAGACTATCGAGGAATTCGAGACCCCTCCCTAGTAAATATAGAAATGGGTGCTAAGTTCTATTGGAAATTTAAGATGCCTGAAGAACAATGGTGGGTACAAGTCTTGCAGGATAAATATGAGTAGCAGAATATCCAAGGAGAAGCCAGTTCTTCAAATCAAGGAGCTCCCATTTGGAATATGCTTCGATCCTCCTTTGCCCTTATTCTGGAAAACCTCAATAGAATCCATGGAAATGGGTTGCCCTCCCTTGGGGTTAGATCTTTCCATCTCCCCTCTAAAGGATCATCTCCTTCAAGTTGGAGTTATCTTCTTGGATCAGATCTAATATTGGGATGAAAGAGGCAATTCGAAGGGATGGAGTTTTGAGAACATCCCTGCCCACTTAATGAAAATGATGGAATTTATGGAATATCGATTAAATGGGCGTGCCCCACTTAGATAGGAGTCATTAGATCATTGGGGGAAAATACCCTATTTATATATTGTGAAGGAGAGTTATTCCCTCCTTCTCTTTAACCTAAAAATTCCTAAGAAATCATCGATCTGGAGTAAGCTTTGGAAGCCCAATGACATCCCCAAAATAAACTTATTTTGTTGGTTACTTCTGCATAAAAAAATACTCACTGCTGAGAATTTGAGGAAGCAAGGAATTGTTTGCCCTTCTTGATGTCCTCTTTGCGAACAATCAGAAGAAAGCACCCCCCACCTTTTCCTCTCATGTACCTAGACCCAAACTGTCAGGTCTCTCGCCATGGGTCCTCTTTCCTCTAAAATTTGATGGACTCCTCATATAGTCTCCTTGTTTGTCACTTGGACGAAATATTATTCTGAATCCCTTCATGAAAAAAAATCTCTTAAATTATCCTGGGTGGCTCTCCCAAAATATATCAGTTGGAAAATCTGGCTAACCAGAAATAAAAATATTTTCAAATCCTTTCGACCACTTGCTAGGATCTCTTCTCTTAGTGCCCTTTCATCTTGTTTTGAATTCAACCTCCCCTCTTTGGGTTCCACCTTAGACTCGGGGGAGAAGTGTAAGTTGAAGCCTTGGTCTATCACCCAACCTCCCTCTCTCATTCACGTCCACCCCAAATCTCATCATGGATGGCTAATTCGTCTATCCCTTAACAATTTTGGTGACTGGAAATTGAAAGTCCAATCTTGGATCCTCCAATTCTATGGTGCCTCAAAAATAAATCTAGGCGTGGGAGGAGGGGGAGGGATTATATTTATTCCTAATGGAATACTAGTGGATAAGTAGGCATGGGGACTTGGCATCGAGGCCAAAAATCAAGCAGAATTTTATAGCTTGTATATGGGACTCCTTCTAGCCAAGAAGAGGGAAGTTAAAAACATCACAATTCTGGGTGTCTCCTATCTGATTATTAGAAATTTAAGAAATTATTCCTTTGCCCAAGAAAATAAACAAGACAAACTCTCCTTCATGTTCAAAGCATTCTTACTTCCTTTGAAATATCACAAGCCTGGCACATTCTCTGAAACCATGATTCAAAGGAAGACCCGATGGAAAAAAAAAACATGTAGCTTACCTGAAGGAAACTACCCTATTCCCTAACCATTCCCCATGATTATCCCCTTCATGTCCACCCCCCATATTCCCCCTTATCCTTGACACATTTGGAATATTGTTGTCATCCCTGTCACTCCTTGTCACTCCCCAATCGTCCGTAGCATAATATATCACCGTCCTTCTTCGCTCATTAATGCGATGACACACCTCCCCTCTCGCCTACCGCGCGGCCTTCATTATGTGATTCCATTTGGGTTGAGTCTACAATTAAGCATGTGAGTCTTCACATCTGTTTCAAGGTTCAAGGTTCATTGCAGGTATGTGAAGGTTTTTTGCATGTGAGCCCTCTCTCCCTTTGTTGGAATGGGGTTTCCTAAAAAGCTACGAAACTGGTCCATTTTGGTCATTTTTTATTATATTTATTATAGCGCAGGGGTTTTGGGCGGGTCAAAGCCCCGAACACATTGTGATGGGTTAAAGGGTAAACTAGGGGTCCGAAAACCATGGATTGCGAACCATAGGAATGTTAAAGCTAGATTGTTATAAATAGAGAGGCATTTTGGATTGTAAGAGGTAGGATTGGATAAGATATTGAGGCGATATGTTGGGGTTTTTGGGGAATGGAATCTTGCTGGTTGTGTGTACGGAGATCCTAGTCTAGCTGTGTGCGGATCCTGCTGCTGTGTGCGCAGGTTGGGAAGGGAATTGTAAGGAAAGGTTGATGAATGAATGAATATGTAGGATTATTAGATCTGAATCTGTGAGTACTATTGAATGAATT
The DNA here is from genome assembly GCA_034641835.2 of Pinus albicaulis. Taxonomy (NCBI): domain Eukaryota; kingdom Viridiplantae; phylum Streptophyta; class Pinopsida; order Pinales; family Pinaceae; genus Pinus; species Pinus albicaulis. The sequence continues at coordinate 427,196,094 of CM076582.1, forward strand.
GATGGTAATTACTGTGTTATGCATTTTATGTCTTTGCGCTGCGAAGGTCTGTATATTGAATGATTGGATCTGTTCCGTTCTGGCTATATCTTGCTGCGAAATTTTGTGTATTGAATTGGATCTAGATCTGTTTTGTTCTGGTTATGTAGCGTTGTGTTGATGTTATGAAAAGCATATAATTGTAGATCTAGTGCACGTGGATGCAATTGGATACGTATTTAACCCTGCGCAGAGACAAGGTAATCTGAACAGAACGCAGCCCTGCTTTCCTTACCCTTCCTTTCTCAGGGTGCGAAAATCTGGTTCCAGCACCCACCCATACTACTTCAGGTGAGACTATGACCTATGCAAGCGGGTCACTACCGAAAGGGCCAGTAGTATAGGGGTTTGTTGGCATACCTTGCACACCGAACCTGGGTCAGGACCCCTCAAGCCAAAAAATGGTTCCGTTGCCGGGACTAGAAGAGATATGAGAACGAGATCGGGTAGTGGCATCAGAGATCTAGCGTAGGGATGAATGAGCCAAGGTACAGTGCGGAACAGTGAGAACTATCGGAACAGGCGAGAGGAAGATCGCCCTGCCCATAGTCCATCGAGATCTACACGAAATTAGTCAGCCGCCTCGACACTAGGGCCTCAGGAAAGTAAACCGGAGGAGCCCATGGCAACACACTTAAAATTACCCACCTTTAAAGGAGCAGTCGATGAGGACCTAGAACGATTCTGGTTCGTGGCTGATTCGGTATGGACGACGCAAGGGGTGGTAAGTGATACTGTAAAAAGAGCGCAACTATCCTTGGCTTTTGAGGAAAGGGCGCTGGACTGGTTTATGCGGTACATATCTCAAAACAGGAGTGCAACACTTCAAAATATTAAGTATGCCCTAAAAAAACAATTCCAGAAACCGAAATCCTATTCCCAACTAGTATCAGAAGTAAAAGACTTCAAGCAGGGAGCATCTGAGTCAGTCTGGGAGGCTGATAAGTGGTTAAAGAAATCAATCCGGGAAGGCGAGTTCAAGTACGATGACAAACAACACACAGAATGGTTTATCGCTATGCTCCTACCCCACTTGCGTACACCCATGGGCCATCAGACTTTTGAATCACAAGAAAAATCCTTGGAAGTTGCCATGAAACTTGAAGCTGCACCTAAGGATGACACAAAGGAAGGAGTACAACAAATTCAGGAGCATCTCGGGGCCATGCACATGGAAATACAGAGCTTACGGATGGAACAAGGGAAGGGAGTAACCACAGACCTTTAGTGTGAGTATTGCTGGGTGGAGGGACTGCATGATACAACCCAGTGTCCGCGAATAGATAGAGGTGAATTGAAGCAAAAATGGTGCAGGTTCTGCCGATTTATAGGACACGATGAGCAGAATTTTCGCACATATGACTTACTGGTAGATCGGGGAACCCTCTATAGGGTATAATCCTATCTCGCCTCTCCGAGATCCCCCATGAGCTTTGGTGGCGGGGAGGAAGCGCTGGATGAGGACGGGGCCAACTAATCTGCTATAACTGTGGAGAGGTAGGGCTCTTCGCCCGGGACTGCTCAAATCCCACTAGGCAGACCTGTAAATACTGCCGATAGTCGGACCATGAAATCGAAGACTGCTCGATTCTGCTAACAAAGATGAAGGACAAACAGTCTACTCCCACACGAAATATATAGAGAGTCAAAACGAAGCTAAGAAGCATAACGCGTAGCATGGTCAACCATAAAGCAAGAGAAGAGCTTGCTTTTCAGAAGGAACCAGCTCCTGGAAAGCAAGAATCACTGGGAGCCCCTGTGCAGCTGCCAAAAGAAGAAGTTGAAACCTTTTTAAAGGCGTTCTTGAAGCTCCTACATAGCCCGCAGGTGGGAGAAAGTCTTCAAGTATTACTACAGGACTGCGCGGCTCAGCCCAGCATGAAGACTGAGGTTAAGGAAGTACACAAATTACACAGTTATAAATGGCGCACCAGGAGAGAGATGCGCTTGACTGCATAGATTGGTGACTATGAGATAGATCAGGTTATTCTTGATCTTGGATCTGATGCGAATGTATTACCAAAACAAAATTGACAATGAATGGGAGAACCTAAAGTAGATTGGTCCGCCATCCACGTGTGAAAGGAAAATCAACAGAAGATCATCCCTCTGGGACAGTTGCCAAGGGTTATGGTTGATGTCGTAGGAGTAAAGGTCCTGGCTGACTTTGAGGTCATAGAAATTGTGGAAGATACGGACCCCTATCCTGCACTCCTGGGGATAGACTGGGCTATCGACGTAGGAGGTGTCATTAATCTAAAAAAGCGCAGCATGGTGTTTGAGAATAATGGGACACGTGTAATAGTACCACTGGATCCTGCTGAGAGCGTAGGGTATACCGAACCAGCATATGAGGACGATGAGCTTGATCACATCTACAGGATGACAGCACAGGACGAGGACCAGGATGATCCTGCAACAGGTGGAGTATTCAACTAGGAGAAGAATAAAGAGTACTTTTCTGACCCAGATGAAGAACTTGAGAAGTGGCAGACCCGACTACATGATGTTTCAACCCTACGGTGCCCTCGGATTGCAAGGACTCTCTACTGCATCACTTTGGAGGTAAGGGACCTTCCCCACTTTGATGGATCTAGTACTGTCCAGGACTTCGTAAGGGCATTAGAAGCTAGGGTGCCCAAGGATCGGCGACTCTGGGTTCTCAATCTGACGCTATGTGGCACACCTGGCCAATGGTGGGATGCCCACAAGAAAGCATTTCCGGACTGGGAGACGTGTCGGGATAGGATGGTGCTGCGATTCACACCCCCTACCGATGTGCGCACGAAGATATTCCGTGCGCATCTGCGTATATGGACAACCAAGTGGGCCGACCGAACCCTAGACGAGTGGATCCATATTTTTATACATGCCCTAGGCCCTATCCCCACTACGTGGTACTTAGATGCCAAATTACATCAGCAGACCCGCCATTGGGAGATATTAAAAGAGGACTTCCTTAGAAAATTCAGACTCATTGGGGGAACAGAAATGCTTGACGAATCCCTGCAAGACATTGATGCGTTCATCTTTAAGAAGCCTCACCCTCACACCCACCATCCATTCTGACATGGGAGGCCCAGATGCAAGACATAGTCAACTGTCGGAGCTTGGCGATTAATGAAGAGGAAGATAACCCGCGAAATATCTCTGTTCCGGAATCTGAAGGGGAACGTACCGTTATTGGAACATCGCTCTTAAATGTCAATGTAACGCAACCTCTCCGACTACGTGAGGTTAAAATTGGGACAGATGAACACCCTAAACTGGTGAAAATTGGGGACTATTGGGACAAAGGCACTGTGGGAAAAGTCGTCGAGCTACTAACAGAGTACCTAGACTTATTCCCTACAAAGTTTTCTGAGCTCAAGGGAATCACGGGGGACCTCGGCATTATGCACATCACTCTAAAGCTAGAGGCACGACCCATCAAGTAGCGGCCCTACCGGTTGAATCCTAATTATAAACAAAAGGTCAAAGAAGAGCTAGACAAAATGCTGACCACATGTATCATTGAACCAATTGAACAGTCAGATTGGATCAGCCCGATGGTCGTTCAGGAGAAAAAAACAAAAGGATAAATACATATCTGTGTGGACCTTCGAAAACTAAACGATGCCTACGTTCACGACCCCTTCCCTATTCCCTTCTCTGATGAAAACTATTCCTTCACAGAGGGATTCTCGGGATACCATCAGATCAGAATTGCACCAGAGGATCGTAGTAAGACCACCTTTGCCACCGAATGGGGCTCCTTCCAGTACACAGTCATGCCCTTCGGTCTTAAGAACGCACCTGCTATCTTTTCAAGGTTCGTAGTGGCCGTGTTCAAATAATTTATCCATAAGTTTTGAAATTTGCTTGATATTTGGGCTTGATATTTCAGCAAGTAAAATATCATGTCTTCAACTGGGAATATGTTGAATTCTATTGACCTTCAGCCTTTGAATCTCCGGAAATATCGGGAAGTGCATCTCACTCACGTTGGAATCTGCTGGTCACCTTATGATGCAGCCGGCAGGTCTGTGGTTGATCTGTGAATGTTTATGATGCCAACCCAGCAATTTCCTGAAAAGAAACGATTGCGCTACATTCTTAGTCACACAGGCTATTATAGGAAATTCATTCAAGGATACGCCCTGATCACATCACCCATGGAACAACTGCTAAAGAAAGATGTCTCTTTTTTGTGGAATGATGAATGTCATAAGAGCTTTGAACTGCTCAAGGAGAAGATGATTTCTGCGCCCATACTGATATTCCCTAACTGGTCAAGAGAATTCCATGTACATGTTGATGCGTCAGGCATTGCCTTGGGTGCGGTCCTTACGCAGCCTGGAAAAGGGGATATTGATCATCCAATTGCCTTTGCCAATCGAAAACTCTTAGGTGCCGAATGGAATTACTCTACCACTAAACGTGAAGGACTGGCTATGGTGTATGCGCTACAAAAATATCGACATTATCTGCTGGGGGGACACTTTAAGATGTTTACAGACCATTCGGCTTTGAAATACCTAGTCAACAAGCCTGTGTTGGGGGGGAAGATTTGCCGCTGGTTGTTGCTGTTTCAAGAATATGATTTTAAGATCATCGTGAAGCCTAGAAGGTTGAATGCAAGCCCGAATCATCTGTCTCGTATTGATACAAGGGAAGAACCCACTAACTTGGACGAAGGCTTACCTCATGCGCAATTGTTTACCATTAAAATGGTGGATGACCACTTTGCTGATATCATTGAGTTCCTTACTACGGGTATGGCTCCTACTGCGTATTCGGTGCAACAAAAAAAGGAGTTGGTTACTCGAGTGGTAGACTTTACTATCATTGCAAGACATCTATACAAGCTAGGCGCAGATGAAATACTCCGCAGATACATATTAGAACATGAACGCCCCCCCGTCTTCACAGAAGCCCATGAGGGAGTCGCTAGCGGCCACTACGCAGGCCTGGCTATAGTGCAAAAGATTTTGAGGGCTGGCTTGTGGTGGCCTACCCTGCATCCGGATTCTTACACCTATTGTAGAACGTGTGATACCTGCCAACGAACCGACTGCCCCTCATGACGCGATGATATGTCGTTACAGCCCCAAATGGCCCTACAGGCTTTCGATAAATGGGCCATTGACTTTATAGGACCCATTAATCCACCAGGCAAGAAATCCGGCGCACGCTACATTATCACTGCCACTGACTACGTCACACAATGGGCTGAGGCACAGGCCATGAAGGATTGTACCGCTGATACTGCTGCGCACTTCATCTTTGAACAGATTCTGACCAGGTTTAGCTGCCCGAAAATTCTAATGAGCTATATAGGTAAGCATTTTGTCAATCAAACGATTCAAGCTTTGAACGATGAATTCCGAATTCACCATGCCAAGAGTACACCATACCATCCCCAAGCTAATGGGACGGTGGAATCTTTCAACAAAATTTTGGAGCAGGCACTAACGAAGGTTTGTAATGCCGATCACAGTGACTAGGATATTCGCATCCCCTCGGTCCTATGGGCTTATCGGACGACTTGAAAAAAGCTGACCGGTGGGACACCTTTTCGAATGGTCTATGGAAAGGAGGCCATCATGCCCATAGAATACGTTGTTCCTAGCCTACGCATTGCAACATTTACAAATATGGCCGACTCTGATATCATAGAAGAATGCCTAGCGCAACTGGTAGCATTGGAAGAAGATCGATTTATTGCTCAGTTTACACAGCAGGTACAAAAAGTTAGAGATAAAGCCTAGCATGATCGACACATTCGCCAGAAGACATTTGTCACAGATGATCTTGTCTTGTTATATGACAGCCAATTTGCGAAACATCCTGGAAAATTCTGGCAGCACTGGCTCGGTCCCTACATAGTTCAGAAGGTTACGAATGGCGGTGCAGTGTAGTTAGCTACCCTGCGCGGTGACCTCCTCCCTGGTTTTGTCAATGGAGGTCGACTCAAACCATACCGGGCTACGAATCATGGGGTCGCAATAGTGCCGTGACTTGGGATGAGTCACAAGATTGTGTTGGGGGATTGTTGGAACAGTGTCTCCTAACAAGCTATGAAACTGGTCCATTTTGGTTATTTTTGATTATATTTAGTATAGCACAGGGGTTTTGGGATGGGTCAAAGCCCCGAACGCATTATAATGGGTTAAAGGGTAAACTAGGGGTCTGAAAACCATGGTTTGCGGACCATAGGAATGTTAAAGCTAGATTTTTATAAATAGAGAGGCATTTCGGATTGTAAGAGGTAGGATTGGATAAGCTATTGAGGCGATCTGTTGTGTAAGCGATCTGTTGGGGTTTTTGGGGAATGGACTCCTGCTGGTTGTGTGCGCGGAGATCCTAGTCCAGCTGTGTGCAGACCCTGCTACTGTATACGCAGGTTGGGAAGGGAATTGTAAGGAAAGGTTGATGAATGAATGAATATGCAGGATTATTAGATCTGAATCTGTGAGTCTTATTGAATGAATTGCTGGTAATTACTGTGTTATGCATTTTCTGTCTTTGCGCTGCAAAGGTCTATATATTGAATGATTGGATTTGTTCCATTCTGGGTATATCTTGCTGCGAAAGTCTGTGTATTGAATTGGATATAGGTCTGTTCTGTTCTGCTTATGTAGTGTTGTGTTGATGTTATGAAAAGCATGTAATTGTAGATCTAGTGCATGTGGATGCAATTGGATACGTATTTAACCCTGCGCAGAGACAAGGTAATCTGAACAGAACACAACCCTGCTTTCCTTACCCTTCCTTTCTTAGGGTGCAGAAACCTGGTTCTAGTACCCACCCATACTACTTCGGGTGAGACTGTGACCTGCGAAAGCGGGTCACTGTCAAAAGGCCCAATAGTATAGGGGTTTGTTGGCAAACCTTGCAAACCGAACTTGGGTCAGGACCCCTCAAGACAACACCATGTGTGTTGCATTTACTCCTCATGGCCCAAACTAGACAACCCAACTGATCGATCTCCCGTCTGCAAATAATGGTTGCTCTCTCTCCACTCAGTGAAATGATGATGTCGTAGTGGGATCCTGGTGGCTTGGGCTTGTATCATGGACATTGTTATAAATTGCATATGATTTCTTTTACACCTCCCATTCTGCTTGTGATTTTAATTCTGGGTTGGATTGGGTTCTGTCCGCCTAGTGAGAAGAATACATAAGCATCTATGGGGTGTAGGACTGTAGTGTTTCTCTAGGATTGGGTTTGTGTCCTCCCTTTTGGTCAGTGCTCCAGCTTGCCCCGACGGGCCTAGTGGGGGTTAACTCGGGAAGAGCCTCACTGGTGCAGTGCCTCTCAGTCCTCTTTTATAATCCAATGGCACTCTGAGGAGATGGCTTCAGGTTCATGGGGAAGCAGACGCCCACACATTGGCTGGGTGACGGATAAGGAGGCATCACGCAAAACAATGGGTCGCAAACAGAGTTTTTTGTCCCCCCTGATTCCGGTTGTTTGTGTGCAATGTGCACAGAAGCTCACAGAGGTCAAAGCGAAGCTCTCTGACATAAAGGACTTGCTCTATCAACATAGGGTGGTGGCTTACAAAAATTCAGAGACTATTGATGCAAAAATTAAGCAGGTTGCTAAGCTTGAGGATGAGGTTGAAGCATTGTGCACTGTGATTTAAGACTTTCAAATCTAGGTGTCAAAGTCAGGATTCTCTCTGGAAGAACAAAGTAACCTTTCTAAAGTTTAGAATTCAGGCATAGATTTAAATCACTCGGTTGATCCTAATGCTTAGCTTCAATTTGCAATGACTGGTTTTTTTTTCTGTTTAATCCTGATGTCTGAATTTTGTTGAATATCTACTAGTAAGATAAATAAGAGTATTGTATCAGTTGTATATTTTTGCAGTGATCACGAACATATAGGCTAGACTATCAGTCTAGAAATGACAAAATTAAATCCAATGGGAAAATTCAAATTGTAACTCACCTGTATATTTTGCTGCGAGCAGGCTCGAAATTAATATAACGAGTACTCATTATTGTTAAAAAAATAATTTATGAAGGAACAATTAACTATTTATTATGATGTTAAAGGGGATTATTGTCTCTGCGGATCATTTGAAAAAAATTATACTACCTTACATATAGTAATTCTAGAAGAATCTAAAAGTAAAAATCAATGGAAAAGATTTTTTCAATAATATTTTGTACACCATTTTGCATAAAAAGACACAGTGAGAGTAAATATTATAGTGGGGATCTACAATAGTCCCTATTATTTTAATATTGGCCATGTTAATAAAAATCCTCTAGATCACATTGGTGCATGTGTGATTATGTATAATGCATGTCATCATGTGCCAAGCATATGCCTCATCCATGTATATGTGTATGAGCTGCATGCCACTTGGACTAATAATGCATAGAATAAGAAATCCTTAAAGTAATGACTTAGAATTTCATGATTTAAGCATCACCTATTGCATCACTATGTCGAGCTTTGTTATTGATGCTTCACTAATCTAAGCATTAGTGTTATGGTGAACTTGGCACTAGCATAGATAAAGTCTTAACATAGAACATATATGCTTATAAACACTTTAAGCACTAATATACTAGTAGCTATGTTGATACTCTACTTCATGCTTTTATCAACTCAACTAGAATATTTAAGTTGATAATAGCTATACTACTTCTTTTTATCAACTCAACTAGAATATTTAAGTTGATAAAAGATGTATCTTGATGGCCATTTCATTCTATTATTTTCATCTTCCTAGTTTTTAAAATTCTCTCTTTTTATACCTATTGGATTTTTTAACATTGTCCAATTACATATCTTAGGCATGAATGGCATATTGACACACTCTAAGCAAATTGATAAATATTATTACTTCACCTACCCATCGGGCTTATTCCTTCACTGACAAACCCTTGCCTCATGTATTGTAATGTTAATGGCATGAAGTCAAGCTTAGGACATAAAGGGGTGCACAATTATGTTTGGCAAGGACAAGCCTATGTAATGAAGTAGTGCAAAGTATGTTTAGCAAGAGGTGATTTTCTACTTTGGTTTCAAATAACATAGTGGACATGTTACTTGTCACACCCTTTCAATGGCTCCTCATGCCGAGCATTCCTCTTTGCATTGTAGTTTCCACATTGTAGTTTCCAAGGTAATCATAGGTAAGATAACTCCATGATTGAGTTATGAGTTATTATACTTATAGGTAAGATAAATACATGGTTGAGTTCTTATACCTATTGAAGACAAAGTATATTGTAATTAGTTTGGGTCAAAATGCTTTGACTTTTAATTAATTTGCAATTTTTTTTAAAACTATTTGCAAATTTTATTAAAGTTTTGGTAAAATTAAATATTAAATTTATTTTTTTTAGAAATTGAAAATTAATTTTTGAATTTTTTAAATTTGAATGAATAACTTTTTTATTGGTGGATGACTAATTTAACTATATTTCTTTTTCTTCTTCCTTTTTTTTTTTAAATAAATTTTTTAGTATCGATTTTTCCATAATTAATATTTTCTTTCCATTCATTATCATACTTATCTTTAACAATAGATATTTTATAACCTATAATCATTCCTTGCTTGTTTTCTATTAATTGTTGTATTCTTTCTAATAACAATGTTTTTTTCTAATAACAATCTAATCTCCCAAGTGTCCCCACACACACACACACACAGATTTTTCCATAATTAATATTTTTTTTCCATTCATTATTATACTTTTTTAACAATAAATATTTATTAACCTATATAATTATTCTTTGCTTACTTTATATTATTAATTGTTGCATTCCTTCTAATAACAATGTTTTTTCACCTTCCATTAATATATTTTATTAATCATAATATATTTTTCAATGTTTAATTATTTAATTGTTGTGAACCCTATTTTCATAAAACTATGTTATCATTACGTCCATGGGGTCTTGGATAGATGATGATCAGGTGCTCTGTTAAGGCACTCCTTGATGTGAAGTCACCCGTTCAATTCCATGCCCCGATCGGGGTGATATATTGGACATGATGAAGATGTATTCCCACCATTAGATTATTAGCAATTTGCTTCTCCCTCCACCAAAGTTGTGGTGCTTAAATCCTGCACTTAATATAACTAAGTTATATTATCATATTCACCCCATAAGGGTTCTCTATTTTTTGAATATGAGGCAGGTACTAAGCAACAACGATGCAAATTACACTTGTTTAATATTTTTCTTCATAATGGAAAAAAGTTGTAGTTGTCATTTGTAATATAAAGCTCAGTCTTGAATTTAACATAAATTATGGAGAAATAAAGAATCCACACATGGAAGAATTACTTTTGTCCATGGTTGTATTCTTCATTATTTTTCTTGAAAGTGAATTTTTTATTGTCATTTTTAATCTAAATCCTTCACACTTAAATTTACACATATATCATAGAGAAATATAAAACTATACACACAAGAATATTACAAATATAAGTAGAGAAAACCATAACATTTTTGTGCTAAGAGAGGTTCTCAGTCTAGAACTGTAGAGACGTTGTAATGTAATGTGTATGGTTGTAATGTGATGTGTATGGTAGAGACATTGTAATGTAATGTTCTCTAAACATTTTGACTTTATCAAAATAAAATAAATATAACCCTATGTTAAAATAAAAATAACTTCAAACTAAAATAATAGAAATAAAAAGAGTAGTCTAAGTAGGCGATAATTTCGCCTTGAATGTCAAACTATGGAATTTTAGGTGTCTTGGGGGTTTTTGAGGGTGTTGAATATATTTGTATCTTCAAAATTTGGATTGGAACACTTCTAAATCTAGGCAAAATTGTGGTCTTGTTAGACAACCCCAAAATAATTTTTTTACGCTTATTATTATTTTTTTGTTAATTTTCGTTGGAAAATAAGGTAAACTTTACTTGGTCAAGTTACCAGTGGTTTTTAAGCTCTAGATTTATGAGAACCCATGGTATTCATGTGGAATATAGGCTATTTAAAAGGGAAAATTGAACCAACCTAGATCCATCTTAATTTTGAATCTACCAAGCACCATAGGGATCAGATCTCTTGAGATGCCAACCTCTTATTTTATTTTATCTTGAACTTAAATTATTTATTTGTTTTTGTAATTTATTATTATATAAATAAAATTATTATTATTATTTTTTCTTCTTTTTTTCTATGTGGTTCACGGACTTGAAAGATCCACCCGAAGGGATCACTTTCTACTGGCTCGACCACGGATCCTCATCTTGAGAGTGTATAGAGAATTGAATCGATGACCTCTCAATAACAAAGGTGCTTTAATGACAACCCTTGAGACTTATTAATTTTTTTTTTTAATATTAATTAAAATTATTAATATAGCTTTTTCATTTTTTTTAGAATGTGCATTAAACAAGATTACTCCATACCATAAATATTTCTTAAAAAAGGAAAGAAAGGAAAGAAAAGAAAAAAGAAGAAAACCTTCCAAATTCACTTAACCTACCAAATAACCTCTCTCTTATATATAGTGCCTATAAATGAAATTTTCATTGCTTGGTTACACAATTCCATTCATTTATTAACAATATTAATTAATGTAGGATACATTTTTTTATCATATTATATTATTATCATTATTTATTTATTTATTTTCGCTGGAAAATCTAGGTAGATCAACTTGAAGGGATCAGATCACTCTAGCCAAACTATTAAAGCTTATTCTCAAGGGTGTCAAGGAGAATTTACCCCATGACTTCCCATTGGCGAGGTACTTTAGCAATAGGAACTCGACCGATTGAACTAACCCTAGGGTCTTCATATTATATTATATTTTTATTTGATATGAAATTTTTTCATTTCATTTAATATATTGAATTATATATATTTTTAATATAATTTAATTTTTTAAAAGATATAAAAAATAAAAAAGATAATATATATATAGCTTCCTTTAATATAAAATTGGATAATATTATATAATTCTATATTCTAATTATATTAAAAATATATATATTTTTAAATTATAATACTTTAAGATATAATGATATTTAATATTTTATATTGTGAAATCTCTATGTTTAAATAATACTAGTGAAAGAAGCTCTAATTGAATGATTTATATGGTTCAATACTTGTTAAGGTTTTGAAAATGGGGTCACAAGTTAAGTGGGCTTGATTATGGATAAAACTTCACAATTAAGCATACTTGAGCGAGAGGATTCTTTGGATGGGTGACATCCTAGAAGTCTTGGTTACCGAGTAAAAGCCCCAAAGGTGATGATTGATGCTATGTGATTTGTTTCGCTAGTATCATTCCCACTCTTTCACCCCAGTGAACATCACCTGATGCAATGAGTGTTATTTGAGCTATTCAAAATCATGATAAATTTGCTTGGTTGAGACGAATACTCATGGATATGGTTATAGTTCAATGACTTACTCTATGTTTTTAATCCCGAAAATAATGTCCAATATGTCGCACTATGAAAGACATATGCTTAAACGAAAAGAGTGAAGGGAGTTCTAGCTGAATAACTCATATGGTAAAATACTTGCTAAGGTTTTGCAAATGGGGTATCAAGCTAAGTGGGCTTGATTGTGGGGAAAACTTCACAACTAAGCATGTTTGAGCCAAAAGAGACTTCGTATTGGTGACCTCCTAAAAAGTATTGGTTATGGTTGCAAGCCCTAGAGGTGATGATTGATGCTATGCAATTTGTTTCACTGGTATCAATCTCACTTCACTCTTATGAGCATCACTCGATGCAATAAGTGCTATGTGAATTATTCAAAATCAGGAGAAATTTGTTCAATTGATACTAATACTAATGGAGATGGTCATAGTTTAATGACTTACTCTATGTTGTTATTCTCGAAAAGGATATCTAATATGTTGCACTTCAAAATCCCCATGCTTAAATGAAAAGAGTGAAAGGAGCTCTAACTCAATAGTTCATATTGCACAATACTTGCTAAGGTTTTGCAAATGGGGTAGCAAGCTACAAGGGCTTGATTGCGAGTAAAACTTCATAGTTAAGTGTGATTGAGCTAGAGGAGTCTTGAGATGGGTGACCTCCTCAGAAGTCCTAGTTATCATGTGTAAGCGCCAAAGGTGATGATTGATGCTACATGATTTGTTTCGCTAGTATCAATCCTACTTATTCACCCTTGTGAGCATCACTTAATGTAATGAGTGCTAGGTGGACTATTCAAAATCATGGGATATTTGGTCAGTTGAGATTGATACTCATGGATTTGGTCATTGTATATTTACATCTTCTTTTTCTAGCTGGATGAAATGACCTTATTTTTCTCTCCCTAATACCATGACACCCCCTGTGTCCTTTGCCATTCCCTGCTACCTTGTTCCACACTTCCATCTTCCAGTACCCTTCAAACCAAGGTGTCTTGCACCCTTCATGCTCATGTGTTTCTATGAGGAAAATTATGTCTATATCTTCGGAAATAGGCCCTAACCCAGGTCCTCGTCTCCATGGAAAACCTCTGCAGTTCCAACAAACTAAACTTAAGGAAACCTGGGCATGACTTGATTGTTATTTGTTTTTCCCTGCTAGACTCGCACTTGAGTCTTTGTCCATGTTTGCCCATACTGACCTTGCTTCCTGATTTTCTATTAAAGAATTTGTTGTCTCTTCTTTGTTATCATATTTCCACTCAGCTTTGGGAGGAAATCCAAATCGCGCTATCACAACTTTACCCTTATAAATCCATGCTCTTCTTCCCTCATCTCTTATTGCCATAACCTTTGATAATTCCTCCCTCCTTACCTCATGTTGTCTTATAGTTAAATATTATTCTAGAAAAAAGAGAGAACCCCTTAAGAGCTGCTTCTTGCTTAGAATGACCTCTTTATCACGCAAACTAGGCAGGATGACTCTTATGGGCCTTGCTCTTTCACCGCTAAACTTTCCTACCCTCCATGCTTAACCTATTTGTCCTTGCCATAGCAATTTTTCTTTCAAGAAGTCCCTTGCAAGGTCAAAAGTAGATTCGTTTTTCCCATAGTCTTTCACCCCTTTAATAATTATGTTTGCTACTCTATCTAGTCTTTCCTTGCTTTCTCTATCCTACATGTTGCCGACCCGAAAGCTTGCATCTCCTTCCCTATTAGCAAAATTGCTAATAACTTCAGCCCAAGTTTTGGAAAATTTTGTGGGGCCTTCTTTCCTTTCTTCTCTTGTTGTCCCTTCCTGTTTGTCTATTTGGGCAACCGCTTTCCCTTTATCCTGGGATGGTTTCGCCTTCCCCACCTCTGTACTCTCCACTGCAAATTTCTTCATGCTTTGCACATCTGCTTTCATTTGTTGCCATTTGTCTTCCCTATCAGGAGAGCTTCTTGGAGCAATGCCACTTGCTCCTTCAAAATTTTATTGCTTTCCACTAAGCCTGGTTCTCAGCTGTGATTGCATAAGTTGTATGCTCCCTTTCCTGCTCTTTAGCTTCTAGAACCTCCAACCTCTTTTTTGCATTTAACAATTCTGCCACATAAAGATCAGATGACCAGGTGAGAGGTGTGGATATGGGACTGTACAAGACAGAATCATCGATGACTTTTCCTTTTCCTTTTCCTTTTCCTTTGGGCCTGTTGCCATATGCTTGCAAGGGGGACTTGTTTGAATATTGCTTATTGCGAAGGGTATCAGTACTTTTCCTTTGAGTTTTTTTTATCCTTGGCTACCCCCATTTTAGGCGCGCTAGTCTCCATTTTAAAATACCTCGATATTTTCTGGGATTGACCCAAACCAACTTCCCAACTTTGGCTGATGAGGCAATTTTCGCTTGTCCTAGATCATTTGTTTCTACGGGTTTTGAAATTTCTTGTCCCGTTACCATGTTTGCATGCATTGGGCTCCAACCTCTTCACCGCAACAGTGCCTAACTCCTGATTCCTCCACATCTCACTTTCAAACCGTGTCTCAATCCAAGAACTCTAGCTTCCATTCTACAAGAACCCTAACTTCCATTCCAGTCCAAGACCAGATAATCAAAATGAAGTGATGTTGTTTAATAATTTGCATAGTAAATTTATAATTGTATGAGGTAAATGTGAAAAGGTAAGCACATATTCATATGATGTCACTTGTTGTTCATAATTATATAGGTAAATGTGAAAAAGTGAACAAGTATTCACATGATGTCATTTTTTGTTCGATAACTTACACAGTAAATTCATAATCTTATTAGGTAAATGTGAAAAGCTAAACATGTATTCATATGCTGCCATTTGTTGTGTGGTAATTTGCATAGTAAATGTGTAATTGTATTAGGTAAATGTGAAATGGTAAACATGTATTCACATGATGCCACTTGTTGTTTAGTAATTTGCATGGTAAATTCGTTTAGGTAAATGTGAAAAGGTAAATACTTATTTACATGATGCCATTTGTTGTTTGATAATTTGCATGGTAAATTCCTAATTGTATTAGGTAAATGTGAAAAAAGTAAACACTTATTCACATGATGTCATTTATTTTTTAATAATTTGCATGGTAAATTCATAAGGTATTAGGTAAATGTGAAAAGGTAAACACATATTCACATCATGCCATATGTTGTTTAACAATTTGCATGGTGAATTCATAATGATATTACATAAATGTTAAAAGGTAAGCACTCCCCTTTGTTGTTTGATAATTTGCATCATAAATTCATAATTGTATTAGGTAAATGTAAAAGACATAATTTAACGAATAGATGAAATGTCTTTTTTTGGCTCTTGCAATACAATTTTGAGCAAGATTGTAATTTTTTATTTTTTAAAATGCAATTTTTGAATGCACAAATGGAATTTTGCAAATTAAACAACCTAAACATATGATTCTTAAAAACCTCTACGACATTTCCAAAAAAATTGATCACAAAAAGCGTCCCAAAAAGTGTCATTTCATTTATTAGTTAGATTGAGTGAATGTGAAAACAAGTAAATTCATAATTTTAGTAAGTAAATGTGAAAGACACAATCTAACTAATAGACGAAAATACAATTTTGAACAAAAATGCCATTTCATATGGTTTAAAATGCACATTTAATACACAAATTGATTCAACACCCTAAAAAAACCCCTAAGTTACTAGAATTTTGCAAATTAGACAACCTAAACTTATGATTCATAAAAATCTCTAGAAAATTTTGAGAAAAATTGACAAGGAATGTGTCCCTAAAAGAGTCATTTCCTCTATTAATTAGACTATGTGAATGGGAAAAGGTAAACATGCATTCACATGATGTGATTAGTTGTTTGATAATTTGCATGGTAAATTCATAATTGTATTAGGTAAATGTGAAAAAGTAAACATGTATTCACTTGATGTCATTTGTTGTTTGATAATTTGCATGTAAATTCATAATTGTGTTAGGTAAATGTGAAAAGTAAACAAGCATTCACATGATGTCATTTGTTGTTTGATAATTTGCATGATAAATTCATAATTGCATTAAGTAAATGTGAAAAGGTAAACAAGTATTCACATGATGTCATTTGTTATTTGATAATTTGCATGTTAAATTTATAATTGAATTAGGTAAATGTGAAAAGACAAACATAAATTTAGAGATGCAAGTTAGTTAACATTTGGAATTCCATCTATTAATGTAGAGAAGATGCCCAGAATATACCAACATCTTTCATTTATGACTATAAAACAAAGATTTAGAATAAGAGAAAGATTATTGTGCAAATGTTTGATGAGGGAACACTTACTTGTATAAACATGTGACATCTACAATTTAATTTAAATTTTAAGGGTGTAATTATTAACAAGTAATATTTACGACTTGGATGCGGGTGAGCTGTCCAACACTGACAATTGCCTCATTAATGAGGAGCATCATGCATAACATGAGTAGGTGGAAGGGCGCGTGGAAGCGAGGTGGCAGAGAGGTTAAGGAATGGTTAAAAGGATAGGGCAATATTAGAGGCCCACATTCCAATTGCAGCATGAAGATCAAGGCTTTAAATGCAATGAATGCCATCCGAGGGAGGGCGCCTCTGCATGCTCGAGCCATTACAATGGGTACTCCCGAGCACGCCATAAGTCGCTACATCTACCGGTGCATCCCCATGAAGATCATTAGCCATTATACTTGGCTTTCTCCCTGGAACGCCTCGCTCCATCTCCATCTGGCTTGAATTCTGCCATTTAGGATGCTGAGAGCAAGACAAGCATGTAGTCGCAGCCAACGAGGGCGAAGAGGGCAGAGTGCCTCTAGCAGATATAGTGAGGAAGACAATGCTCCCCTGCATCTTTAGGACAATTTTGAGGTAGGGATCCCCAGCCACATATGGGAATTGGCCGACTAGGTGGAGGAGGAGCATCGCCAAGCCACGAATTCTCATAGCGAGACAGCAGCAACTCGACACTGGAATATGAAAAACCTCTTTGCCTGGTCGCTCTAGCAAAGGTAGCTTGCTACGGAGCACATCAACAAACTAATTCTCAAAGGGCACTCTGCCTCTCTCGCAACCACTCAGATATGGGATGCCATGGCTCATGATAGGGAAATTGCTTTGCCAATAGGGGGAAGGCGAGAGGCTGAGCTACTTCAAGGTCTACCGCAGGAAATTTGGGAGCCCACCCCCTTATTGAGTCTTAAAAGAAACTGGGAGGAGGATCAGGACTTGGCCAAGCCTAGCAGCAAAGCCTGGCGCAAATCCACTATCCCGAGACACTAACCCCGACAATACTTCAAGATCTACGGGGGCTATGAGAGCCAATTCATCCACTCAACTCGCAACACCAACACCGTCGATCCCCCTGAAGGATATCAAGCTGACTCTTTATCGGATGGGGAGCAAGTTGCAGCAGTCACACCATCTCAGACTTCCAACCAGCTTCTGGCAGCCACCCCTCCCCAGCAAGACATTCAGCAGACGGACAAGGCCAAGACGCACACCCCAACGGACAGAGCTCGTCTAACGCCACCATCCTCTCCGTATGCTTGCTGGATTGAGGAGGAAATCGAGACTGAAACTAGCTCTTAGCAGGTTTTATCGTTTATTTTTGTTTGTTGTTACTCTAGTTTGGGACTGAGCCCTTTGCTCTCTAAGAACTCTTTATTTTTTGTGCCAACAATAATCAGTAAAACTCTTAAGAGGCTAGGGTGGCAAGGTTGGTTTCTCTCTTTTGGACAACCCACCACCTCCATAGACTATATTTTATCTCTGTATTTTTATACGACTAATAAATGAATAGAATACCACTTTACCAAAAAAACCATATAATATCTACAATTTAATTTAAATTTTAACAATACAATTATTAAATATTTTGATTGAAATCAAACGATATGTAATGAAATTTTGACAAAATTGTGATTTATATTAATAAATTCAATGCCTCAAACACTTAAATTAAAAAAATTACACAACCCAAACTTACCTTTAAAAAAATCCTTACCAAAAAACTAATTTCAACTTCAACACGTTTATGAGATTAAATATTCCATATTAGTACCTCTTTCATCTTGGATAAACATTATAGTTCCAGCAACCGAATGCAATATGATCAAATAGCTCTTGCATTACGATTCGCCACCATAGAAAGGTGGCGACTTATCACCAGTCAACTTTGTTGGCAAATTGTATATCAAAAGATTACACGGGAATTGTATAAGTCTGACGTGGTTAAATCCTTCCTGAATTTGCTGACTAAGCAGATTAAACAAACCCTACGCTATGAAAATGCACGCGCTGATCTGTACAGGATCACATAACCCCTAACTCTTGGGCAAAAGATCACCTTCAGTCGTACACAATAAGGGGATCCAGGTTTCACAGCGGAGGGAGCTGTTAGCAGGTGCAAATTGGGTGTTGATTAATTTTGTTGGTGACACAGTTTGGTAATGGCTTCATGTTTTTCCCTACTCTGTCTTCTGCACTCTGTCATCTATGTTGTGTGCGGATCCCTCATGATGTTTTATCCGATTGAGATTTTTGACTTTTGCCATGGAAAGGAGACAGCTAGTAAGCTTTTGGGCTCCACCCCCCATGATCATCTTTTGATCAGAACATCTGAATCCTTGGTGGGCATGCTTCTGGTGACAATCGGCATCAATCTGTTCATGGTTTCTTTTGTGAAGGACAGAGAGTTTCAGACCTTTTTCTCCAAGGGTTGCATTCTGCTTCATGCACTGATGGGCGTGTGGAGATTTTATTTTGAGAGAAGAGTGGAAGACCTGGCCAGGGACTGGCCTCGGCAAGCTGTAGGAGACTTTATCTTCGGCCTTTCATGGGTGTTTTTCTTGATCTTCAATTGGAGAGAAAAGTATGATTGATTGATTGATTAACTGATCAACTGGTTCTGATAATAGGTTGGGCATTGAGAATTCAGAATATTAATATGTGCCCTATATCATGATCCTGATATTTGTATTACAAGGGCACAATTTGCCTATAGGGAAATTGAACTGACATAACAGGGTCTTGCTGGTAATCATGACAGTTCAGACTATATCTTGTGATTCTCATTACATTTATTTTGCATTTTGAAATCTCAATAGTGTAGTAATTCTTTGCAATATTCTTTAGGAAATACATACTTGTTCAATGATATGTAGGCAGTAGGACAGTGGTAGCAGAGACTTTGTCTCGGAAAATAGATCTAAATTCTCATAGCAAGTTTTGTATTTTAGTTTGGTTTCAATTCGGGATTTTAGATTTCTCTGAAATGAAACCATGTAATGCAATGTTCAGGATATGTTCATTGAGACCGGCACTAGGCTTGAGCAACAGCTTGGAAAAGGAATCAAATCTCCTCAGCAAGATCTCAGCAACTTTTTTATTTTGTCTGCATGTAAAGTGGACAAAATTATTGTTTTTTCCTTTTTAAATAGTTAAATTTATTAGATGGAAAGTGCCCCATTTTATTTGTACCAGAAAATTCTACTTAGCGTTTTTAGCAAAAGTCAGGAACATATTAAGGACTAGATGGACACGGGATTCATTTGTTCTTAGTCACATATTAGATTGGATCAGAGCATGGTTTAGTAATGATGTATGATATGACTAGAGATTAACAATCTCTGCAAAATAGATCTGTATTTTATTTCAGTATACTAGACTTAATTGTTTTTTAAACAAATGAAAAAGTTGTTATACAGATGTTATGGAAATTAATTTTGCCAACATCAAAGACAAGCTGAAGTCTTGTTTTTAGTTTCAAACCTCAATAGCTTAAGTTTAAGAATGTCTGAAAAAATTTACATATTGATAAGAAACAACATTGGTATCCAAAATGCATTTGAAATTTTGAAATGCAGTTTGTCCATGAATGAAGATTGAAATGTCTAAATTAACAAAACTGAATGGAAAACTAACTTGCAAAGGAAATTAAAATTCTAGAACATTTGAAGCTAAGAACATCATGGTGTGAAAATATATGATGGGGTAGCTAAGAACTAGCTCCTGCATGCTCTCTTGTGAAATAAGAAAATAGAAGAAACCCAAGGAATTATGAGAGGAAAGGTTGAGTAAGATATATGGGAACTATGAAATTGAAACAGAACAACACTTCCTTCTGAGTTGCACTGCTTAGTTGCACATTAATGAAGGGCCAAAAAGCGAGATTGGGGCAGTGAGAAGCTGCATTCAAGAAATACCAAATAGGGACCACTGCAAAGCTGATTGAGATATAAAACGGAAGAAAAAAAAACTAATAAAGAAAAGTTTAACTAAACAATGAATGTCTACGAGAAAATCATAATATATGAGATATTTGAAAGAAATAATTGTTATCCTTTTTACCTAGATTCAGTTCAATTCAGTGCAAAATTCAGTGCAAAATTTATATTGAGCCCAGTATTGACACGAGATGCCCACTTTTTGGTTGCAATATAATTGATTCAACCATGTTTTGTCAGAGTAAAAACTTTTATAATATATGTTCGGGTTTGAATGGATTGCAAACTTCTATAATATATGTTTGGGTTTGAATGGATTGCAAAGGTCTCAGCTTACAAAATGGAAACTTGAAAACAGGCTATTAACCAAGATGCTGGAACTCAAATGCACATAATTGAAACAAGCAATGAGTTTGGGCTTATTAAATGGGAATAGTCTAAACAGACCAGTTTTTGTTTGGAAAATAATAGAAATTTGATATGATTTTGAAAAAAATTAGTGGATTTTCAAATTCGAAATTATAACTGTCAAGCTTCAAAACTATTTTGAATGCATAGGGGTTTTAGATGGTAAGGGTTTTAGATAAAGCTAAATCTATTTCCATAGTTAATAAAAAAAACCTATATAAACACTATCACAGTGAGGTTAGATTTCTTCAAAAAATTATTGCCAGATTCTGACAAGAAATTCACTCGTGTGGCCTCTTTAAGCAATGCCTATTAAATGTACACCGAGACCCTGAGGAGATAAATTTTATAAGTCATGTATGTATAGGAATGAAAATAACTTATTAAATTCCGCGGATCTTTTATTAAAATATTTTTTTTTTTCTTCCCTACCAAAATGTGAGATCTTACCCTTCTATCAACCCTAAAAGCGGTCAATGCATCTAAATTTTGTAGAGTTCTTGGCATATTTCAGTGTAATGCAACGCTGGATTCATGAAGCACGAAACCTTTTTCTAATTCCCAAAATTTGCTATATAAAACCTGTGTTCCATTATATTTTGGAAGTAGGTCCCTATTTATTGTATTGAATACATTGGGATTATGGCGGGGTTGGGTTATCCCAACGAACAATAATCGAGTTTGGAGGGGAACCTTTGAGGGTAAATTTGTTGCTCCTGGTGGTTATCATCAGCTTCAAGCTGGTACCCATTGAGATTTTGCTTATGGTGGCTTTTGCAGTGCGGCTAGTATTCATAGCTGGAACCCTGGTTGGACAGTTTTGGATGCTCATTATGGCTATTGTGGATAGATGGTGCAGTTTTATCGGAATGGTTATAGTTTTATGCTGGTACCTGTAAGAGCTTTCTTGTCGCGGCTGGTGGTCGGGCTCTTTCTCTTCTCACATATTGGTTGGTTGTGGGGTTCATGAGTATACAGGAGTTCTGTAATGAGAATTCATTATCTTCGAGTGAAGCTATTACAAATGATTCCAATCATGGCTTGCATGGGCTGACTAATTGGCGATGTTTCATGGATCTAGTAATTGTATCTCGCCCTTGCAAAAGCTTTGGTTTCAGGATTTTCAGGCGGTGGTGGTCGATCCCTGGGTGCTTCTGCTGTTGCTGTTGCCAAGCTTAGCTCGGGACTACAGGGCCGGATAGGTACAGAATTTGAATTTTCCGGGATGATATCGGGATCAAGGTATGGTCGGAGGGGGATGATTATTATTGTGGTCAGATAGATTGGTCAGGTTAGGTGGCGGGCATTTGTTACCTTGCTATCAAGAGGACATAGGCTTACTCCATTTTCTGTCTCCGGATCAAGTGAATCTTAAATCTTCAGATAGCTATTTATGGATCACACCGATGTATGCAACGTATCATAACCTATCTATTTAGTTTGGGTGGCGGAGTTGGGTACGGGTGCATGGAATCGTAGGTGGTTTGAGATAAAATAATCTACATACACAGCTGGACCTTATCTCAACGGCTAACAGAGTATATTCAGCAATCCCAAAGACAATCTACAACATGTATTATATTGTGATTGATGATATCGAGAATTACCATCTTTCACTTCCCACAAGTGATCCTTGAAGGCCTGATACTGTCATCAACATTCTGTCCGGCCTGACATATTAACAAGGTGGCGGCACACTGAACATGCAGAAGAATTGAATCCTCATCCGTTTTTGACGACTTCCCAACATGAGCGGTAAGGGACACGATTCACATTTAGATGGTAGGCCGCAAGGTGGCGGTGGCTTAATATCAACTGACTTTCAATCGGATGATGCCATTATTAAGCAGGCATTTATAGAAACCTCCGACTCTAAAAATATTTCTAAATATCGGTCCAGAGGACACTATTATAGAAGAGTTCGTCGTCGTAAGAAGAAGCTTTTCAAACAAAGGATGGAGATAAGAGAGGTCCCTCTGGACTATGATAATCTATGTATTCGGGTAATGAGTTTACAGCGCAGGGCCATTGTCTGTAGATGGGTATTCCCGGACTGCGAGGAATTTGATTCAGCTTCATGGGTCAATAAGAAATGGAAACCCATAATTGGATATTCGCCCGTAGTCAGCAAGCTCATAAACGGGTGGTTCAGTGTACATTTTATGAATGAAAAGGACGTTCACAAGGTCACAGATTGCACTTGGGTTCGGGGGAGATGTTTTTTACAGATTATACCATGGTATATAGGTTTTAATCTGGTGTCGGAAGCCCCTCGAAGCAGATTGGTATGGGTTAAACTTCTGGGATTGCCCTTGGAGTTTTGGACTCTGAAGGCACTGCGGTCAATTGGTGACTCAATCGGAGATACCAAATACATCGATCCCAGCATTGTGGGCACTGCAGATAAGCGGATAGCGTGGATTTTGGTTGAGATAAACTATATGGCTGACCTCCCAGGTGATGTTGATCTGCTTTGGTGCAACAGAAGGCACCGCCAGCGCATTGATTTCTGGGGCATACCCTTCAGATGCCTGATTTGCCATAAAACAGGCCATCTTAGGGATCATCGCCTGCTCAGGCTTCGTATTTGCAATGCGGGACAGAGTCAATTGGATTTAGGCGATGAAGCTAGGCGCAATGGGGGCACAGGCACATCCAAGGGTTATAAAAAAGGTATGTCTTTAAATGAAATTCATGATGAAGAGCCTTATAATATTGTAAATGGACAAACTCCCTCTCCCATCTCAGACTCTATGGTCCCTCCTAATATTGCTCGACATCCGTCGGTTGGTAATAAATTGTATAGGGTTCTTCAGCCTCAATCTGATAATACGCCAATTTCTGATCTATCACATGCCATAAATATTCCGGAGGACTTGGATGGCCTGGTTCCATGCCCTTCCTTTCGCCCAAATGACTCAATCTCTCCAAACAATAATTCCACCTCTTATAGTAAGGTTGGGAAATCAACGGGGACAGTGCCTACATCCAGCAATGTGGCCTTACAAGTCATGGTTCCTATACATTCTGATGATTTGGGCTCTCCAGAGAATGACCCGCCTCTGTACAAACCGACTTTATGTGGGGGGGAATCTTCTCGTACAGGCCTGTTAATAGATGATTACTCGAACTTTGGGGTTAACAAAACCTGGTTAGAAAGCCCACCAGACAAATCATGCCCTATAAACCTATATGACTCCCCTAGGAATTTAATAGGAAGCGATATTGATTCGCTGCTGGGGAACCCCAACATGGACCTTGCTGCCTTAACGGTTTTCGACAAACCTATTCCCTCGCCACCAAAAAACTCATCAGGCTTATCCACTGCTATATACTCTCTTAAGAAAAAGGCAAACGCTGCATGCAGGTTGAACAAAGGCAAGTTAAAGTCTGTGTCTCTGTTTTCTGATGATGATGCTGGTCTGTCAGATGTTCCTATTGCTGGTTATGTTGGACCACAGGACTCTCCCAGGGCGCTTAGAGCAAGTCACCCGCGGAGGTCACACTCATGAATCACATTATCTCAATGAATCTGCGGGGTTTGGGCGATGCCCCCAAATATAATTGCCTAAAGGAATTTTTGAATACCAGGAACCCTATTGTGTTTTTGGGACAGGAGACCATGTCCACTCGTATGAAGGCTATTAATATGTTTTTAAACATCAGGAAAGGATGGCAGGCGGTGGCGATTGATTCAAGCGGCAGGTCTGGTGGGTTGATCGCTATTTGGAATCCCGATTTTGTGGCTTTTAGGGTATTTAGCTTTTTCGGGGGTATTCTGCTATCTGGGCGGCTCAGAGGCTTGCCAGGCAATTTTAATCTTATTAACATATATGCGCCATATGCTAATAGGTTTGCTTTTTGGAATAGAATGTAGGCGTCGGGCATTTTGGCTCTGCCTAACCTTATAATGATGGGTGACTTCAATTCATCCCTTAATGCAGACGAGATTTGGGGTAAAGCTGCGCGGCTGGATCCCCTTGCGGGTTTTCTAAATGACATTTTCTACACACAAGGGCTAAAGGACATTAGGCCTCTTCCAATGGCGCTAACGTGGACCAATAAACGAGGGGGTGACAAATACATTGGAAAGAGGCTCGATCGGGTGATGGTCAAAGAATCAGTCGCGGACATCATACAGAACCCAACATCGATGATCCTTGTATCTGACATCTCCGACCACTTGCCAATTTCTTTAACTTGGTCCAAAAATGAAGAAGTGCATGGCCGCCCCTTCAAGTTCAATAAAATTTGGCTCGAAGATCCGCAATATACAGGTTTGGTAGAGGAGATTTGGAATGCAGAATATGACATGTCGTTTAATGGCGATTGGGACTTCTTTCAATACAGACTTCAAAAGATTAAGCGAGCCTCCAAGATATGGGAACGTCAAAAGAAACTTAATCTGAGAAAGGAATATTGGGAAATTCAGCGGGAGATGGAAGTGATTATATCCTCTTTTCTTAATGTTATTCCTGACGAGAACATTCTACAAGAATTAATATCGCTCGGTGAAAGGAAAAGGGAAATCCTCAGGATTGAAGAGGTTTCTTGGAAGCTGAAAAGCCGAATTGTGTGGCTGGCTGAGGGTGATTTAAACAAAAAGTACTTCCACAAGTTTGCTAATGGGCGGAAGAACAGGAATTCTATTTGGAGCATTAGGCGGGTGGATGGCACAGTGGCTTATACTTCGCAGGAAATCCAAAAAGAAGCGATTGATTACTTCTCTTCTTTCTACTCGAGACAGGCAGGCATTGACTATGAGAGCCAGGTATGGCTTTTAGAGCACGTTAATAGATTTATGAATGATGAGGCCATTTCGATCTTGGAAGGTGTAGTTACTGGGAATGAAATTATTAAGGTCCTTAAAGCATTCTCATCGGATAAATCTCCGGGGCCGGATGGGTGGCCCGCGGAATTCTTCATACATTTCTTCGAATTGATGGGTAAGGAGCTCACCCAGATTATTGAACATATCAGAACTACAGGTGACATGCCGACAAGCCTTAATTCTACCTTCATTGTACTGATTCCTAAATTGAATGATCCCCAGTCATTTACAGACTTTAGGCCGATATCGCTGCGTAATGTGCTCTATAAGATATGCTCTAAAATTATAGCTGATCGCCTCAAAGGAATATTATCAGACAATATATCAAAAGAGCAATACGAATTTCTAAAGGGGCATTCCATCCATGATGCAGTGGCAGTGGCACAAGAAGTTGTTCACTCTATACATTCGGAGAAACAGAAGGCTATTTTGTTGAAAGTGGATTTACATACATCGAGGATTCAATGATGAGAAAGACGCTTGCGTCTAAACGGTATTCCTACTACCTTTTTTGCTGCTGAGCGTGGATTGAGACAGGGTTGTGCGCTCTCTCCATTGATATTCATTCTTATTATGGATAGTTTCAGTGGCATTATGCATAGTGCGGAGAGGCGAGGGTGTATTAAAGGCTTCTCATTCTCAAATGAAGTCTCATGCTCACATTCATTATTTGTAGATGATCTGCTTATGTATGGATATCTGAAGCGAAACCATTGGTTCTATATACATTTAATGTTTAATCGTTTTCAAGCTGCCACAGGTCTGATAATTAATAGAAGCAAATCCTTTATTATTTATGAATATGGTGAATTGCAGGAGGTTGAATTCATCGCTGAATTCATGGGGATCGACATTAGGGAGGCGGTAGCAGGATTCACTTACTTGGGCTTCAGGATCAAACCGTGTGGATATAGGATACAGGACTGGACCTGGATGGTGGACAAATTTCGCAGGAAGATTGAGGGATGGACACATAGATGGTTATCACTGGGCGGCAGGGTAATCCTAATCCAGGGAGTATTATCACAAATGTTGGTATATTGGGGACATCTGTTCTATATTCCAGATGGTATCATCAAAAGTTTGAATCGAATTGTGGCTAAATTTTTATGGGGAGGGGCTTCCATGAATCATAAAATACATCTGGTTAAATTGGAGCGCCTGTGCAGGGCTAAGGAGCACGATGGCTGGGGGATTCTCAATATGAGGACTTTCAATAGGGCGCTGCTTATAAAATCCTTTTGGAAAGCTATTCAAGGAAATGGTATATGGAGCACTGTTATAAAATGCAAATATATTAATGGTGATATCTTACAGCAGATTATGTGTTTAAATTTTCCACACCCCAGGTTTATATCGGCCATTTGGATTAGCTTTAATAAAATTGTTAATCATCTTTCCGAAAGGATCACTTGGGCGTTCAGGGATGGGGGTAATATCCCATTCACTTTCAAAAAAATTATAGGTCTTCCGACCTGTCACGGCCCCTCTCAGCAGTTGGTGCACTGTCTAGCACACAGAGGTATAATGTTCATTTCGCAGACTATTAGGGTCTGGTCATTTGGAGCTCCAGAATTCAAAAGTGCGGATCAGCTTGGTTTGCCGGAGTATGTGGCAGGTGAATGGGACTATATGCGGGATGCATTCAGAGCTGCAGGTTTTAACTGGCACGCGGGTGGTGATAAAATTGAATGGGACGGCCCCATTCATGATGGTGCACCTGTTGTCAAAGATGTATACGGGGTCCTTAATTTGGAATCTTATAGGGATCGAATGTCAACCTCCTTCTATCCTTTCTGGCGGAGGAAGATCCCTACCAAGATTGTGCTTTTCGGCTGGTTGGTTTCTAAGGGAAGGATCCTCACGGGTGAAAACCTTATTAGAAGAGGTTTCTCGGGGCCCTTTAGATGTCACATTTGCTGTGCAGATCTGGAATCAATTGACCATCTATTTTTTAGATGCCCTATCATCGAGCGATTGTGGAAGCTCTTTTCTAATCACCACATGGGTGCGGCCTGGGTTCCATCTGATTTCTTGAATGTTGCTATTGAATGGGATAAACTAAAAGGAAAATATAAATCTCTGCCATTCTTTTTTATATGGGAGGTTTGGAGGGGTAGAAATAGATTGATTTTTGAGGAATCACCATTCCAGATCTCACAGGTTTTTGCTTTCATACTCGGTTGGATGGAGGAACGCCCCTCCCCTTGCGTTTCTGTCATGGACTGCTCAAAATGAAATAGGCCACATGAGATCTCATTACTGGCAATATACTTTGATGGTGCTTGTGTGGAGGGTCTGATGGGTTGCGGGGCCTGGGTTAAAATTTCTCAACGGGAACGCATTCATGTCCATTGGAATGCTGGTCGGGGATCCAACAATAAGGCAGAGCTAATAGCACTCTGGGGCGCGCTTCGAGTTGCGGTTTATCTTTAGTTGCAGGGAGTACATGTATATGGGGATTCTCAGATTGTGATTGGGTGGCTTACTGGAAACAAGGTCATGATGAGGCCAGATCTCCTGGGATGGTTGCAAAGGGTTAGGGGTCTGTGGGACACACTCGACAAGCCGCCTATCAATCATATCTATAGAGAAATCAATACAAGAGCTGATGGGCTGTCCAGAAAGGGGTTGGACTCGGAATTTGGGATTATGCAGATTCAACTATTCAGAGATGGCCTTCCATACTGGCAAACTTCTATCCCAATTCCATAAAGGGGTTTTGCAATGTTTTTTTTTGTTATGATTGCAATGTCTTCAGATTTTGTGCAGGCCACTATGTTCCTGGACTGATTGCACCGACAGAGGGCCGGTATAGTCCTTCGCTTTCCACAATATACAATCGAACCAGTTTTGTTTTTTGTTGCAAACAGCCGAGAACGAATGCATTTCAAGCGAGCCAGGTCGTATTTTTATCTACAGCAGAGAAAGGAATATTATGTCAAGAGAGCCAAAGGATATTTACTCAAGCGAGCCTGTCCAGATATTCATTAGGGGTCGGGCTGATAGACATGATATGCTTCTGGTTGCCTGAATACATGGATTTTATATTTTCTCTGTTTATGCCGTTATTGACTTCAAGCGAGCAGGGTATGGTGGAATATGTCTGAAGGTTACAATTTTGACTACGGTATGGAGATTAGATCTGCAAGCGAGCCTGAGGAGTCCGATGCGACTTGGCATGCTATGATCCAATTGTCTTATCTGTGTATATGCCATGATCTAATATCAGGGGTTGATTGATCGGCTCTGTTTAGGGCTGTTCTGATCGATACAGGAGAGATATCTGATCATACTAGGGTTATTTTAATTTTCAATCTCTCACTATAGCTGATCTTTAATCTATATCATTTCTGTCTTTTTGTCTGGAGGACCAATATCTTTTGGTTTCTTCATTCTCTTCAATTATAATTGTCTCAATCTCATTGAAGAATATTCTGAGAGGGATGTAATTCCCGATATGGGGAGGCCGACTTTTTTCTCTCTTGCTTCATTGGAGAGAGTGGAAATGTCTGGCTGTTATGTTTGGAATCTCGCTATTGCTCTTCATAGCTGAGTGTATGCATGCTCTATGTACTGTTTATATTCTAATATATGCAGCGTTTTTTTCTTCTGAAAAAAAAATAATCGAGTTTGGAGGATCGGGCTTGATGTGTGGATCAGAGCCATTAAGTGACGAAGAAACCCAACTCAAACTGTCGAGCCGCCTCCGCGTTCGGATTTGTGGGAAAATGGAAAATGATGCTGGAGATAAATTGTGAAGTTTTTGGGACTGGTATATGTATATGTGTTTTTTTTAAATGTGTGTTCACAAATATTGGTTTATCCGTAGAGCTTAATTCCAAGAGTGAGCTTAATCTCAAGAGTGTCAAGGAGAATTGCTCTGGTGACCTTTACGAGAATTGATCTGGTGATGTTCTATTAGTAAGGTGCTTTAATGACGAGAACTCAAAGGAAGGTTCCATTGCCTCTTTAGAGATTCTCACACCCTCACTGACTTTTTCAAGTATCTCGATCAGAGATGTTTGGCACTATATATGCAGGAAGCTCTCAAGTTTTGAGCTCATATTCTTCAACCTCCCAGACCAGACCCCACACAGAGGCCGGGGATAGAAATAGATTGATTTTTGAGGAATCTCCTTTCCGCATCTCACAGTATTTGCTTTCATACTTGGTTGGATGGAGGAGCGCCCTCCCCTTGCGTTTCGTCCCCCACTCGGCTTCAAACGAAATAGGCCACATGAGATCTCACCGCCGCTCATTATGAGTCCTATGTGAGCAGGAGCGGGAAATGTCGAAGGCTTCGTGCTTCGAAATGGTAGTGGTTCTGTTGGTGGCGCTCCCTCCCAAGCTTCTAGGTTCGTAATTGGGTTGCCTTATTCCTTGGTGTGCGACATTCTGCATTTTCGTTGGTGAGTGGATTGTGGCTCTTGGAGGTTGAAGTTTTTTCTTGGTTTTGGTGTGTTTGGGAGGATTCTTCTCAGTGTGTGTTGGGAAATTGGGTGTTTCCCTTGTATATCTCGTTTCCAGATTATCTGAATTTTTCTATGTCTGGGACTGTGGTGGAAAGACTTGCGGGGAGGTGGGATACTAGTAGTCGTTCAATGCTGAAACAAGGTGGGTGGAGTGAGTGCACAACCCTATTTGGGTGGCTAAAATTTGAGGGTCTGGGTGTGGGGAGTCTTGTTGCTGAGGGAAGGGAGAGCCTTGGAGGTTGTCAGTGTTGTCTGCATCCCTTCCAATTACTTTATTCAAGCCGACGCAGGGCTTTCTGTGTCCCTACCAATTTCTTTGTTCAAGCCGACGCCGGTCCTATGAACATGCGTCCAGCTCTACATCATGGTCGATCCTCCTTCCCAACGAAGCCCAACTCGGTTGGCTGAGGGGATCGGGAGGCTCAATTGCAGACAATGGTATGGAAGTGGAGACTTCAGGGGCCCGTCGGGGTGGTAAGTTTGCAGGGTGCTCGAGGCGGGTGATGTCTGGTGTACATGGTGGTCATGGTGGCTCAGCGAATGGGCCCGGGGTCGCACGTTGCAACCTCAGCATCGGGGCGGGGTGAGGCGACGTGGTGGCATGTGCCAACGAGCGAATGTAGGATGTGCGGTGCATGGTTCGAGGGAAACTCATCAATGTTGTCTGGAGAATTATAGGGAATTGATCCAATCCTTGTTGGAGTGGTTGGAAACAACGAACCAATTTCGTTTGGGAGGAACATGTTGAACTCATAGCTACTTTGAACAAAATGCACTATTTTTAGTGCCATGTTCGAGAACGAGTTGTGGTGGTCTGGCGAGGAAAAAAATTGTTAACTGAGAAGGTTTAGAAGTTGGAGTCTTGGATGTCTTACTTTGAAGAGTATGTCCAATGCTCTTTTCACCCTGCGCCTCCTCCTGGAACAACCCCGGACAACCCAACCTAAATTAAGTCAGATGATTAGCATGGTTAGATGTGTTCTCTTTGTGTTACTTGTTTTATGGTGCCTGTAATATCCCAAAAGGGAGAATGTAGTAATACTGAAACATAATATAAGAACTTCAACAAACTAAACAATAAATATAAATACACATTAGAATGCACAGAAATAGCTGAGCCATTTTATTATATAGGAGGTGAAAAAGAAAGTACAACAGTGCTCAAAATATGAGACACTCAAGCCAAAGGGATGGCGTGGAATGACCCTGCAATGACCCCACAAGAGGGACTGCGTAACTACCGAACTGCTAAACTACGTTGTCCCTACTGCAACTGTTGGGACTGCAACTACCTGAAAGATAGCAAGTCAGATCTAGGTAGAATGGGAGCTCCGATGATGTTGAAAACAGAGATCCAAGCTCTATGATGGGTACCCAAGATAACCCAAAAAGGGTTTCTCATATATGTCAATCTAAGAAAACCACCCTCAATCTAAGAAAACCACCCTCTTAGGGCTTCACATATATACTGTTGGGTATGCAGACCTGAAGCTAGATATGATGATATGATGGTTGCAATGATGTACAAATAGATCTATGCTAGAAGGGCGTATCCCTCCTCTAGATCCTTGGGCTAAAAGCTCAAGATCTAGCTCCTCCAATCTCCTCCACTAAAAATAGCTGTTGGATGAACAATAGCTTCAGAAAACTGCGTTGTCAAAGAGGGAGGCTCAATAGCCTACTACTAGATGTGTCAAAACAGCTCATGAGTGATGGAAATAATAGATCCAATGTTAGGAGGTGATCCCTCACAGGATTTCCAATAGAAATACTGGAAACTTCCTTCCTCCAATAGATCTACAGGACTAGACTGTGCAATCCTTGAAGGGACTGTTGTTGCATGGAGGTAAAACCCAATGGCCTGAATGCTGGATATAGATCTGTTGTTCCTGAAAGGCTGAATGTGAAGAACAAAGTGGTAGGATGAATCCTCCACCGGTTTCCTAGCTGAATGCTAGAAACAACCTCTTGAAGATGGCACCAATGCCTGATAAGGAATGAAGTAAAACTTTCTTTCAAGAGCTACTCAATGAAAGAGGAGGGATTCCCGCTCAGGAACACCCTGTGCTAAACAACACTACAATCTTAGCTAAACAGCTCAAGAATGCATAGAAATGTCCTAAGACAAATCTCGATATAAACATATCAAGAAATGAATAATCCAAATCATCCCCTCTAATGTGCCTTCACCTTCATTATATAGATATGAGCCTTCCATAGCCTAGGCCCACTCCAAAACTGCGTTGTACATGTGGACATAAGTCTCCATGGTTGATTGCGTTGTTTCTCCATGTCCTCCATCATGTTCACATGGGGTGATCACCCTCTCCATCATGTGTGCATTAAATGCATCACTTCTTCCACTATATTATCATAAGTGCTTTATGATCTTCTTTGAATGCACTATGATCTCATTTGACCTAATCAAAGATCCTCATGATTTTGCATTTAAGATCCATGATCTTATTTGACTGTTTCATTCTCCATAATCTATCTAATAAATGAGACATGATCTCCATTAATGAAGATGCTCCACTACTCCATTATTTTAGATCTAGATCTAGAATATCCACATACACACATTAAAAGTGGATTTTATTCATCTTTGAGGTTTGTGGGTCCCTCCACCCTTTTATTTACTTAATTAATTAAGAAAGTCAAGAACTCTAATATTCCAAATATCATGTGAAAATTTGGGAATATTACAGTCCTCCCCGGCAAAATGTTGCTTGTCCTCAAGCAACTCCAAAAGTAGATGCAAAGCCATCTATTCCCCTCCAAATGACATTCACATAAGGAAGGCCTCTTCCATTTGCTGCAATGTGTTATGCATGTTTGGTTCCAAAGTTGTCTCTCAAGAATACATAGAATGACCTCCAACTGTATGATTAGATGCCCTCCTTCCACCGTGAAGTACCAAGTGACAACCATATGATGTCCAACATCATCATCAATACATGAGATATATAAAATAAAGTGGTTCTTTGCACAAAGGAAAAGTCCCATCTCACAAAGCCTTTCTTCATCCCATGTTTCATGAAGTAAATTGAGCATTGTCATGCCCTCGTCTTTAGCCCTGTTGGCCTTGTTGGATCCAAGCATCATTCCAACATAATGCAAAAGAAGAAATAGAGATGTATGGGTAGACAAAGATGCCAAACCATATTCTCCCAACAGTAACCACTGGAGTAAGGCCCTTTGCTGCCATCCTCCATCTCCCCCATGCAAGATGGACAAGCCAAACTCCCCCAAAAGAAACCAAAGAAACAAGAGATCTTGTTGCTTTCTCTCCTCCTCATGTGCATCATGGAGTAAAAACATACTGATTGACATGTGGAATGTCACATCAGCCCAATACAAGAAAACACCATTAATGCACATCATGAGAGCATCATGCAAATTTCTACCCAATACAAAACACATAGGCATAGGAGATGTCATGTGATGGCCAAACTCTCTCAAGGGCAACCAAAATGAACATGCCTTCTTTTTTTGCATTCTATCATTTATACACAAAGCATAAATCAAAAAAATATGAGCTATTCGGTGGTAACAATACTCACCTAAGAGCAACCAGCGCAGCCATGCCTCCTTCATTTCATGAGTGTTTTTCAAGGCATGGATAAAAGAAATAGGAGCCTTTGGGTAGTAACAAAACTATCCCAAGAGCAACCAACATAACCAAGCTTGTTGGCCCATTTCATATATCTGCAAGTGGTCATGCAACCCCTTGCTTATCATTCTCACCCACTCATCCCAATGTGGATGATGAATCATGTACTGCATAAACATGGTATCCTCCCTTTGTAGAATACCATCCTTCCCAAATTGATGAAGAACTTTGCACTCCATGAAATGTTGAAGTGCACCTCCAATGAGATCTCTTAATGAGACCTTCTTCTCATCAATGGCCCTCCAAAACCAGTGAGGTTCTGGATCTACAACAGGTAGAGGTTTCTCTTTGAGCTGTGAGATGCTCATTGAGAAAGTGTCATCTAGAAAGGAGAAAAGATTTCTCATCTCAATGTCTACCATTTATCATCTTGACCTCCATTGCTTCATGAGTGAAGCTACCTTCTGAATGCTCCAAGAATGATGGGGCCTCTTCATTATCACTGCTACTAAGTGATAGCATTGTAGATCTGCATGGTAATACATATGTTGTCTCAAAGAAAGGCACAATGTTGATCTCATAACCAATCATTATACATAGGATTATGCTCATCCCATTTTCTGAAACTCGACACTTCAACTCAAAGGGTTGAATGTAGCTCAACAATGATGAACTGGGATAGCTCTTCATTTCCTCCTTGATTAGATCAAGGGTCCTCTACACTATGATATGTTGCTGCTTCAAATCAAAATTTTGTTCTAACCCTTGTTTATGCATTGGCCCTGATGGCATGTCCCCATAAGTTTCAATAAGAGGTACTGAAACAATATGAGATGAAGATGTATGCATACCTTGGATCAACTGATGTGTGGGAACCTCTTGCAAGACCCCTAGAGTTCCTCCAACCGGGACAATAATGTCTCCAAATTCTGGTAAGAGTGATGGTTGCTCTTCTATCCATGTACCAGCGATGGAATCTTCCTCCTCTTCCTCATGCATCTCCTGAATCATGCATGGAACTCTATGTGTCAAGAGCTCAAGACTATCTTGCAAGGTTGCAAGTGTCTCTTCTTCGGATGCAAGTACTTCTGCAGTTGGTGGTGAATGTAGTATCCCTTGTCCAGAGTGACAAGATTGACATCCTCCTTTGTTTCCTTAGGAAATTTCTCTTTGTGACACATCTATGGTTTTCTCACATCAAACTTCTTCCTCAACTTGTGAAATAAATCTGAATATTTAGTCACCTTTGCATGCTCCATGTGATCAAACCACCAATCATTGGCTTCACGTAAAAGATGAAGTGTTGCAATTTGGACAACCACTTTTTCAGCCACAGGATGTAGAATGAAAAATGTATCTAACTCTTTACTCCAAGCCTTAACAGTGCTTGAGGAAGATCCATCAAATGTAGGCAAATAGAATCTATTGTGCCTCTTTCTTCTATTGCTGCTATAGGATCCTCTTTCTTCTTTGATTTGGAAGAATTCTTGGAGAGTTAGACTCTCTTTGAATGCTCTATACTGTGCTTTGTACTCTTCAAGATATAGACAGAGAGTCTCATGAGTCTCAGGTTCTCTTCTTTCTTCCTTTCTACACCTTTCACCTTCTTCAAAGAAAGTGGGCATAGTTGATCTATGAGGAGATCTATGATTCTCTGGTCTTCTTTTCTGCTGATAGGAAGTGCTTGGACCTTCCTCATCAAATCTTCTTCTTGGATCCTCCTTTTGCCTTTCCCTCTTCATTTGATTGACCTCCTTGGAGAGATTTTGCATGGATCTAAAGAGAGGAGTGGAAAAACTACAATCCTCCTTCATGATAGATCTCATCTATCTGCTCCTTCTTTTGATGCAAAAGATGAAATGTCCACAAGCTCAGCCGAAGATAATGCTCTGATACCACTATAATATCCCAAAAGGGAGAATGCAGTAATACTGAAACACAATATAAGAACTTCAACAAAGTAAACAATAAATCTAAATACACATCAGACTGCACAGAAATATTTGAGCCATTTTATTATATAGGAGGTGAAAAAGCAAGTACAACAGTGCTCAAAATATGATACACTAAAGCCAAAGGGATGGCCTGGAATGACCTTGCAATGACCCCACAAGAGGGACTGCGTAACTGCTGAACTGCTGGAAGGTAAACTGCGTTGTCCCTGCTGCAACTATTGGGACTGTAACTGCCTGAAAGATAGAAAGTCAGATCTAGGTAGAATGGGAGCTCCAATGATGTTGAAAACAGAGATTCGGGCTCTATGATGGGTACCCAAGATAACCTAGAAAGGGTTTCTTAGATCTGTGAATCTAAGAAAACCACCCTCTTAGGGCTTCACATATATACTGTTGGGTATGCAGATCTGAAGCTAGATCTGATGATATGATGGTTGCAATGATGTATAATCATATCTATGCTAGAAGGGTTGATCCCTCCTCTAGATCATTGGGATAAAAGCTCAAGATCTAGCTCCTCCAATCTCCTCCACTGAAAATAGCTCCTGGATGAACAACATCGTCAGAAAATTGCACTGTCAAAGAGGGAGGCTCAATAGCCTACTGCTAGATGTGTCAAATCAGCTCATGAGTGATGGAAACAATAGATCCAATGTGAG
Source organism: Pinus albicaulis (assembly GCA_034641835.2). Classification (NCBI taxonomy): domain Eukaryota; kingdom Viridiplantae; phylum Streptophyta; class Pinopsida; order Pinales; family Pinaceae; genus Pinus; species Pinus albicaulis. The sequence continues at coordinate 427,232,665 of CM076582.1, forward strand.
GAGGTGATCCCTCATAGGATTTCCAATTGAAATACTAGAAACTTCCTTCCTCCAATATATCTATAGGACTGGACTGCACAATCCTTGAAGGGACTGCTGCTGCATGGAGGTAAAACCCAATGGCATGAATGTCGGATATAGATCTGTTGCTCCTGAAAGGCTAAATGTGAAGAACGAAGTGGTAGGATGAATCCTCCATCGGTTTCCTAGTTGAATGCTAGAAACAACCTCCTGAAGATGGCACCAATGCCTGATAAGGAATGTAGTACAACCCTCTTTCAAGAGCTACTTAATGAAAGAGGAGGGATTCCTGCTCGGGAACACCCTGTGCTAAACATCACTGCAATCTTAGCTAAACAACTCAAGAATGCATAGAAATGTCCTAAGATAAATCTAGATCTAAACAGATCAAGAAATGAATAATCCAAATCATCCCCTCTAATGTGCCTTCACCTTCATTCTATAGATATGAGCCTTCCATAGCCTAGGCCCACTCCAAAACTACGATGTACATGTGGACATAAGTCTCCATGGTTGACTTCGTTGTTTCTCCATGTCCTCCATCATGTTCACTTGAGGTCATCACCCTCTCCGTCATGTGTGCATTAAATGCATCACTTCCTCCACTATCTTATCATAAGTGCTTTATGATCTTCTTTGAATGCACTATGATCTCAGTTGACCTTATCAAAGATCCTCATGGTTTTGCATTTAAGATCCATGATCTTATTTGATTGTTTCATTCTCCATAATCTATCTCATAAATGAGACATTATCTCCATTAATGAAGCTGCTCCACTACTCCATGATTTTAGATCTAGATCTAGAATATCCACATACACACATTAAAAGTGGATTTTATTCATCTTTGACGTTTGTGGGTCCCTCCACCCTTTTATTTACCTAATTAATTAGGAAAGTCAAGAACTCTAATATTCTAAATACCATGTGAAAATTTGGGAATATTATAGTGCCTTTGGCCTTCTCAGTTATGGATGATGTCTTTAGTTTCCTTTTTGTTTTTTTGACATATGTTGCATGCAGTAGTCAACAAACTTGGTCGGGGTGAGACTACCTGCGTTTTACTTATGATGTACTTATTTTCTGAAGAATTAATAGATCGTTGACTTACAAAAAAAAATGATATTTTGAACCAAGTGATGTGTGTTTTTTCATTTTGGAAAAGTGCTATAGGTTTTTTAAAACAAAGTTTTAAGATTTTTCAATTATAATGTCATTGAGGTTGTTTATTGTGTTCTTATGAATTACCCTTGAGTTGTAGATTGACTAATTTTTTATATAATTTCTTTAACAAATAGCAAGGCTCACCCTTATAAATTTTCATTGACTTCATCTATGCATGGTGGGATTTCATGACATGTTTAAGCTTGATGCATGACAAAGCTCAGCAAGATAGCTCCATCAAAGAATAATTAGGTCAAGTGCTTAGATCTCTATTGCTTACAAAATTCATCTTGGTAACGACAATATAGATGTTAATTTTCAAGTGCTCTTGAAATGATTTGTCTAGAATTTTTTATTTATTGGCCAAACTTGGTCTATAGATAGCATTATTACTACATATATTTAAACATGATCAATAATATAAATGTACAAAGGGGGCCATGTTGCACAAATAAATGATAAGATTTAAGTAGAATGTTATGGCCTTCTAAGAACATTGACCAACACAGTGAGAATAGGTTTTACACATGGAAAAAAATATGTCCATCCCTTGGACATCACATTGCATTACAAACTAGGGGATTGTGGGGATCTCAATTTTCTCACCTCAACTCAAGGCATAAGTAATCCTAACTAGAGATATGGTAGTGTCTAAACAAAAAGAATGAACATAACTTTTACATTTATGTTTCAAGTAATAAAAGATGGAGAACAAGATGAGTCTCTTATTAATTTTTGTGAACGCCATTAGGGTAGCGAGAACAATCGTGATTCAATTGTATGCCACCCTAGTCGCTTCCAAGTTCTAATGTCATCCACTTTAGCCTCACTCATAATGCATACATGAAAACCTCATGTTGCTTTAAGTCTATACAATGTAATGAATGAACTCATTAAAGGACCATAATTAGGTGAGATAGACCATCCACAACAAGCGTCATACCAAGTCCTAGCTAATGAATGTCCCTGAAGTGCTCATATAATTCTCCTCGGGAAATTCAATATGAAAGTTTTGTTAAAGAACTTCTTTAGGAAATCCATTACTCACCAATGCATCATGAGAAAATAATTTACATGACCTAAAAAGTATGATGTTAGAGTTACAACCCACCACATATATGCCCAAAATTTTGGTTGACCTACTACAGCTAAATTGAATCTTATGTTGTAGCAAATATATATAATTTTGTTTTGCACGAACTTATGTAGGACATTTTAGCAAATGTATAAGTAATGTAATCAATCAGTAAGATAGGCACAACTGTAATTGAGTTTTGCGAGAGGAAGTATTTAAAATGTCACAAAAAGAGGATGAGGCCCTTGAAGATTACTTAGAAAGATTCCATTATAATGTTAAGAGGGATAAACAACAAATTTGAAAGTGGATATTCTTAAAAAAAATCTACTTAGAGGAATTAGAGATGAATTAATATATGTACTCAATTTTATGGGAAAGGGACAAGTGTCTCAATTAATTTATCCATAAATTTGTGAATTGTGTAAGCACATTTCTCGAGGAAAGGCTAAGTATGGTAAGGGACCTAGACATGTTATCTTTAGGGTTAATAAATCAACATTCAATGGGGTAAGTAGAGTTGAAATAGATAATTTTTTGGAAAATTTTAAAACAAGTATTCTCCTTAATCTTAGTGAACAAATAGATACTTTGAAGATGCATCAAAAACAAAAGGAAAAAAATGAAGTTTTGTCAAATTTTTGTCCAAAATGTAGAAATAAGTGTCATTTGCATGAATGTCCTTTGAATAACATTGAAGTTTGTGCAATATGTGTAGAAAACCATGCAACAAGAAGTTTCCCACCACTATTAGGACTTAAAGCGGATTTTGAAGGAGACAATGAAGCTACAAAACAATTTTGTTATGTTGCACCAAAAAGACTTTGTAAGCCACGACCAACACGTATATCGCAAGACCCCATGCACCAATTTAGTCCTTATCAACAATATTCACAAACATAATTAGGATACTCCCATGCATTGGCAAACATGGCCCCAAATACAAACTCAAAACTAACCTTGGCAATAAGGATGGAGAGGGTCTACTAACTGAAATATGTTAAATTACCCATACTCACAAAATCCACAATATGCACAACAACAATTCTTGCAATATCCTCCACAAGTCCAACAACCGTATCCTACCCAACCTACACAACCACTAGTTCCTCAATTAAAGCTACTATAATTGCCATCAAATCAACCTCCTCAATGACCAACTCAACTACTTTCCTGGCCCATTCCCGTCCCCAACAATAAAGTAGCTCAACCAACTTAGAATGTTGAGTTACAAATCTTTCTAGCTTATATAATTACTTCTATGGATTTAAATGATATTCATCTTAGATAAGGGAAAGAACTTCATAAAGATTCTCTAGTTATTATTGAAGAACAAAGTGAGGAGGAAACTCTTAATCAATTAAACAATACTACAATAATAAGAAAAACATGTTCTTCTCCTCGAATAGATCAACCATTAATATTTCAAATTCATAAAGGTTGAATGCAGATAAATAAATAATACATTCTCAATATGATTTATTAGATGAGCTAAAGAATGTCTATATAGAATTCTTTTACTGCAAGCAATTAAATATATCCCATATTATGCAAAAACAATAATATAATTGTGTTTAAATAAATTAGGAAGAAAGAAAAAGGAACAAACATTAGTACAATTTATTGACAAATTGGCATATTTAATGATGGGAAAAAATTATATTGAAAAATATCTTAATCCAAATAGTCCCAATGTTAAAATTCACATCAATAAATTTGCAATTCCAAACATTTTAATATATTTAAGAGCTACAATTAATGTTATGAAAAATGGAACAATGGATGATCTCCAAATAGGTAATATTTGTGAGACACTTATGGTTTTACAATTAGCAAAGTAATCTGCAATAAAACTAGGAGTGTTAGAAGGCATTATGGTTTCTTTATATTCCTAGAAACACCGCATAGCTTTTATGGTTTGAACACCAAAAACTTGTTTGGGAGGACACTTACTAATCTTAGGAAGACCATGGTTAGTTACAATTGATGCATTCATCAATTGTAGATCTTGAGATATGACAATATCAAATGGAAATTCAGTTAAAATTCACTTTGTATCCACCTACTGAATCAATAACTAAATTGAAAAAATCACAATGGATTGAAGATATATATATATATAAACCAAACTAAGAGTTTCAAGGAAAATATTGAAGAAAATCAAATTACAAGTTTCATTAATAGTTTTGATTTTATTCAAATCACAATTAGTTCAAAAGCTACAAGAACATTCAAATGCATTTTATTAGGAATACATCGATATGTGAGGAATTAATCAAAATGCATGTGTGCACCATATCTATATTCAAGAACATTCTAAACCATTCAGACAACCCCCAAAGACGTATTAATCATATCTTAAAAAAATAATTGTAAAAGAATAATTACAGAAATTACTAAATGTGAACTTCATCTACCCTATTTTTTATAGTCAATCGGTATCACCATTAGTAATTTTACCTAAAAATAATGGTAAATGGAATGTTTGCATAGACTATCGAGAATTGAATAAAGCTACTTTAAAATACCATTTTCCTTTTCCATTCATAGATCGAGTTTTAGAAAAAATAGTGGGGGGGAGGGGGGGGGGGGGTGGGTACTCTTCTCTCAATGGTTTTAACACTTAAAATTAAACCCAAATCACATTAAAAGATCAAGATAAAACAAGATTTACATGCCCATGGGGACCCTATGCTTACAAAGTATCACCCTTTGGGTTATGCAATGTTTTGCAATTTTCTTGTTATTTTTCAACGAGTTGTCTTAGGTATTTTCTCTAACTTGATTCATGATTGTGTGGAAGTTATATGGACAATTTCACGATTTATGATAATACTTTTGAGGAAGCATTTGGAACTCTTGAAAAAGTTCTTATTAGATGCCAAGAAACTAATGTTTTGTTAAGTCATGAAAAATATCATATGTAATTGATTGAAGGAATTGTTTTGGGTCATTGTATTTCATGTGTAGGAATCAAGGTTGATCCAACAAAATAAAATATATTTCCAATCTTTCAGTACCAAACACTCGAAAGGATGTAAGAAGTGTACTGGGTCATGCAAGGTATTATAGGTGATTCATAATTTTTTTACAAAAATAGCCTCACCATTATTTAAATTGCTTGTTAAAGATAGTGAGTATATACCATCCTTACCAAATTTCCTTTGACGCATTAAAGGATTTTTTTTTTCTAAAGCACCTGCTTTGAGAGGACCAGATTGGTCTCTTCCTTTTCATTTATCCATCGATGCTTCACATACATCCTCATGAGTACTATTGGGAAAAAAATAAAATCGAATGTCTTATGCTATTTATTTTGTAAGAATTTAACACCTGCTAAATTAAATTATACTATAACAAAAAATAATTTATTGCAGTTATACATGTTCTAAATAAATTAGACACTACATTATTGGTTACAAGAGATTTAGTCATATTAGTCATTTTTCCATTTGATATTTAAGGAACAAGTCAATTACCAATGGTAGGATAACTAGGTGGCTTCTTTTATTACAAGAATTCAACATCACCAACTTAGATAAACCTATAAAGGAAACTATAGTTAGATTTTCATTCTAGAGTCCATAATGAAGTTGAAATAATTCATGTAGATGATAATTTTCCTAATGAACATTTATTTGCAGTTTCTATTAATTCTCCTTAGTTTGTAGATATTACTAACCACTTAGTTATATGAAAACTATCCCAACATCTTTCACCTAGAGAAAAGTCGAATATCATCAAGACAAGTGCCACATATTCTTGGATTGCAGGAGACCTCTCTCTTACAAGACCCGATTTGATTATTTGATGTTGTGTGCAAGAAGATGAGGTGTATAGCGTATTGAAAGAATTTCACAATGAACATTATGGAGGACGTTTTGTTGATAAAACAATATCCTATAAAGTCTTGCACCTAGGGTATTTTTAGTCTTCTCTCTTTAAGGATGTTGAGAAATATGTCATGAGTTGTGACAATTGTCATAACACGGGTCAACCATACAAGCTGATGAAATGCCCCTATTACCTCAAGTACCTATAAATCCTTTTGAAAAATGGTATTTGGACTTTGTGGGACATGTCACTCCAACTTCGAGAAAGAAAAAATATATTTTGGTATGTACAAATTACATTACTAAGTAGGTAGAAGCTAAACCTATTATTCGAGCTACTAAACAATTAGTTATATACTTTTCATCTGAAGAAATATTTACTCATTTTAGTGTACCTGGAAAAATTGTAACAGATCAAGGTGTTCAATTAACATCGAATCTCATTCAGAATATTATGCAACAGTTTCAGATCATACATCAAAACCCTTCCCCATATCATCCACAATCCAATCGGAAAGTGGAGTCAACCAACAAAGTTTTAGAAGCCATATTTATTCAAACAATTCAACATCAAAAATATTGGGGTAGATCGACTTCTAGAAGCATTGTGGAGATATAGAATCACCTAGTGAAATACAACTTGATTCTCACTATTTGAATTGATATACGGTAAGCAAGTTTTGCTTCCTATTGTGTTCCAATTGAAGACATATAACAATAGAAAAACTAGGCTTAAGTCTTTCATAAGCACAACAACAAAGAATAACATGACTCAATGAGTTGGATGAGATACAACAAGAGGTTATTCAACATAATACACATTCAATAGCAAAGAGTGAAATAGAATGATAAATTTCTAATGATTTTTTTTTAAGCAAGTGACTTGGATCTTCTCTTTGATTCAAAATTCAATATTTTTAAAGGAAATTTCACTACAATTGTTTGGGACCTTATGAAATTGTAGAAGTTTTTTATAATGGGTCAATGAAGATTAAAACCATTGATGAAGAAGGAGCCGCTTAAGGAGTCGCTTTTCTAGTAAATGGTCATAGGCTACAATTGTATCAAAAGTCTTTTACCGATGAAGAATTTGTTAACAATATACTACAAAAATATGTGTTGGATATTGTAAGTAAGAGGAATGTTCTTACTACTCCTGTTTCAAAGTAGAAATCAATAGAAATCAACTTAATTCTATAAGCTTACTAACTTGTAATATCTTAGTATTTAGAGTCAGTTTTAGTTTACTAGTTCCAAGATGCATACTCAATATTTTAATGGATTCTAGATTTACAATTTTCATATCAACACAGTTTCTATAGCTACCAAATTTCTATATAGAAACAAAAAGAAAAATCAAAGAATTTCATACATTCTATCATGAACTTCTTCATCAATAAAAACAAGCTTGTTATCATCAACAACAAAATATTTTTACAAAAACAACATCAATGTCAACTTTTTATCCCAGGATTCAACAACTTAAAAGACTACAGACAACTCAAGGTGGAACAACAAAATTTGAGGTAAATGAGTTATGTATAAAAATTAACAAACCTAAAAGGAATCTTTCATAAATGATATATTTCATCCTTCACATCATATTATTCATACAATATCCTTCACCCATATCATCCAATCCTTTGAATTTAAGAAATTACACTATCATTATTACCTAATTTGATAACACATAATATGATTTTATCGCATATTGTTGCAATGATTTCAACTAGTTGAAATCATTTCAAAGTAATATATCATAGTGTTTAATTCGACCTAAAGTGGAGCTAACAATTATACTATGAAGTATGCCAACCTAGTAGAACTTCCATCATTTTAGCTCCTTCCTATTTCAAAAACTCGTGGTAAGTTGTGACAAATAGGCAAAGTGTGAAATCAAACATTTCCTTTCACATTTTAGGTTGTGTTGGGTCCAATAGTAAGGTATGAACGATATAGCCTTGATTGCAGGCTTATCCAAAATGTGGGCAAAGATTTTAGAAGGATGGATAGTTATCCTTTTTCCAAAAATCCATAGGTGGGAATGATAAGGTTACAATGGAATTCGTTTAAACCTTCAATGTCATTAAGGCACAAATCGACAATTTAACATTGCAAGTATCAAAAGGCTCCATAGCTTAATCTATGTCGCTAATAGGTGCAAAATGGTTGAAGAATTAGAAATTTCAGGATGACAAATAGAAACAATCGTTAAAGAAACTAGAGCAAGTTGTAAACTTCATGAAAGGGATTCCATGGAAGATGTTGAAAAAAAAATGGTTGGAAATTTTGTTTATAATTCAAAAATAGATTACTTGGCAAGTGTAATATTCCTAAGGGAAATATACAATGATAAACAAATCATATATAACATAAATATACACAAAATTTGCACATAGATCAAACACCAAGAATTGAGCCAAAAATTGCACTGCTCTAAGCCACTTTATTATAAAATAATGAGGTTATAATGTGGTGTTTGGAAAGTGTGCACCTGGGTTTGCTCAAGGAAAGCTAGCAAATTCCAAGTGATGGGCGCAAGTCCCCAAATACTGTTGGTTGATCTCTCTATGGCTCTGCGTTGATTTCCCTAGTAAACTGCATTTTTGCTGTAAGAAATGGTTGTTGGGGCCTCCTCTGATGCTAAGAAAATTATGAGAAATTAACCCCAGGCTCTCCTCCAATAACCTACAAAATCCCATGAAGGAATTGACCAAATGTTGACCTCGGAATTTCAGCCCAATTTCCCCTAGCTCTTCGAGTTGCTGGGCATTTCGACCCACTTGTAAATGTTGCTACTAAAGGTCCCCAAAATGGCTGAGAAATTAAGAAAAACTCCCTTCCAAAATTCCCTCACAAGCTTAGCCCTAAATTCCTCCTCCTCCTCCTTATGTCCCACGTGTGGCAAGAAGTAGGACTATGCAGGCCCACGCAGTCTGTGTTGAAGATGCTCCAAAATCACGTTCAAATTCCCTCAGATCGATCTGAAGCTGATGGATACTCCCTCCTAGGTCTGGCACTCGTGGTCCACCAAAGCAAGGATGAGATTCTTGCCTGAAAATCTCTTATGCTCAACAGCACATGCAGACTTGGCATTTAGATCAAACATGCTAGTCAAGGTGAGTGTTCAAAAATATGTCCAAAATGAGTGCCTTCTCCTATTTTGTCATTGTGCCTCAAAATTGTCGAAGTGGGGCCCAACCATCGAATCCTCCATCATTTTCCCTCCAGAGTGTGTATTTCCAAGGGGGGGGGCATATTTCCTTCCTTGGAATGGTCCCCATCATCCACCATCCATTTGATTTTTCCTCTTTCTCCTAAGTATGGGCCCTTGCCTTAGCTTCAAAAATAAAGTGGGGTCCCACAACCCACTTTTCCTAAGTAAAAGTGCAAAGTATGACAAAATTGGCAAAATTGATATTCCCCTTAGCAATATTGCTAAGTGGGAATATCATAGGAGGGAAGACATGGTATTGCATTTTTCTATCATTTGAGGCTACACAGCCTTTTCAAGTTGATAAAAATACAAATTTGCCTTTTTATTTACTTAGTGCATTAAAGAAAATGGAAATAAGGATTTAGAGAAACCCTCAAAATTGGAAAATAATTTTGTATCATTTTTTATTTAGTCAAAATTCTAGTGGAAGATGAGCTGCAAAAGAAGAAAAATACATAAGATGAATTTTTAGTTAGAAACCAATTCTTAGAAACACCTGTGGAAACAGAGGAATTAATTGAGAACCCTAGCTTTGATAGAAATGTGAGGCCAAGAGGTAACTCCTCAAAATGTATTGAATTTTGCATTAACACTGATCATAAATATATACGTGGAGGGAGAGACTCTTGGGCTTCATCTCCCAGTGTCTCTTCATTTCATATTCTCCTTATTTTATATTTACATTATTTTACACAAATTCCCTAATCCCAAAGATTAGGTGTCAACATTCCCCCCCTTAATCTGAAGGGATGTTGGTGAGTCCAAGCATCATTCTAAATCTTTCGAACTTTTCTCTTCCAAGAGCTTTGGTGAAGATGTCTGCACTCTTCTCATTTGTGGAACAATGGCGTAGATGGATTGTCTTGGCCTCAACATGATGTCGAATCAGATGGCATTTTGTATTGATGTGCTTTGTTCGATCATGGAACTCTGGGTTCTTGGTCAACTTCATTGAAAAAGTGTTAACAATCATGAGAGGAGTTGAATGCATTTGTTTCTCCAACAAATATTCCAGAATTTACCTAAGCCACACAACTTCCTTTGTTGCTTCAGTTTTTGCCACATAATCTGCCTCAGTTGTGGAATCTGTTGGAACTGATTGTTTGTGTGACCTCCAGGAAACAACTCCTGATCTAAAGTTCATAGCATAACATGAAGTAGAAACCCCAGTTTCTTTATCTCCATTGAAATCTGAATCAAAGTATCCAATCAAGATGAAGTTTCCCACTTGTGTATATGATTAGGAGCTCAAATTTTAGCTCAAAAACTAAAGATATTGGAATGATGCAAAACCTGAACGATTGCATAGTTCTCGTCGTCTTGATTCTAGCGCACTTCGTTTCACGCGAAATAGACTTCGTATGCTCCCGAAAACGCAATCTGTTAGCTTTGCTAAACACGAAAATTTTGTACAGGGATGAAAGGGATGCTGACTAGGCATCCGTATAGTCCAATGAACAAAAAAGCATATTCAAAGGAATAATCCTTGGAATATTCTTGAAATATTCCCATAAGTGGACCATTCAGTGGATGACAAGTGTCGACATCTTATTTTTTGGTGTTGAGTTGGACCAATGAGGTCACGAAACGTGGCAAGCCCAGAGGCTGCCACGTGCCCTCATAACCGTTGGTCAAAATTTTTAGGGCGGAGGCGTTGTGTTTTGACCCCGCAACCTCCCACTAGCCAACGCCACGTCTTACCACTCTTCTTGCATGTTAGTTCTTATCATACAAAGGGTTCTACATATATTTAAGTTTTAACATATGGTATGGCGAGGGGAATGGAGGCCAACCCTCGAACCATAAGACCTCAGCGCATGACCAAACAGCAGGGCTAAACACAAATGCATAGTTTTAAATCTTAGACATGTCTAATTAAACACTAACCCACATTATTATGGCTAAACCAGATTAGCACACTAAGCATCAAGTAAAGGGCTAAGCATGGGTTTTAAGTGCTAACTGCAGTTAATTAGTGCTAATGCATTTAATTAATATTTAAACTAGATTAAGTTGGTGGACCCCCAAATTTCGGCAGAATTTCCAGATTTAACTCCAACTAAGTGCAGTTTGCGATTTGGTGGAGTTTTTCTAGGTGAAACTGGCAGAAGTCATTTAACTAAGGCAGTTTTCAACCAATTGAGGTACAGAAAGAGGCTAGATTACCATTCTTGGGTCTTCTGGATTCAATGGTGTAGGTTTAAGAAGCAATGGAGCACTTCTAGATGGGATTTTTCCAGCTTGAAGTTTAAGGATGGCTAGGGCCACCAGATGGTTTGGCCATATCTGCTTCACCTGGAGACCAATTGAAGAGCAAGAAGAGGCTAGATAGTCATTCTTGTCCATTTTGTATTCAATGGTGCAGGTTTCAGAAGTAATGGAGCACTTCTATATGGGATTTTCCAGCTTGAAGTTTAAGGATGCCCTGGGCCACCAAAGGGTTGGGCCATATTTTCTTCACCTGGAAAGCAATTGAAGAGCAGGAAGAGGATAGATAGCCATTCTTGGCCATTCTGAGTTCATTGGAACAGGTTTCAGAACCATTTGAGCACTTTTGGATGGGTTTCAAGAAAAATGAATCCTATGGGTGCTATGGACAACCAGCGTGTTGAACCAGTTCTTGGAGGGTTTTGAGATGGAGATGATCTTGCAGGGGTCTTCCAGCCTCCATATGTTAGCAGCAATAGCCTTTGCAACAATGCTACAGCTATTTCTCATCTTTTCTCTTTATGTTTTTTAGATAAAAAGATTGTTTATGTACTTGCAGTGTTTTAGTACATGTTGATGCTCTTTCAAATTGGAGTAAGGGATCTTTATGCAAGATGCCCATGTGTTGCTAACATTTGCATGCTTGACTATAGGTCAGCAAGTGCAAGGTAAAAGAAAATTTCTAGGAGTTGTTTCTTTGTAGGAGAAACTTACCATTTCAGTTCAACACTTTGATGTACTCTATATTGAAACCTTGAGCATAATGAGAATGAATCATGCCTTCAAAGCCGATTCAAGGAGATGTAGCCCAGGAGGGGTGAACTCCTTCAAAAATGGATTGTGTATTGTTGTTTGATGCATATTTCCACTCAATGTTTGATGATTTCATGTTTTAAAATTTGTTCATGGAATTAGCGTAAGAAAGACACTTAAAAGAAACTCTTGGAATAACCTGATGTTCAATTCAAATCTTATGCACATAGAAGCAAGCATGCTTATATTCTGAAGGGGAACTTAGTAGAGCATTTACTAATACTCCTCCATTCATATCAGATGGTATCAGAGCTACAGGTTTATTGTTAGCTTGTGTTGCTTTGTGCAAAGATGGTTTGACTATTTGCAAGGTGAAAATTCGTACAAGGTTGAAACTTCGGAGAGGAGAAGGAAAGCTTGTTGATGCATATTCCCAAGTTGGAACAAGGAGAAGGAGGCCAAAGTTGCCACAATATCCACCTCAAGTTTCACCTCCAGAGATTCCTGAGGCTTTAGTAAGCATGTCTCTAGGAGGAGAGTCTACAAGACTAACAAAAGATGAAATATTCACAAAGGCTTTCTGTGACATGCCAGGGATGGTGAATGTCCTCTATGAAGAGAGGAACTCACAACTGCAAGGTGAAGGCTCTAGACCTCCAATAAGGAGATTTCATCACTAGGAGAAGACCGTCGTAGTAGTAGCACTAAAGACATGTATAACTCTTAAGAGGATTATGCAAAGCATGGTGATTTTGATTATTTGTTGGAGCAAATGCCTTGTACTTTTGGTGAATCTTTTGACCAGTGCGTGGCTATGTGTGAGAAATGCATGGTAATGGTTAAGAGGATGGACCAAATTTTGGGAATCAAGAATATTGAATCCCTTTCACAATACAGAACTTCTATGTCTGTGAACAAGAAGAATTTTTTTTGTGTTCATTTCCAAGTGCATGGACATGATATTGAATGTTGTTGGAAGCTGCATCCGGAACTTCATTCAAGGAAAGCTAAAAGGGTTATGCCACATGATTCAAGGGAGACTAAAGGTAGAAAAAAGGGTTCTTCACAATCCTAAGTGACCTCCTCAAGACAAGATGGTGCAAAATGAGAACCCACAAGCCTAGGAGAGGCAAGATTGGGTAGACTTCTTGTAGAGTTGTTTTGAAAGTTTTGTAATTACTTATTGTCAATACCTTTCGAAGGTACTTTGGTAAAGTGAACATTATTTTCACTATGTTTAGCAAGTAGATCTTGTTTTCTTTGATGTAATTTTTTCGCTTGATAGTCCACATGTTTATGGACTTTGTGAATGTAAAAATTATCATTCATAAATTGTCTACTAGTTGTCTCATATTCACTGATACAAGTATTCGTGTTGAAACTTGTGTGAATGAATCTTGTTGTTAAGATTGTTTAAAGATAACTATGTTTTGTAGGCAAAGCCAAACATCATGAAAATCTTTGCAACAAAGTACTTACATGTACAAGCTCAGTTTGAAGACGCCAAAGCAAGTTGATTTGTTTTTGATCTCCAGGATGGGGTCAAGTTTGTCTTCAAGAGAGAATCTTCAAGATGAAGTGTTTTTGGGAGCCATGTAAAGATGAGTTTTAAGAGAATATTCAGATTCCACTCGTCAATGTTTTTTTTGCAACAACGATAAGAATTATGGCTCAATTCTTAGCAGGACAACATGTCTTCATGAGGAAGATAAATGAAGTGCCTTGATTGGGGCTTGAAGGGAACCAATTGAATTTTTTACATTGCAATTAAGTCTTGGGATATTTCTGAGTTCTGACTTCTTCAATTTGATAATTGAAAGTGTTCTTTTGGATACCAAAATATTTCAGTGGGGAGGTATGATCGAGAGCTCAAAAATCAAGTTCTCAGAATGACCCAAAACCTAAACGACCATGTAGTGCTCGTCATCCTGATTCCAGTGCACTTCGTTTCTCGTGAAATGGACTCTGTATGCTCCTGGAAACGTGATATGTTCGCTTTGCTAAACATGCAAATTTTGTGCAGGGATGAGAGGGATGCTAACTAGGAATCCGTACAGTCTAGTCAGCAAAAAGGAATATTCCTTGGAATATTCTCAAAATATTCCCATAGGTGGACCATTCAGTGGATGACAAGTGTCGGCATATTATTTTTTGTTAGTGTTGAGTTGGACCAATGAGATCACAACATGTGGCAAGCTCGGAGGCCGCTACATGCCCTCATAACCATTGGTCAAAATTTTTAGGGCAGAGGCATCGGGTTTCGACCCCACAACCTCCCACTAGCCAATGTCACGTCTTACCACTTTGCCCGCATGTTGGTTCTTAACATACAAAGGGTGTCGCATATATTTAAGTTTTAACATATGGTATGGCGGGGAGAGTGGGGGCCAGCCCCCAAACCACAAGACCTCAATGCGTGACGAAATGGAGGGGCTAAACCCAAATGCGGAGTTTAAATCTTTAATGTGTTTAATTAAACACTAACCCACAATATTATGGCTTAACCTGATTAGCACACTAAGGGCCGAGTTAAGGGATAAACGTGGGTTTTAAGCGCTTACTACAATTAATTATCACTAATGCACTTAATTAATATTTAAACCAGATTAAGTTGGTAGACCTCCAAATTTCGGTGGAATTTCTAGATTTAACTCCGGCTAAGTACAATTTTCGAGATTTTGTGGAGTTTTTCTAGGTGAAACTGGCAGAAGTCATAACTAACCTAGTTTTCGACCAATTGAGGAACATAAAGAGGCTAGATTACCATTTTTGGGTCTTTTGGACTCAATGGTGTAGGTTGCAGGAGTAGTGGAACACTTCTATATGGGATTTTTCCAGCTTGATGATTAAGGATGCCTAGGGCCACCAGAGGGTTAGGCCATATCTGCTTCACCTGGAGACAAATTGAAGATAAAGAAGAGGATAGATAGCCATTCTTGGCCATTCTGGACTCAATGGTGCATGTTTCAGAAGTAATGGAGCACTTCTAGATGGGATTTTTCTAGCTTTAATTTTAAGGATGCCTAGGGCCACCAGAGGGTTAGGCCATATATGCTTCACCTGGAGACCAATTGAAGAGCAAGAAAAGGATAGATAACCATTCTTGTCCATTTTGAGTTCATTGGAATAGGTTTCAGAACCATTTGAGAGCTTTTGGATGGGTTTCTACTAAAGTGAATCCTATGGGTGCTATGGACAACCAGCGTGTTGAACCAGTTATTGGAGGATTTTGAGAAGGAGATGATCTTGTAGGGGTCTTCCAACCTCCATATGTTAGCAGCATCAGCCTTTGCAGCAGCGTTGTAGCTATTTCTCATCTTTTCTCTTTATGTGTTTTAGAGAAAAAGACTATTTATGTACTTGCAGTTTTTTAGTACATGTTGATTCTCTTTCAAATTGGAGTAAGGGATCTTGATGCAAGATGCCCATGTGTTGCTGACAGTTGCATGCTTGATTGTAGTTCAGCAAGTGCAAGGTAAAAGAAACTTTGTAGGTGTTGTTTCTTTGTAGGAGAAACTTACCATTTCAATTCAGCACTTTGATGTACTCTTCATATTGAAACCTTGAGCATAATGAGAATGAATCATGCCTTCAAATATAATTCAAGGAGATGTAGCCTAGGAGGGGTGAAATCCTTCAAAAATGGATTATGTATTGTTTTTTGATGCATCTTTCCATTCAGCGTTTGATGATTTCATGTTTTAAAATTTGTTCACGGAATTACTGTAAGAAAGACACTTAAAAGAAACTCTTGGAATAACCTGTTGTTTAGTTCAAATCTTATCCCATAAGAATCAAGAATGTTTATATTCTGAAGAGGAACTTAGCAAATAATTTAATAATACTCCGCCATTCAGATCAGATGGTATCAGAGCTACAATTTTATTGTTATCTTGTGTTTCTTTGTGCAAAGAGGGTTTGACTATTTCTAAGGTGAAAATGCTTACAAGGTTGAAACTGTGGAGAGGAGAAGGAAAACTTGTTAGTGTAGATTCCCAAGTTGGAACAAGGAGAAGGAAGCCAAAGTTGCCACAATCTCCACCTCAAGTTTCACCTCCAGAGATTCTTGAGGCTTTAGTAAGCATGTCTCTAAGAGGAGAGTCTACAATACTGACAAAAGATGAAAGCTTTAGAAAGGCTTTCTGGGACATGTCAGGGATGGTGAATGTCCTCTATCAAGAGAGGAACTCACAACTGTAAGGTGAAGGCTCTAAACCTCCAAGAAGGATATTTCATCACCAGGAGAAGATATTCATAGCAGTAGTGCTAAAGACATGTATAACTCTCAAAAGGCTTATGCAAAGCATGGTGATTTTGATTATTTCAGATCTTCATTCAAGAAAGTCATTTTTACATCCATTTAATGGAATTTCCATCAGTTCTAAGCTATCAAGGCAAAGAGTGTCTGGATGGTTGCCCATTTTGTCATGGGGGTAAAAGTCTCCTCATAATCGACCCCTTCTTTCTGTGCAAAACCTTTTTCCACAAGCCTAGCTTTGTTCTTGTCAAGTGAGCCATCAAATTTATACTTGTTCTTGTAGACTCACTTGCAGCCAATTGGTTTGGATCCCAATGGAGGATCAACCAGCTTCCAGGTGCCACTCTTTATCAAGGCATCATTTTATTTTTGCATAGCTTATTTCCATTCATCATGAGAAGCGACTTATTTGAAGGAAGTTGGCTCAAAATCAGTAGACAAATTTAGTTCACAATCATAAGAAACATCCATATCAACATGTGAATCAGGATCATCCACATCACCTCCATGTTTCCTGGTTGTACTTCTTTTTCATCTCTTTCCAACCTCATCACGATGAACACTTTCAAGTGTCTTTGTCGGCCATTTTGGAGGAATGTTTTGAGTTGGCCTAGGCTGCTTAGGTGACTGAGTTGGGGCTGAATCAAGAGTTTAGTCACCCAATTTTGTCAATCACATCACTCAAAGTGTCATCAGTGGTTTTAGCTTCATGTGAGGAAGAGATTGCTTCAAAATCAGATTCCACATACTGATCCAATATAGGAATCCCCCCTTCAATATGTGGAATCAGATTATGATTTTTTTGAAATGACTTTGCATGTTCGAATCTATCCAACTGATCAAGCTGCCACTCAACAAAATTATTAACCTTGGAAAATTCAAGAAAGATGACATCTCTAGATACTACAAACTTCGCATTAACTTCATCATAGAGACTGCATGTTTTGGAGGTATTTTAATACCCCAAGAAGACACACTTATGACTCCTTGTACCAAGTTTGTTTCTTTGTTCCTTTGGTATCAAGGCATAACAGGTGGAACTAAACACCCTGAGATGCTTTACCAAAGTAATGTGGCCATACCACATTTCATGAGTATTTTTCTAATAGCATCAGAAGGACACATATTATTTATATATATAGCACATAGAACTACATCAACCCAAAACATCAGTTTAACATTATTGAAAAACATCATGGAACGTACCATATTTAAGATTGTCTTGTTTATTCTTTCAGCTGCTCCGTTTTGTTGGGGATTATAAGGCGCAATTGTTTTATGTTTTATCCCATGTTGGAAAAGATAATTTTCAAATTCATTTGAAATGTATTATTTTCCATTATAAGTGCGAATAGAGCCAATATGAGATTGTGCATCATTTTCAATCTATGCATGAAATTTCTTGTATGTTTGAAAAGTATTAGAGTTGTTCTTCAATAAATAAACCCAACACATTCTAGTGTATTCATCATTAAATGTCATCATATATTTATTACCATTTGCAAAAGGAATAGGCATTGGGCCATATAAATCTGAATAAATAAGTTCATGTTTTTTATAAGCTCTGGAATGTGAATCATGAAAAGACTATTTGCTATATTTTCCTAGAATACAAGCATAGGAGGCCAAGAGGTAACTCCTCAAAATGTAACTAATTCAAAGAAGAAAATAACTAGGGGTTGAAAGAGGAAAAGTGCAGAAGTTAAAACTGAAGTTCAAAAATAATTCCAAACCCTACAAAGGAGAAAAGCATTCCAAAATCCCTAAAAGCTAAAACTTCACAAGATAAAGTTGTCAATCCACACAATGAGGAGGCAAAGAAACATGTGAAATTGCAGGCTACAAAGGTTACAAAGAACAAGGCAGCTAAAACGAAGAAGATAAATGTCCATTTTATGTCAACCCTCCTCTAAAGAGGAGAGCCACATGAAGTATGGCAAGGAGAAAAGAAAACCAGAAAACTGATGAAGGTGTCTGTGGAAAGCGAGTAATTGAAATTGAAGATTCCTCTAAGGAATTGAGTATAGAGGATGATTTCTTGAAAATTTTGTTAAAGAGGTTGAAAATGAAGTCCATCTCAATGACTTTACCTGATCCTAATGCATTCATAACAATAGATGTTGAGAGAAATATAGCTACAAAACTTACAGCCTTTACAACTATGGACATGAAAGATAATTTTACAATTGAGGATCCAATTAGAGATCCTATTACACATTCAACAATTAAAGAATATTATTTTAAGGAAACAGATCATGCACCAAGTATGTCAAAGATAATAAAAGTAGAGACCTAGGAGCTCGAGTTGATAAACGAGTACATCGAGAATGAAAAAAATAATAACAGAGGACTATTGTTGAAAAATTGCATAAGGAAAGTAAACAATTGAAAGTAGAAAGTAAATTATTAGCCAAGAAAGCCAAAAAGTGGTATAGAAAAAACCAAGAAACAAAAATTAGAAATATGAGGCTTAAAATTAAGCTAAAATATAGAAAGAAAAAAAAATAAGGTTGAGACCTTTGGCTTGGAAATCTTACTTGATGCTTCAATGCATATTTAAAGTCTAGTGCACAACAATTTTGAAATTTCATAGAGGAAGAAGACAACATTTTGCATGTAGTAAGAGGAATTTTGTTGCATGAGGACATACAACACCTTCCATGTGGGGGAGATGTTTGGTTCTCGCTTAAAAAATGTTGTCACTCTCTTTACCATGCTTTTTCCTTCTAAAATACATAATTGGAAACATTTTTTACCTCGTCTCGATTTTAGTATGCCATAAAATCCTACCATTTATTACACAATATATCAAGGAAGACTTTTTAAGGTAAAGTGTTTATTTTTATGCATTTTTCATACTTTAATAACTAACTTGTATTATAAATCATTTTCTAATAAGTTGCTACAAGAATCTTAGATTCTACGGTGATTATATCTATAGTAGAATATGTGGTAGGCTCATTATTTTTTATAGTTGCAAGTATTTAGAGGAGGAACCATGAGTTGGAAAAAATGACAAATAGCTTGGAGATGGATATATGTTCACCAACCAAGTTTTTAAAGCAAGTAAACAAGTAGCAGGGGCCACTCAAAATTTAAATTCAATAAGGAATCATGTTGTGATAGTATACCCATCCAGACCTAATCATATCAAAAGAAAATATCAATTAAATATATATTCATGGGTTTCATGCAATTGTTAAGATCGTAACAAAGGAAATTATTGAAAAAATAAAAAAGATAAAAAATCCATTAGGAATGTTCTGTTCTTTAGTGGAAATCTATTTACAAATCCGTGATATCAAGGATATAATGATATTAGTAAATCATTTTTAAAAGGAACCTTTATATTCTATATGTTGAATTCATGCTTATATTAAGAGGGGGATGAATCAATATATGTCAATTTTTATTTATTTAAACATTCATGATTCATAAGAAAACAATTTCATATGCAGAACATGGAATACGATATACAAGTGAAAAAATATTTATAATAGTTCTTTGTAGGCACCAACCTACTAGAGACACCGATCCCCACTGCTACAAATATTCGTAGGCACCAACCTACTTCGTTGAGTTTTCTTGCTACTTATTCCTTCACCATGTCTAATTTTTTATTTTGCCTTCACCGGGTCCGCTTCTCTCAAAACTTGTTGTTTTTTTCCTCTTCCTAAGAACGAACTTATATAGTATGCCACATATCTAATTTTACAAATATTATTCTAGAATTTTTACGTGAGGAATTTCTATATGTCTCCTTGGATCTCGGAAAATTTCACAGTTTGAGGTATTGCTATATGTCTCCACAGGTCTTTGTTTGAATAAGATTTCAGGAGAAATCATGAACCCTAACTTCTTCAGAGAATATCTCTAAAAATATTGCAAACCAATGCCTGAAATTTTTACCACATGTACACAAAGATATTGCCTTTATCTCCTCAAAATTTCATAGTCACATGTACACAAAGATATTTCCTCTATCTCCTCAAAATTTCATGGTCACACTGTTACACAGTAATTTGTCACCGTCCTTGCAATTCCCCGTCCCGCACATTGGAGGGCTTATTCTGTGACCTGTGAGCAAAGACATGACCTGAAAACACTTTCATGGAATTCCCCTAAACATGGACTTTCATTCCCCTGAAGACAACTCCTTGTGAAAAACCCTAAAAATAGCCTTTTTATCCTTGGCGCGACTCGTCAGTGTTATACCCGCACCAATGGGGGAAATCCTCCAAAGAGGGCGCGCCAATTGGCGCTCTGTCTCAGAGTTGCACTCGCACCAGGCTTAATAAAGAGTGTTTTTTAAAAATAAATGGCGGAAGATTAACTCCAACCAATTCCTAAACTGGTCTCTAAATTGAGTTGGGAGGTTGGCTCCAGATCTCCATGTAGAGGAAGTGGTTTTCCACCTCTCATGGAAGCTTCCTTGAGGATAGGGCCAATCCCATGATTGTAGGGATCCCAACTCCCCTTCCACCATCTATATAAGCTTGCCATTTCCCTTTGCAAGCTAGTCTCCAAGAGCCCTCATAGCCTAAAGAATGTTGCAATAGTCCTCATAGAGCCAAATCAGTAGCAAGGAGATTGATGATTGAAGAGAGAGTCTTGTCCCCATTCCCGACAAGCTTTACCGAGATGTATTCCACTAACGACCCACCGAAGGAAGATTCAACGTTAGAGCCAGGTTTTATTTTCCTTTGTATGAATTAATGATAAGTGACTATTGGTTATGGTTCCACTCGTATTGTTCATTATGATCATGAGTTGTGTCTTCTTTGACTGATACATGATTGCATATATCGGATTTTACGCTTGTGTTTGTCGTGTTTCTTGTGTGTGCAGGTGTTCGATCACAACAAGAGGGAGGATTGTGATCTGCTGGAGCAAGGAAATGGGAACGTTATCTTCTCTACAAACAACAGCGTTGGATTCGAGGTAAGCCTTCCTTGCCATTTGGTTTATTACAATTAGGAACTTGCACCTTAGCGTGATACGATTGTTGCTAGACCCGATCTGGGCTAGTAGGGATCGCCTCTGTCCACAAAGGGGATTTATCTCTCCTCTACCTCCTCAAATTTTCATGGTCTAAAACACCCCAGAAGAAAAGTTATAAAGAAAATGCCAAGATGGTTCACTTACTGCACAAATCACGTTTTTGCTCCACCTTTAAGACCCCAAGAGTATTCACCAACCTCTTTTTCACACCACTTGCTTCGATGATCTTCAAATTCACTCATTTATCCTTTATTTATATTTTTTCTATGTTCACTTATGGGGTCGACTTGGAAAACAAGTTGGCCCAACCTATACTTTCTAACTAATCCATCATGACAAAATATTTCATATCTCCTAATTCCTATGGAGTTAGAGGGAGAGCCATATATTTTTGGAAAGGAATCAGAATAAGCCATTCAACCATGTATATTATGCTCCCATTTGAGATTAATTTAGATTAAAAATGCATTCAATGATAACGTATCCAAACTGGGCATCAAAATCTGAAAAAACAATTTGTCCAACAATCTCTCTCCTGAAATATTTATATTTGATATATGTAGTATCCCCTATCTTCGACATTAATGACAAAGATATTTCCAGCAATATTGTTTGTCATTTATGGCAACCCTTAAGCAATTATGCAATAATATTTTGATATTCCCTTTGTCTTCAAATCTCTTTGTGTCTGCAATTCTTCCTATGTCTATAGCTTTTCCCACTTTGACATGAATGGAAAAGGGATACTCCCCTTAAGATTTTACTTCCCTTTACTAACGATATGAGAGTGATATTACTCCTAGGTTATGTATGAGATATTCAAATGCTTCTCTAGGAAGAGTTTTGGTAGAAATATCTGCAACCTATTCCTTGGTCATGGTAATGTATTCCATCTTGACACTTTATTTAATTACCTATTCTCTTATCAAGTGGTACATGATAGGAATATGTTTTGTCTTTGAGTGCATAAAAATATTTTTTGAATGTTGATTACACTTGTATTTGTTAATTTTTCGAAGTCTTCTAAACTGATAATTAGTTCTAATGGTTTATTTTTTTCAATTTCTTATACATAATTAAGAAATTATACAAAATACATAAAAAATAGAAACATTTAGGACAATAAGATCATAAATTGACAGCCAAACAAGAAACATAAATATTTACCCTTGGAAAACCCTCATGGAGGAAAAACCCAACAACCTTTTTCTTAGATAAATCATTTAATTCAACAAGAGATACAATTTGAAATTTTAGTCAAAATAAAATTCAAACTAACCACACATACACCCAAGTCAAACCTGATCAACCAAAGACGAATTCAACCTCCTACCTCAGAAATCAGTTTGTTGCTGCCTCAGGGAATTTCAGTCTACTCAAAGATGGTTTACCCAGATTTGTTCTGCCTAGAAACTCAACTTTCTCTTTCACTTTGATATGTCCTTATCTCTCTTCTCCTTTGATTGAACAAAAGTGATATGAATTTCCTCTCAAGTGATGAGGTTGAATGTATATATATAGTGATTCAATCAACCCGAATAGGTTTTTCTATAGGTGCAGACTTACTTAATCTTTAGGAGGGAAGACATGTTATTTTCGGAGATAAAAATTCAAATTCATAAATTCAAAATTCCCTCTCTTTTGAAGCCAGCATGAAGAACATGTATTGTATATATTTTAAGAGCTAAAACATTTTATTATGAAGACCAACCATAGCTACAAAATTTGGCACTCCCTCTTGGCTAGGGAGGTATTCATAATGGCTATCTAGATGTTCTCTTGTTGACAAATTTCTTTAAGAAAAAGGTTATAACAATTCATCATTAGCATCAACATCATTTAATTACTTGTTTAACAGCTCTTAGTCATGGTAAATCAATAACATCAACTAGTTACCATAATTATGGTATGTATCTCTAACTTATGGTGCACCATAATCATGGTTGGTACTCTTGACGCATGGCACATCATTAACATCAACTAGCCTCCATGATTATGGCCAACGCCTCTAATCCATGGTATATTGACTAGCCTTGGTTCACCATCATCCTGGTCAATCTCTTTAACTCTTGGTGAACCCCTACGGACACGCTCAATCCATTTGAGAACTCTAGTCCTAAACACAAATGCCTCAATCTAGGCTATGATATTAATTGGGCTCACTCAACCTATCTAGAGAGTAATATTGAGCTTGATGTTGAAAGGAACCCACTCAACTGAGTGATTATGGGCCTCCAGTACCATTCTTCCTAATTATGGTCAATATAATTGACATAGAAAGAATGATTGTCCTTTGTCATACCATTCTCCCTAATCCACGTCCACATAGTTGACCTAGGGAGAATTTTTGTCTCTAATGCTATCACATCAACATTGTGGACTGTTCTCCTTAATCCTAGTCAATTTGACCTAGGGAGAATGACTACCCTTGATGCTACAATTTCATCACTCCCTCTTGTTGAGAAATACACACTCAATCACTCCAAGCTTGTCCTCAAGTTTAAATACATCATCTTCAGACAGAGGCTTTGTCAACAATCTACTTGATTGTATAATAATACGTGATCCATACTTCTTCCTTCTTTATCATGTATTTATACTATCTCACTGTTATTTGACATATCATCATGGTCATCACCTGCAATTAATCAAATACTCCTGCAATTATTTTTTTAATCCATGTTGCTTCTCAACTCACTAACCAAGTTGCAATATACTTTGCCTCTGTAGTACTAAGTGCCACAAGTATTTTCTTTCAACTCGTCCAAGAATTCATAATAGAGCCCAAACTGAAGTAATGACTTGATGAACTCTTTTTGTATTATTCACTCTTTTTCCAATCTAAATTTGTGTATCCCTATAGTTTTACTTCACTATTTGTCATATCTAAAACATAATGGGTTGTGCCATAATCAATTGTACCATGTTGGTACTTCAACATATGTTGAGGCACATGTCTTGGCTTGACCATAATTTGATCAACTATCTTCTGGTTACCCAAACTAGGTGCTCTTTCTGAAACATATCTTGTTGTGGCAAGATTGGTTGTTACCTCTTCCATTGTAACTTTCTAGTTACTATAGCATATCAAATATCTAGCTCAACAATCTCAATGCCATTTCTTCATCCCAAAAGTCTCTTAGGGACATCAATAATATGATTCTTTTGATAATGCATTAAATATACATCCTTAAGCTCGAAGTCAAAGGTCAACTTCCTCTTAAGCTAAAACAGGGATTGATTACTCCCTCTGTCACTTGAGTCCTTCTGCTTCTATCAACTAGAGAAACTACCTTTTTATGATTCTCTCCCTCTTTGTTGGGAGAACTCTCTAGACTCAAATCTCACTTTATGTTACCATATGTTTTATGCAAGATCTTGTAGATCTATTTGAAAATCACCACTAACATCTTGGTACAATCAAGGTATACTTCAAACTTGTTGATTTGACTGCTCCCTTTGAGCTAGGATCTCATCTAGTACAATATATCTCAACTTAAATCATTGATTATGGGAGAGTCCTCTTATCACGAGATTTGCTTCATTCTTTTGCTACTTCCATCTATTGCCAAATCCTTGGCATCCTTTACCATGTACCTAAAATCCTCATTAGGAGGTCATGGAAGAATAATTATAACCAAGAAAAAGATTCAAAGATAGGAGGCTAACTAATGTTAAAACAACAACAACAATAATAATCAAGGAAGAGAGATCTAAGTTACTTATCTTTTGATGATTAAGGGATATTTTCCAACTTCGAGCCTTGATCCTTGCCATCTTGCAGAAATCGTCCATCTGCAATAAAAAATCATCCTTTTCATCATTAGAATGTTGTTTTTCTTTCCTTTCTTTGATATGGCTTCTTCATGCAAGAGAGTCATCAATCTAGGTCTAGCTCTAAGGTTTTATCCACAAACCTTAGGGCTTTCTTATCTAATATTTTTCATTCTTCTAGGATTTACAAACCCTATTTTTATAATTCTCCATTTTCAATTCCAATGGAATTTGTAATATGCAAATTCTCCTTTTCATATCCAAATGTCCAAAAATGAAGTCCATCATGTCATCAAACAATCAAGGATGTTTTATCTTGATATCAACAGAAGTGAAGAAACTATATCCTCCAACAATCATCAAATATAGTAAGTAGAATCAAGGAATTATGTTCCAATTGGCACATGACAAGAGAACTAGCTTCATTAATAACATACTTCAAGATTTGAGAGAAATATTTAGACTTTCTTCAAAGTAATTACCAAATTCTATCCATAGAGATGATTACTCTCAACCCTTTTCAAACTCAGTTCCTTCAAAAATAATTTAAATTCT
Source organism: Pinus albicaulis (assembly GCA_034641835.2). Lineage (NCBI taxonomy): Eukaryota > Viridiplantae > Streptophyta > Pinopsida > Pinales > Pinaceae > Pinus > Pinus albicaulis. The sequence goes on from CM076582.1 coordinate 427,258,524, forward strand.
AGAAATGACTGATCCTGTCAGGTACCTTGGCTTCCTCGAAATCATTGTAACAATGGTAAAAATTTGTCTTTGTTCTTTAAGAGAAATACAGTCTCCAAAATTATTGCGAAACTCGACCTCTTTTGCATTTTAAACTCCCCTTTTCAAAACTGAAGTCAAGACATTTGAGCCAAGTGGATACAATGTATAATTTTTCTTAACAAGTAACATTAAAAAGACCATCTTCGGATTTAGTAGATTTAATAGCCAAGCTTCTCAAAGGTCGAATAACTTGTTCAAAAGATTATCATGGAAAAAAATTGTTTTCTTGGCTCAATCAACCCTATTTTCATTTCAATGTTCTTTCTTAACTCCCTCTTACTCGGACATGAACTTCCTTGGTAAATTGGTTAGAGATTAAATCAAAATTTTCTACCATATTTCAGTTAATATTGTCATAATCATAATGATGCAATGCAAGATATATCATTGTAGTAAAAGGTACTTGGAATTATATACTTGCAACTTTAGGGCAGCACTTAACTCAAAGGATATGTTCTACACAAGTTACTGATTTCAACCTATATCATATTTTAGTAAATCGAACACACTTGATCCACTGTCCAAACTCAAGGTTTATGTTATTGCTTCTTCCAATACCAAGCAGTCCACAATTTTTCAAGACATGTTTTATAAAAATAAATTTTCATCGTTCAAGGCATACAAAGATCAACCCTTACTTCATTGAGTTACAGGTCAATACAGACTTTTCAACTAGACCTATACATGGTATTAATTGACAAAGATACTTTTATTGACAATTGATCATTGAGGTCTAAGAATGTTTCCAAGGAAAAACTTCAAAAAAAAATATTGTGATTATATATACCTCACATTCCAAGGATTCAAGGAGGCATCAAACTTCAGACTTAGCTTTCGAACATCCCAACATTGAGTGTATTTTGCATGGAAATTTTTTCAAGCGCAATATGTCTTGTTGAAATACTTCAATCTTATCAACTATGAAATTCCATTTCTACTCAAGGATTTTGAGGGAGACTTATTTCTGAGACCAAAATTTACCAATATACCTTGTGCAAACGAACTTTAGTAAGCTTTAAACACAATAGACACTTTGTTTTTTTTTTTTTACGGACATATTTTAGGCTTGTTCTAGGGATTGACCTTACCAAATAATTCCAATGAACCATCTAAGGTCTTTCAACCTTCCATAGTAGGAAAAATCTTAGGCTTTTTAGGCCTCTTTCCAAGGTTTGGTCTTCCTTACTTTGCACATAACAAAAATCTCTTTTTCAGACGGAATTTTAGTGGTCCTTCCTCCTTATTTTGACCTAGACAAAGAACAAATTATCCACAATAATTTGGCCTTGCTTCTGATCAAAATCAACCCTCTTCTCATCACAGATCAAACAATAAAAAAATTATTTTCTTCTAACTATGACTTGAATTTGAGGATACTCTAGCAAATAGTCTTCAAAAACCATATTTCTCTTACACCATAATTCTAAAACCATTTTGATTTTTTGAAGCCTTCTAAACCGATAATTACTTGTAATGATTTAATTATTTTCATATCCTTATTAATCATTAAGAAATTATACATAAGACATCGATAGTGGAAACATTTAGGAAAGTAGGATCATAAAGATACAATCAAACAAGAAACACAAATATTTACTCCGGGAAAACCCACTTGGGGAAAAACCCAACAACCTTTTTCTTAGAGAAACCATCCAAATCAACAAGAGATACAAAATGATCTGTTAATAAAAATAAAATTCAAACTGACCACAAATATACCCAGGTCAAACTTGGTCAGCTAGAGACAAATTAGACCTCCTAAATTTCAGCCTCATGCCTCATAAATGGGTTTGTTGTTGCCTCAGGAAATTTCATTTTACTCAGATATGTTGCCCAATTTTTTCCTCCTCAGGAACTTGACTTGCTCTTTTAATTTTATCTGCACTTATCTCTCTTCTCCTTCACTTGAATAGAAGTGGTTTGAATTTCCTCTCAAGAGATGAGGTTGATAGTATATATATATATATATATATATATATATCATGTCTTCCCTCCTAAAGATCAAGTCAACCTGCCCCTATAGACACACCTATTCGGGTTCATCCAATCAATATATATATATATATATTGATTGGATGAACCCGAATAGGTGTGTCTATAGGGGCAGGTTGACTTGATCTTTAGGAGGGAAGACATGATATTTTTGGAGCAAAAAATTCAAATTTAGTAGTTCAAAATTCCCTCTCTTTATATATATATTGATTGGATGAACCCGAATAGGTGTGTCTATAGGGGCAGGTTGAATTGATCTTTAGGAGGGAAGACATGATATTTTTGGAGCAAAAAATTCAAATTTAGTAGTTCAAAATTCCCTCTCTTTTGAAGCCGACATGAAGAACATGTCTTATATATTTTTGAATGGCTAAAACATTTAATTCTGAAGACCAAACATAGCTACAAAATTAAACAATACTGTCACAAATTATTGAGATTGGTTCTTCATATTCTACCTTGATACCCTTCAGTGTCGACTTCATCCAAATAACTTGTATGCAACATGTTGTTATAGATAGAGAGATTGAAATTTTTTTATTTCTTAACCATGATACTAGAAAATTTCTCAGAAATAATACTCTTCCACTTGTAATCTTTTGTTCTTCGACGCTTCCTGCCCAGTATGCATGTGTATATGTTGTTAAAGTAAACTCTTTGCTTCTTGAATACCACAAGAAAAATTCCATTGTGCCCTTTAAATATCGGAATATTATTTATATTGCTTTCACATGTGTCTCATTTGGTGTAGATTGAAATCTTGTAACTAGACTTATTACTTGTGTGACATCTGGTCTTGATGTTGTCAAGTATAGGGGACTAGTAATCATCAATTTGTACAAAGTTTGGTTTGGTTTTGAGGATTCATTATCTTTTCTCAATTTTCATCTTATGACCATGGGTGTACTAACATGTGCATAACTCTCCATCATATTTTCTTCAACATCTCCTTCATATACTTAGTCTGGGAAATGAATATGCCTTTGCTAGATTAACAACCTGCAAATCTAGAAAGAATGACAATTCTCCAAGCATGGAAATTTCAAATTCTTTTTGCATTTCTTTTACAAACCTTTGTCTCATTTCATCAACATCACTTCCAAAAATGATATCATCTACATATACTGTAATGATTAACATATTTTCATTATCTAATTTGATGTAAAGGTTGTTTTTTGCAACTCCTATTTTTAAATCATTGTTGTTGTAAATACTTTTCAAGTCTTAATACTAAGCCCTAGGAGCTTGATTTAGTCCATAAAGTGCTTTCTTCAATATACATACATAATATTCACTTTCTAATAGTAGAAATCCTTTTGGTTTTTCAATATATACATTTTCTTCTAAGTTTCCGTTTTGAAAGGCTAGCTTGGCATCTATTTGATATACTTTGAAGTTCTTAAAACATGCAAACTCTAAGGACATTATGATTTTTTATAGTCTTGCAACTGGAGCAAAGGTTTCTTCAAAGTCAATACCCTCAACTTGAGCATCCTTTCCGAACCAATCTTTCTTTATTCCGTACTACTTGTTCATCCTCATTCAAATTATTTCTAAAGACCCATTTGGTGCCAATTACATTCTTGTATTTTGATCTAGGCACAAGTTCCCATGTATCATTCCTTTCAATTTGATTCAACTCTTCTTCCATAGCACTAACCCAATGTTAATTGTCACTAGCTTGTGTAATTTTATTAGGTTCTATTTTGGATAACATAGGAATGTTTGCTTGCTTTGGTGTACTTGTCAGCTTTCTTCTAGTATGGACTCTTGTATCTTTATTACCAAAGATTTGGTTTTTTAGATGATTCTTTTGGACATATCTAGATGGAGTCTTTGGATTTTGATGTCTCTTCTTCTTATTCTTTCTATTCTTCCTCTTTCTCTTCTTCTTCCATTTTTTTCTCTCTATTGATTGTCTCCTGTGGATCTCCACTTGTTTGTGATTTTTCCATTTGAGGTATTGCTTCATCCACTCTTACATCAATACTTTCCACCACCTTGCATAGAATTTTGTTGTGAAATTTTTAGGCCTTTATTCTATATGCATACCCAAGAAAGATACTTTCATCTATTATGGAATCAAATTTTCCTAAATTGTCCTCATTTGTCTTTATATAGCACTTGCTTCCAAATAATTTGAAGTATTTGACTGCAACAGGTTTGATATTCAATAATTCATGAATCTTGTTATAGTTCACTCTAATTTTCTATCTATTCAAAATGTAATTTGTCATGCTGACTACTTCTCCCCAAAAGGTGTCTATTAGTTTAGCCTCATTCAACATTATTCTAGCCATTTCCTATACTGTTATGTTCTTCTTTTCTACAACTCCATTTTTCTATGGAGTCCTTACCACTGAAAAATGTCTTTTGATCCCATGACTATAACAAAATTCATTAAATTCATTGAAGTCATTGGAGATGAACCCATCTCCTCTATATAATCTTAAGCACTTGATTTTTATATCAGTGTCATTTTCAACGAAGGATTTGAAGGCTCTAAACTTCTCAAACGCTTTAGAGTTTTCTTTCAGAAATGTAACATATGTCATTTTTGTATAATCATCAATAAGCAACATAAAATAACTCTCACCTTTTAATTTTTGTGTTCTTTCTGGCCCGCAGAGGTTTATATAAATAAGTTCCAATGGATTTGATGAAGAGTACTCCTTTCTCTTGAAGTAAGCCCTAGTTTGCTTCCTCTGTTGGCATGGCTTGCAAATAGCATTGGTAAGTTTTGATATCTTTGGAATATCTCATATTGTCTTTGTCTTGTTGAGTTTTACTAGATTGTGAAAGCTTATATTACCCATCCTTCTATGTCATAACCTGGGTTACCATACAACATTTTTCTCCTTTAACTTCATCTAGAACATATACGTTACATGAGGTCCTATTATCATTTGCTCATTTTCTTGATATTGCTTTCCTTCTCTCACATCCTTTAGGATGAAATGTGAGATCATATCCTTGATCACACCTTTGGTTGACACTTAGAAGATTGTGTTTTAAACCTTCAAGGAATAAGACATTTTATGTTTTAATCTTTCCATTATCAAGAATAATCGTTCATTTTCCAACTATCTTTGCTAATTAATTATCTATGGAAGTAGAATTGTCTCTTTTTTCTTCATTTAGAGTGAGAAATTTGCTCTAATCCCCTTTCATGTGTTAACAAAGTCACCAACATAACGAGATCTATAACATCAAAATGAGCACTCTATCATAACAAAACCCTATTTTTGTGCCCAAAAAATGAAAAAATACCTTAAAAACGAAAAGTGTTAATGTTGCATCAACTTCTTCTTCTTCTTCTTTTTTGATTAAAATTCCAAAAAAAGTTAGCAACGACATTAAAAACCAAAAAATTAGTGCAATAAACATGAAAAAACATCCTAAAATGAAAATTGTTAATGTTGTATAGACACTGTTTTTTTGCAAGTCAAAATTTCAATTTTTTTTAGCAATGCCATTAAAAACTTCAAATTTTGTGCAATAAACATGAAAAAGAAATCCGAACTTAAAAGTGTTGATGTTGCATCAACATTTTTTTGGTTAAAATTCCAACATTTTTTAGTAATGACATTAAAAATAAAATATCATGACTCCGGAAAACATTAAATTACAATATTTTTCGACGATATGATTAACATCAAATATAATGGCTCTAAAAAACCTAGAAATTACAACAATTTTCAACCATGGTGTTAAATATAATATCATGACTATGAAAAACCTTAAAATTTTGACATTTTTCAACCATGAAATTAAGGATAAAATATCACAAATCCTCCCTGTGGGGGATGGAAAACCTGAGGCAATTGGGAGTCACACTCATCCCTTCTCCAGGTTAGACATACACGTAGTAAGACAATTGAGAGCGTGGAAACACCCAGATTAATTTCCTTGTGCAAGGGTAGACGTCGATAGAGGGTGGCATTTATGCCCACATAGGTGGCTTGGGTTTTACATTAGGTGTAATGTGGGTTTCATCATGAAAACATTTTTTTATGGTGTAATACAGGAGGGGTAGCTTGGTGTAGTGAGCATGATTGGGGTTAGGTCAGGAGGCACACTGCGACTCTACTCGTAATTGTGGAGTCGGGAGAATCGAGATGGTCATTGGGAGGAACACCACCTCTCGACCTTCTTTGCAGTCTCTTTGGCACCCTCCATAAGCACAAGGTAACGATGTACATCTCTCGCCTTAGTTGTGGTCTTAAAGTTTCCTATGGTTGTTGTTTGACTAGAATTCAGACCTCTGTGGTGAGCTTGGTGTTGGATTTTGGGTGGGAGGGGTAACCTCAAACAGGTCTCCCCCAAGTAGCGAGCGAGGAGTTGGGTCAGAAACACCTTCGAAACCCATCTCTCCACCTCCCTACTTGTCTCCATATTTGGGTTCTACTCTTGCGTTAGTGTCTTGTTTTTGGTTGGCACCTGCATGTGTGTTTCAGTGTCTTTTCCTGAGGTGGTATAGCATTTGGACATTTAATTCAGAGGTGGAAATTTTGTTCATGGTGGCTTTGTCTTTTTCGGTGTTGGTATTTAATTTCAGTCAAAACAAAGGTTAGAATTATTTCCATTTATTGTCAGGTCTTTATCAATGGGGTGTCATCCTTGGTAGTTTACCTGGTTTACTCGAAGGGCTTGTCTTCTTCCGAACCGGGCGAACGCTTGATATTAGAAGTTATGGTGCAACATTGGCGGTAATTCAATGGTGGTCTGAAGCCAAAGGAGCCACTGTATTCAAGTGTCTAAAGGTGCTTTGGTGGTTTGTGGGGGAGGCATTTTCAGGAGGTTCACTTAGGTATAAAAAAATTTGCATGGCTCCTAGACGAAGCTCCTTCCTAGCTATCCCTGATAAAAGCAAGGCCTCAAAGCCTTCACTAAGCGAGCATTGTTAGGGAAAGAAGACATCATCTGCTGGTTATGTTCAGAGAGGGAGGGTATGAGATCTAGGCCCTTGCAGGGGTCATCGACCATTACAGAGGAGAGGTGGAAAACCCCCTCACACCACTCCATCTCAAACACAATAGTCACTAAAAGCTTAGATGGAGAATTATGAGAAGAATTGTCGAGAGGAGCATGAGGCTTTGGTGACGACTTTGAATAAGATTTAGTATTTCTAATGTCACTTGAGGGAGCACGTGGTTGTAGTGTGGCATGGACATACCCATATTTTGGAAAATATGGAGCAGCTGGAAGCCTGGATGGTACACCAGGAGCAACATGTAAGTTGTGCTTACCTCCCTCAACCTCCACCAGGGATTGGACCATCCAATCTGGCTTCTGTTGCTTCATATGATTGATTATGTCCACTGGTGTCCTGTTAGTTTTGATCGTATTTTGGCATCTCTGCCCTTTGGGGCTATGGTTGGCTAGCTTATGTAACTTTTGGAATGTTTGTCCTCATCAGTCAGCACCAGTCAACAAACTCGGTCGAGGTGAGACCAATAGAATTCTTTGGAATAAATATGTAAATATTAACATCTGCAGTTAATAGAATGTTCTAACTTACAAAAAAAAATTATGACAACTCCAAAAAACCTTAAATTTTCAATTTTTTCAGCCATGGAATTAAAACCAAATATCATCACTAAAAAATCCTAAAAAATGAATATCTAAATCAAACTGTCTTATACCAAGAGTATTTTTTTTTAATGCTAAAAGTATAGCTCTTTAAAAATCTTAGCCTAAGACAACTTGAAACATTGCAACGAAGTTTTAAAAATCAACTATCAAACTAACATGTAGTGGAAGCAGACTTAACCTTTGCAATGAAAACTTTAAAATCAACTAATAAATTGAAAGATAGTGGGAGGGGTGAGGAGGGGTGGTGGGCAGTCGGTTTGCTAGCCTAGCATCGGCATAGCCCCTGTAACAAAATAAAATAAAATAAACATGAAAAAAAATATTAAACAAAAATAAATAAGCACAAAAAATAAATAATAACAAAAAAAAATAGATAAACAAGCATAAATAAACAAATAAACAAATAACTAATAAATAAAAAAAATCATTAGAACAAACCCAAAAAAAAACTTAAAATTTTTTAAATAAGCAAAAATAACTCAAAAAAGAGAAAAAATTAAACTAAAAAAAAAAAAAACAAAATAAAAATCAAGAAACAAATTAAAAAAAAAAAATCAAAAATCAAAATAATTCAAAAAATAAATTAAATAACTAAAAAAATCAAATTAAAAAAAAAAAACAAATAATATATTAAAAATTATTAAAAGCAATGTGTGTGTGTTTAGCCCCAAGGAATAGTTCAGTTGGTCAAGTTCCCATTGCTAAGTACATTGTCACTTGGGGTGTCACGGGGTCAAATCTCCTCGATGCCCTTTGGGTTAGGCCGATGGGTAGATCCCTCCAAGTTGATATGCCTAGATTTTCCCATGGATGTAGCAGCCACCCAAAGTTCGTGAACCACCCCTAAAAAAATGTGTGTGTGTGTTTTTTAGATAATTTTATAATTTCTTTTTTTTTTCCAATTTTTTTAGTTATGTTTTTTTTTCCCAATTTGTTTCATATATTTTTTTAATAACATTTCAATGTGTTTTATCTATTTTATTTTTGAACGTTTTTGTTTTTTATGACGATTATTGTCCACTAAGAATAATGTTAATTTTTCCTATTCCAATTTTTTAAAATAAATTTTTATTTCAACTAGTTTATAATGTTATTTTTTCCTTTTTTTGGCTTTTTTATTTTTGTTTTAAATGTGTTTTTTTTTTTTTTTTAGTATTTTGATTTTGTTTTCATTTCCCCCCCACGACAAGTGCTTCCTACATACAATTTTCATTGTCATGTTGAACACAACTGGATCAGGCAGTCATGTGGCCCATAACTTCAACCCTCCTATAGGTCGGCACACTCGGATTTATACTCGCAGTATGGAAGCATACATTTCATCCTGGTTATTGTATGTCATTCCTTGTTGGTTCATCACGGTCCCTTATTATTGTTCAGAGAGGCTTACTTCGATGGAGATGGTCGAAGGTGGCGTCATAGCTCATATGTCTCCTTCTTTATGCCTGCCTTTGTACCTAATGAGCAGTTTTGAAAATTCATTATTGATGTTTGTCATGCTTAGTGTCTCTCTCCCGCTTGTTCATAGCTACCATGCCTGCACTCTTTGTTGTATCTACGCTAGGTTTGCTAGCCTAGCATCGGCATAGCCCCTATAACAAAAAAAAAGAAAAGAAAAGGTTTAAACAAAAATAAAAAAGCTCAAAAAATAAATAAACAAGCATAAATAACAAATAATTAAATAGCTAATAAATAACAAAAATTATTAGAACAAACCCAAAAAAAAAACTTACTTTTTTTTAAATAACCAAAAATAACTCATAAAAGAGAAAAAAATAAAATAAGAACAAAAAACAAAATAAAAATCAACAAACAAATTAAAAATAAATAAATACTAAAAAAAAACATAAATTCAAAATAATTCAAAAACTAAATTAAATAACTAAAAAAATATACATATATAATATATTAAAAATTATTAAAAACAATATATGTGTGTGTTTAGCCCCAAGGGATAGTTAAGTTGGTCAAGTTCTCGTTGCTAAGTACTTTGCAAGTTGGGAGGTCACAGGGTCAAATCTCCTCGACGCCCTTCGGGTTAGGCCTTGCTTGTTGTGTCGATGGGTAGATTCTTTGGGTTGATATGCCTAGATTTTCCCCTGGATGTAGTGGCCACCCAATATCCATGAACCACCCCTCAAAAAAAGTGTGTGTATGTTTTTCTCAAAGGATTGTGGTCTATATACATATATTTTTTTTTCTTTAAAATTTGTATAATAATTTGTATTTATTTATTTTTTAGATCATTTTATAATTTCTTTTTTTTCCAATTTTTTTAGTTATGTTTTTTTCCCCAATTTTTTCCATACAATTTTGTAATAACCTCTTAATGTTTTTTATCTATTTTATTTTTGAAACGTTTTTTGTTTTTTGTTTTTTTGTTTTTGTGTTTTTTATGACGATTAATATCCGCTAAGACCAATGTTAATTTTTCCTATTCCAAATTTTTTAAATAAATTTTTATTTTAACTAGTTTATAATGTTATTTTTTCCTTTTTGGCTTTTTTATTTTTGTTTTAAAGTTTTTTTTTTTTTTTTTTAATTTTATTTTCATTTTTCCCCCACGACAAGTGCTTTCTACACACAACTGTCATTATCATGTTGAACACAAGTGGATTAGGCAGTCATGTGGCCAATAACTTCAACCCTCCTATAGGTTGGCACACTCAGATTTATACTTGCAGTATGGAAGCATATATTTCATCTCGGTATTGTACGTCATCCCTTGTTGGTTCATCATGGTCCCTTATTATTGTGCAGAGAGGCTTACTTCGATGGATATGGTCAAAGGTGGCGTTATAGCTCATATGTGTCCTTCTTTATGCTTGCCTCCGTACCTAATGAGCAGTTTTGAAAATTCGTTATTGATGTCTGTCATGCTTAGTGTCTCTCTCCTACTTGTTTATAGCTGCCATGCCTGCACTCTGTTGTATCTGCGCACTCTTTAGCTGGCCCGTATCTCAGTCTGCACTGTACCTCTCGGAATCAGAGGGCCAATGTAAACATCCTCCTTTGGTCTAGAAAATTTCTATCTTGATGCGCTCACATGGTGGCTCTGGAGTCTCAGCTAGCCTCCAAGGCTCTCAGTGATATTTTTCCTCTCAAAAACAGTGTTATGCTTCCTCTAAGTCAGTACGTAGTTCTAATTTATCAACTCGGTCAGTGGCTCCCTATTTGCAATGTGGTTTTTGGATTTGCATTATCTATTGTGTGAACTATAGGACTCAAAGGCCTCTCATTGGAGCCTCCTTCCCTTCCTAGTCTCTCGATTTTAGTTGTTAACAGATCGTGGATACTCAATTGGCTTGTAATAGTTCATGGTTTTTGGTTACTCTTTTGGTTCCTAATATCTCGTGGTTCATGGATGTTCGTGGATGTTCATGGATGGTGTTTTTTATTCATTGTTCAGGGAAGTATGATTCATGTCGCTCATGGTTCATTGGGGAAGACCCATCGTGTTATCACTCTGTAATTTCCTTTACACTGAGAAAAGGATTATAAATGTAACCACAAACCACTTTTAGGCTAGAATCTATCCCTTCTAGCCTTGGAGAGGGCTCTCTCATTAGGGTTTTCTTAGTCAATTTTTTACTAAATGTTTTATATATTAGGCTAGTTCTTAAGGACATATAGATGTATGATTGTTTAATTTTTTTATGGTAGGTGTGAAGACAAATCTATTGGGAATGGAGTCACTCTCAATCGGATCTTTTGAGTGAATAGGTGGGATAATGAAGGGTTCTTGTAGTAGAAGCAAGATAGGTTGTCATTCTGATGTCTTGATCAACTTCATTGTGGGGGGGTGAGCAGTAGAACAATGGAAAAATTACATATAAAGCATCTACTAGAGGATGAATTTCACATTCCATTCAAGAAGAAAAACACTAATTGTTTAACCGACTTAAAAAAGAGCACCGCGATAGTGAATTCTGAGATAATTCTTAGTCTATCTAAACAAGAATACATACATTCATGGCATATTGATTTAAATGGGATAATTATATCACAAAGAGGTACATAATCATAGAGACTAACATGAGAATTCTTGTAACAAGTTCTTCAGCCTTCTACTATTCACTGAAAGTATTTAAAATGTACAAAAATAAAAGTCTCTATCTTCACGCGTAGATAAACCCTTTTCTTAATTGCAATTACATCATAAATAGACAAAATGATTTTGTTTCCACCTCCAAGAACCAAATTCCATAAATTTCCCCAAAAAGAAAATTGTTCACTAAGCTAAGCAGTGAATATAGAATTGTTTACTAAAAACCAGGAAGCAGTTTTGACTAATATTAATTACATGAAATTTTTAGACCTAATAGATTAAATACTCCACAAAGATGAGCCTTGAGTCGCAAAAATTTTGGACGCCACTTGGCATAACTGAAATCTTTATCAGGAAAATTTAAATGAAATTTGACTTGATTGTCTGATTGCGCAGCAAGTCTGCCTGGAAGTGCAGTGCTTAGTGCTCCGTAACCTCATAAGTTTCTAGAAATGTAGAAATGCATCATGAAAGCGCAACACTTCATGTTTTAGATGCCTCGGGTCAATTCCTAAGCTGAATGATGGCTCCAACACATGTAAACAAACTTGCATATGGATTTCCCCCCCTTTCAATATCCCCTTTACCACAAAAAACCTCTAACTTTGACATTTTTACCGGTAGGCAAAAATGCAACACCAGTTTCACAAGCGCGACGACTGATATTTTTTGAATATATCCTATAATTTTAGCAGATTGAGATGAATTTTTTTCAACAATTTAATATCATCATAATGCTTCTCCACAAAAAAATTGAGCTAAATCTAACTCATGGATTTCGAGAAAATCTGAAAATGGTTGTAGATGACGGTGACCCATTTCTCGGAAAATGCGAAGCGTTTTGACCTAAAATTAAGTGGTTTTATTCATATTACTTGCATACATTTATTTTAAAATTTTCATTTCAAAAAATTTCATTGTTTAAGAGATATGGTGAAAATACGATGACTATGTGAAAGTGCAATGTAGAAGCGCAGCGCTCCAAGCTTATATTATCTCCAGCCTGTTAGCACTAGTATTTACATCCCACCTATCCCACCTTATTTTACTCTGCTTTCACCTCATCTCCTTCATTATCATTGACCTCGCTTAGTTTTTTACCATTTTCACATTTTTTCCCAAGGGTGCCCAAATCATCATTTTTCCACAAGCCCTAGCCTATTGCTACAATTTGACAGTTTTTGAGACTAGGCATGTGTTTTTTTCTATTGAACCCCTTCCCCTCACTCATTTCTAGAAATTCCACTTCCCTACACTCCCTAACATCTATCCCTATCCCCCAAAATTTCCCCAAAAATTTAGACAGCCCCTAACCCCTTCATTCCCCTCCCTCTACAAGGTAGTCCTAAATCCCTTGTTTTGCCTACACCAAACCCTAATTTCCTCTCCCATTGAGCTAGGGTTTGCTATGGAATTAGATAAATATGAGAAGAGCAGGTATAATGGAGGTCATTTCAGCAAGTATGAAGCCATTCCAAACTCATAAACACCATGCCTCCATCATTTCCCAAGAAGTCCTTCCAAGAGTCAAGTCATTTGTCACTCAAAGGTCCAGTCTTACTTCAAACTATGTTTCTGACAAAACAGAGATGAATTTAAAAAATTTGAGAGAGGTTTTTGTCCATCATAAACCAAGGAAGACAAACCTCCTTCATTTTTTACACACGTGTCATTTTTTTGGATAAATGTCAAAAATACAGGTGCTTCAAGAGGTTTTCTACACTTCTGAAGTGACCTTGGGAAAATCAAGTTTTCTCCTAGTTGGATTGTCAAAATGACTTGCTTGATGAGTCAAATGATAACTAGACAAAGAGATATTTCCAATGAGCTATCTTGAGCTCAATTTTGAGTTGAGGAAGTCTTTCAAAAGTTTCCTACAACATCACTTTGCATTTATGCACCCTCATTCTGCACTTTTTGACCAGTCTTGGGAGAAGTGATTTTTGACAGGGGAAATGGGCTTCATTTTTCAAACTGAAGGTAGTTATGGAAATTATACTTGAAGGGATTTCCAACAAGATATATTTGAGCCAATTTTGACACCTGAAACCAAGTCAAAACCAACCTACAAGTTGGTGGTAAAACGGCACTGCGCATAGGACAAATTTTCTGAGTTTGTTGATATTTTCCAATTTTCTCAAATTTTTCTAGTTTGACCATGGTAAATGGGATTTTTACCAATGTAAATCATGAATGTAAAAGTAAATATGATGTTTTTGACTTACCTAGGGTAAATACATTAGGTTAAAATTCATGGTGAGCTGTAATGAATCAGTTTGCAAAAAGTTAGGGTTGAGTCACTTTAACCACCCTACACTCTAGGTTTCAGTTCAGACTTTGGTGGATCAGCTCCTCCTCTTAGGGATTCGATCCATGAGGTTGGGAGAGGTTTTTTTAGGCCTATATCATGTAATTTTTTACTCATTTTCAAAGGTTGGAACTTGGAATCAGTTTGATTTTTCTAAGTTGATCAAGGAAACTTGTACTTAGTTTTGGCCAAGCTAATAAAGAGGAGTTGCAGCTACATTTATGGGATACCTATGGTATTGAATGTCTTTCATTGTTTCTTCTTCAGTGTCATATATTTGAAAGTGTTTTTTTCATGTTCACTTTCATTTCTATATAATGATCTTTTACAAGTTAGAAATTCAGAATACATGTCTGCCATGCTTTGTTTTGGGTAACTGATCATATTTTTTTCATTATCTTATGTCTGAAAAAAATACATCTCTTATGATTTTCTCATCCTTCTTACAGTTTCAAAACCATTCCACAAAAATTTTATTCAAGTGATTGGCATTGTACCTACCTTTCCCCATCGATCCCTGCAACCCTAACTCATTTTCCCTGGCCTAGCTTTCCTTGACCTAATTCCTTCATCCAATGATTTCCCTAACCAAAAAAATTCAAATCAACCCCCTGCACTCTATATCTAGCCTAAAAAACCTAATTTCTCCAGCCCTCCTGGTTGTGACCCTTTTGGAGAGAGCCCTCTCCAGCTTGATAAGGTTAAGCTATCAAGTCAAAAGCTTGGTTTGTGATTACCTCTGTTGGGATTCCTTCTTCAGCCTTGAGAATCTGGCAGAGTGATAACATGACCATCATCTTACATGCTGAGGTTACTGGGATGGCATGGAATGGTCCATACAATGTTTCAAACCCATGAGAAAACTTCTAGGCCGAACATAAACCTTCAAACCCTAAACCTTTTTCTTGTAGCAGAAATGCAGCATAGTTGCGCAATGCACCTCCATCCTCGCGATTTGACCAAAAAATGACCTTCTGATTGAGAAAAATGGCTTGGAGATGATCTTAATATTCATAATAACCTATTTATATCTTCATTCATTTACAAAATTCTAAAACCCTGATTTCTTCATCAAAATTGGTTGCCTTGATAAAAGCGCGGCACCCCAAAGTTCTTATGCTTCCGTCCATCCTCTGAACTTCTAAAAGTACTGGGTAGGTGGAAAATGACTCACACAACATTGTAAAATTTTCATAATACTTCTACTCCAACAAAAGACCTCCATTATTAAAAATTACTCCTCACAGCAAAATCTCAACGCCTCCCCTGCCTCCTTTGCGCAACGACCATGCCACAAACTTTCGATGAGAATGATAAGGAGCTGAGAGATATTGCATGAAGGAAATAGTGCAAATAACCTCCAAAGGTGACTAGGATCAGATTTGATGGCGATAATTATGATTTGAACTTGGAATACCAAAGTGCAGCACTTGTCCTCTTGACCATTGTACCCTTTTTGATGTCATGACCAATTATGATATGACACATAGACTGACTCATGACACCTACAATTTTGTGCCCATGATGACAAAGCATGGCAACACAATATTTCTCTTGATTACTTTATGTAACTTGACCACTATACATACTTAACTTGACCCCTTATGATTGCCCTTTTAATGATGATCCTTCATGACATTACACTTTGGATTTTTATGAAATAGACCTTCTTGACTCAAAACTTTACATGACACTCAATCCAAATCTAAACCTCTTATTCACAACAAACCCCATTACACCATAGCACTTATGAAATCAAAACTGACATTTACAAATTTACCTCAAATGAATGGAAAGATTGAAATGACAAAGATTCATATAGTATAGGACCCTAACTCATCACTTTAGATGTCAAGGTCCTAGGTTTGTGGAATGCTATTATTCAGGGCCCATGGGCCATTGCTACTAACGGTTCTTTAGGGGCACTCCTTGGTGTGGCTTAATATTTGTCGCTGCCTTCATGGCACTTCTAGGTTATAAGGCAGTCTTATTTCAAGTTTTAATAGTAAATGACTGAAATAATTTTGTTATGGTTTGGCCTACATAACATTACAGAACAAAGCCTTCATGTTTTTGCACTTTTGGAACTCAATGTTCATTGTGGCAACTTTTTCTTTCTATGTGTCAAACCACTGAAACAAGATATTTGTAATCTCAAGATTTTCAATTTGTGTTATTGGGTTGTTTTCCCAGCGGGAAAACCAATATCACAGAGAACTATCACATGTAAGCTCTATTTCGGTAATAAAATGGTGAACCTTACACACACACAAAAAAAAAATCATTTTTTTAAAATTTTAAACAATTTTTCTTTTTTTTTGTTAAAGTTGTTTTAATTTTTATATTTTTACTTAAATTTTTATGTGAATCGTCATTTTTGGAGAAAAAACAACAAAAACAACTTCAAATATTATCATCTTTGGACATAAAATTCATAAATAAAAAAAATCATAAAATTTGTTATTGTTTCAACATTTATGTTCAATTTTTTCCATAAAAATATATTTATTGTGTTATCACCCTAGTAATTCTCAGGTTGTGGGATGGGGATTTTTGTAGTTAAGAATGCCAGGGGTAACCAAGAACTGCTTTGGGAATTCAAGATCTAGCCTTCTTGAACTCCAGAGAGGGATCTCTCCGTATGATTTAGTTTTGTTTTAGTAACAGATATTAGGCTAACTATGATTGTGTAGTTGGGTTTTATTTTAAAATATTGGTGGGAATAAAAAAGATTTCAAGGTAAACCAAAAGGATCTACCATAATATTGGGCAATGGATTCAACTGTCTAGGCAAGCAGAACTAAGAAATAAGGCTCAGAGATGCAAATGTGTTAAGGGCAAGATAGGTGACCTTCTAAGGCTTTGTATAGGCTTGATTTGATGGAGTGGGTGGAATCTGAGCAAAAGGGCACTTAAGAATCCTTAAGCTACATATAAGAAAATTGAAGAATGGGATCTAACTGGGACCTAGAGCAATTGAGAATTCTATGGTCCGGTTATCAAGTAGAAAACATTAAAATGCCAACAAGTTTCGAAACAGGGAGCTTATTATCACTAATCCTGTTTAATTTTTCCTTAGTTGATCATTATAGACTAGAAACACATAATATGAATGAATGTAAACTTTTAAGAAATACAATGAAAACAAGGAAAGAACGAGACTTATCTTGTCACCACGAGAATCCTTAGCTATGATGTCTTTGATCTCTTTCCACTCTGCTGCTTTCGCTAATTGAATCACCAACTTCAATATAACCAGCAAATAAGACTATAGTTGTCTTGAGAAATTTTTATTCACACTGAATACTTCGAATTGTGAAGTATTTATACAAAAAACTATTTACAAAATATCTCAGGAATTGAGATAGTGTTTTAATAAAAAATAGGAAAGAAAACTTAATAGGAGGGACAACTGCAAAACAATATGCAAGCTATTACCTTTTTACAAGAAAAAATAGAATTGATTATTCTAATTTGAACTGATTGTTGATGTGTTGTGAGTACTGCTGACATTAGGTGCATCTTATCGTGGAAAATGGTTGAAGAACTTTCCTTCCTTTAACTTTCAACGTTGATACTCTTTATTCATCCGATTTGAGCTGTTTTACTGTGGTAATTAAAAAGTGACCAACAGTAACTTTATTTTCACTGATACTCTTTCACCTACTGATACACTTTAACCCTGTATTTTTTACCTTTGAGGTAACAGTAAAATATGGATTTCCAAATGATTTTCCTATTTTTTATCCATCAAATTCATAGCAGATCTGTGAATTCTTGCCACTTTTCAGCAAAGGGGATCTTCATAGTTTTCAATTTCCTGTAGCTTTCATCTGCTTCTGTATTCTTGGAAAAGTTAGGATTGATAGTGAACATATGCTTGATCTCATTATCTAAAAAGAACAGATTTTCAAAATACTGAAGAAGTATTTTTCCAGTTGGTGATCCTTGAGGTAGAGGCTGTTTGGCTTGCTCTTTTGCATGATTTCTGATTTTTAGATCATAATCTTTTTTAGGCATAAAATTGTCATTCAATGCATGAATATTAGGCAGACCTGCTTCTGATAATATCTTGTATTTGGCCCAAAATATTGAAATAGCCAAATTCATGTCTTTGCACCTGTCTTCTAAGTTACTCATCATGTTTCTTTTATTTAGGACTTTCTTGATTTGAAGGATAGTCTCTGTCCTATCAGTAATCTTCAATTCTTCCAACTCTTCTCTATTTTTTCTGTTTAAAAAGGCTATGAGTTGAAGTGCTTGAGCAGGCTTATTCTCAATCTCTCTTTTGGTTTTGTCGATTTCTGCACTGGCAGCCTGTAGTAACTCCTTTTGTTCATAAATTATTCGAATTGAAGGCCATTGAGAATGAATGCCTTCAATGATATTTGCCCATAAATGATTTTTAATATATGCCACTTGATCTGTAAGGTTTACTTGTGCTTGCAGAATCTTCACCTGTTCTTGTAGTCGATCGGCCCTTTGCTCATGTCCTTTAGAAGTAATCAAGGCATCATTTTTGGAACTTTCTAGATTTTTAATCATGCCTTTCAAACTAAGAATCTCTTTATCTTTAATAGATATGTCCTCCATGGCTTTGATCACGACTGCTTGGTCTTGTAGTGTGCTCATCTGTGAGGATGAAGAAGAAGAAGCAGAGATTTCTTGAGAAGTAATTGGCACTGCAGTGGCCATTACTCCCTGTGGCGCTAAGTGTTTAGCTAATGTGGATGGAATAGCAGTACTTACAGTAGGAATTACTTTAGGAATGTTAGCCTGTTGAGTTTTCTTTAGGACTTCATTTTCTCTTACGGAAGCTCCCATTTGATTTTCCATTTCTTTTATTTGAGCAGTCATCTCATGAACAAGTTGTTTGAGTTCATCAATTTCATTTCTCTGCTGAAGAATATCCTTTGCTTGAGGATTTTCATTTTGGGGCAACTTCAGCTACTTTCTTAGGGCAGCTATATCCTCATTTTTCTGTTTAATCAAAGTTCTTGCAATCTCCATATTAGCAGGATCAGCGCCTGCTTCAATCACCAAATATTCTAGTGCTTTGATCCTCAGATTATTAGCATATAGTGAGGCCTTGTCCAACTTCATTTGATTCTGGAGGTTGAGCACTCTTTTCTCAAGCCTAATTGATTTCATAGTCTTACTGACAATTTTGGAATATAACATTTCAGTATTGCTCCTATGAAATTCAATTTGATCTAATTCATGAATGGCATCTGGATCTACTTCAAAATCTGTTTTGGAATAATATGCTACTGATTTTGGATCATTTACTGTAGGCTTCAAGAATGACATTACTAATTTATTAGATGAATAATCAAATGCTGAAAGAAGCCTGTCTTTGTTTCCAGGCTTTTCCTTGAGAAATCTAGAATATGCTTGATTCTTTATCTCTTCATTCTTATCTTTAATCTGTCTGAATCTGATCTGAATCTCTGACTCTGCATTGTTTTTTTCCTTAGAAGAAGGAGGCAAATCAACAGTTGTCTGGTTTTCCTTCATGACTGTATCCTTTTGTTGTGTTCCAATTTTTACATTCTGAAGCTCTTTTAATGTTTCAGTGACTATTCTTGTAGCTTCATCATTTGTTTCATTATCTTCAATATTTACAGCCTTATTCCTTTCTTCTTTTGTTATCTTACTTCTCTTACTATAAGGAATTCTGAATTTTTTGTCCTCAATAGTTTCAGCTACAAAACTATCTCCTTCCCTGTCTCTTTTATGTACATTATCAGTTTCTTGGCTTGTGGAAGCCACCTGTGTCTGTTCAATCTGCTTGCCTTTGCCACTGTTTACCTGTATTACTTGTGAATCATCATCAAAAAGGGTGTTTGGCTCCCATTAAATTTTATTAGCATATCTTTCAATATGGGGCTTAAGATCATGCAAGTAAACAGGAAACTTGCGTTTTACCCTTATTGTACTAAAAAAACCTTGTGGGTCATAATTCCATATAAAAATACATGGGAACTTGTACTCTTTAAGTTTGACATTTATTTCATTGGCAGCTTCTCTGTTATTCACAATGAATGGCTCAATTTGATTTTTCAGCTTAAATTGGGTCTTTTTCCTAGAAGCTATGAAGTTGATTTCATCTACATTCAATAGCTGTCTCAGATATTCCAAAGAAAATATTCTTGTAGTAACAAATTTCGGTAATTTATATGGGGCCAGGGATGAGCCATACACTTTGATCTCTGTGTGACTTTTATATAAATACTAGTCCCCAGTTTTATAGCTCTCTGATAGCTGTAGAATTCTTCTTGTTTCATCATTGATCCTAGGGATCTCCTCTTTTTCCAAAAGATACATAGCAGGAGCTATAAATGAGTCATTGAAATCTGCAAAACTATACTCTCTATTCCATTTTCTTAGAATAGATGACCAAAATACTACTGACAGAACTTTTCCTTCTGCATCCACTTTCTGACATTCAATGGGAAACTTATGTGTTTGATAATATAGGAAGAGGTGGAGTAGATAAGAGGATTATCTGAAGACTCCTTCTTTTGATAATCTGGATAACTGATAATGCATGCTTTCAGCAATGAATCTAGCAAAATTGAACAGAATGGATGGTGATTGACTAGGGCTTAGATTTGACAGAAAACCTAGGATAGCCACATCAGTGAATTCATCACTGGTGTATCCTAGTATGAAGGAGAGCACTGAGACAATCTGTCTAGTCTCATCTGGGAAATCAAATGTGTCAAAAGGAGGATTTAACTTAGTAATATCAACTTGCTTTGGACAAAAACTCTGGAATATTTTGAATCTGGTATTGAAATCCAAGTCAAGATAAAGTTGGGTTAAATATTCTATTGATAGGGAAGAAAAATTGGGGTCATGATTCATTTGCAGCATGGAATTTATTGACTCTTTAGTGATGTAAAACAGGATCTATTTTTCTTTGTTTACAATGCATATTTGTTCTGGCATATAATAGGCTTGGCATAATCTGATAAAGTCAGGAACTGAATGAGTGAGAGGGACAATATATCTAGGTAGATTGGATTCCCAAACTGGAATATCTTTGTAACCCTTTTCCACTTATTTGCCATAGCACCAATTATAGACATCAAGCAGGTTAAATTCTACATTAGGGTCCAGTATTCTATAGTCTAGATCAACTAAGGGGCTATTCTATGGGGAAATGACTAGAGGCTGGACTGGTCTGACCACTTCTGTAGAATCAGCCGTGAGGGCAGGGGTTGGCTTGTTAATTTTGAAGGACTTAGGTCGAGGGATTTTTGCAGAAGACTTCTTTTGAGACTTTGGGCCTCCATTCTTGGGGGTTACCTATTTCTTTGTCATTTTTAATTTGAACAAAGTAAGCTTAAACGGTTTTCTAAGTTCCTTTATGATAAACAGGGGTTTCTTGGTGAATTTCTACTGGAAAATGGGGTTTTCTGAGCAGGGTTTTGAGTAATGCAAGGGTTTTAAAGCTTAGAACGTATATTAGGATTGATTTCAACAGTGAAACAGACCAGGGTCTGGGAAAAACTGTGAGAAAGGGAAATTAGGGATTCCATGGAAATTTTGACAGAGTTTCCCCTGTAAAATGGACACTTTTATGCAGTTTAATTGGTGTAACTTTGGAAATTATTTGAAAATGACAAGAATTTTAAAATCTTAGAGGGAAAGCTCGAAGAAAAGTACCTGAAAAACCAGCGAAATTTCGGTTGAAGACGTTGCAGAGGTGCTCAGTCTTCAATTCTTCGAAAATGGCTTTTCAGAGGGCAATGTAGCACTTTGTAACTGAAATTCAGGGAAATGGGCATCGAAAAATGGCTCTAGTAGGTTGAAAAAAGGCTCTGCGCGGTTTCTCAGGGTTTAATGGTGCAAATTTGAAGAAAAAGGGTTTATGGACGTTTTCACAGTTTCAAAGGGAAAATGGTGAAAATTTGAATAAAACTTTGAGTTTTAATGTATTGAACTGATGGTGAAACCATAGTTAAATAACATTAAACTCGGGTTAAGTGGGTTGGGTTTAGGGAATACTGTCAGTGGTGTTCGCATTGGTTAAGGGTGGTAAATGGTATTTTGCATTTCGAACGCGATACAACGTGGTGGCGACATGTAAGCGCGGGGTGGTTTGGAAAAACCACACATTTCGCGCGGCTTTGCCGAAACATCAAGCATTTATGTTTGGAGCGTGAAAATGAAAAATCGCCATTGGATTGGGCCTTTGGGAGCGAACGGTCCAGATTAAAAGGGAAAGTGCAGGGATAAAGTTTTATCGGATTTGACCTGGGCCGTAGATCTTGGGAAATGGAAAGGAGATCGGACGGTGGAAATCTTACGCGATGGGAGTAGGATAAATGTATTGAGATATTTAGCGCAAGTAGTTGACCGTAGGATCAAATGATCTTCTGGGGATCGGACGGTCGGAAGTGATTCCGACGGGTTAAGTCATTCACATTGTTTTTGATGGAAAATCAAGTGATCGGGAGGGTTAATCCAGGGTTTTGGACTATGATTAGGAAGTGGGGTAATGTATAATGTATGCGGGGAAAAGGTAAGGTTAAGGTTTAGACCTTTGGTTAAGGGATTTGGCGCGGGAATTATACAGGGGAAAGATTATTTTTATTGAAGTTTAGTTTAGACGAAACTTCAATGATTTTTGATTTAAAACATATATAACGTATGTTTTAAGCTTTTTCTTCATATTTTATTTATATGGATAATTAAATCAAGAAGATTTAAATACCATAGAGTCTGGATTACATATAAGGATAAACTTTTCGCCAAAGGGGTTATAGGGGGGGTTTTTATTTACGCATGTGGGCATAAATAACTTTGGCTTAAGTTATAATAAGTGGGTTTTTTGGATTTATTTATAATAAAGGAGTTATATAATAGGAAAAGGTCAATTGTAGGGAGTTAATACATAAGTTAGATTTAATATGACAAGGGGACAATGAATATTCAAAAACACATTAATATAACTAAGGAAGTGAAGATTAAAAAGCAAATTTGCATTGTAATAACTTCATCACTTATACTTAGGATAAAATGTGATTTTGAGGACTTTATCTTTTGAAATGATGTGGGAGGTTAATAAATGAGGATTTTAAGTAAAAATGAAGTTTTACTCAGTATTTTTCAGGGGAATGAGTGCATGAATGGTAAATGATGTGATTGAGGGATTAATATAGACATTTCACACTTTCAACTGATCAGTCATAGAGCCTTGGGTCCGGTCCCAACAAAAGTCAAGGAAATGCCTTGAGCCTTTCTGACTGATAATCTAGAATGTTTCATGACTATGGGAAGGGGAAGTTAGTTATTCTGAAGCCCATGATGAATGATGTTTACAATGTGATTTTTCACCTTCTTCTACCTACCCATCTTACCATGCTAACATTTTTTCTTCTTTTTTAACAAGGTGCATTTAAGCTAGCAACCTTTACAACATTTATTTTTTTGAAAGCAAGAAAACTATCTAACTTTACACTTATGCCATCCATGAATCCAGATTAAACTGTTGGATTCATTTTATTTCTCTACCTAACTACTGAATTTTTAGTATTAAATTGTCTAACAACTCATTATTCTCTATCTACAACAATGGAAATTGAAACAATGATAAGTTAAGATTGAACTGTTTAACTCATCATGGACTAATGGCATTTATTGACACTTTGCCACAGTTAAAAAGTAAAAAGTAGTGGCATTTATGCTTGCTCACTTTCATGTTTTATTCATTTTTCTTTGGGGTCTTTTATTTTTTCTAAGTCCTTTGATTGTTCTTTTAGGACTTTTTACCCTTTTTTTATTTTTTTTATTTTTTTGGTTTTTTACAAAATATGTGAATACAACTTGTAGAAGGAAAAGTATGTACAGATTTACAAGATTACCAATAATCAAGTCAAAATTATGACCCCTATATTATAGGTTGCTAACATATTGGACATGTCATTTTTAAGGAAAAGGTACCGAAATATGTAGTTTTTCAATTATACCTATATGCAAAATGTGTATTTTTTTGTCAAATGTTTAAAATTCTTATTTTTAAAGACAATTATTTTATGTGTATTGAATTATTAATTAACAATGTATAAAAATAAAAAAAAGGAATCCTAACTTAAAAATCTTATTATATTATTTTTTGCAAAAAAAATGAAAATTTCATTACAAAAAATCATTGCAAGAAAAAACAAAAAATACAAACTTGAAAACCCTTAAAAAACAAACATCTCAAGAAGGAAAATAGAAGAAGAAGAAGACAACTTGAAAAATGGTTAACTAACTATTTAAAAAAAATGTGCATACATGAAAAAAATTGAAGTGTCAAAAATATGCCCCCCAAAATAAAAAGGTTGATGTTGCATGCACGCTTTTCAAAATCAACATGAAAATCACTAACATTTTAAAAATGTATCCATACTTGATACATAAGAAATTTTAAAGTGTTAAAAATAAGCCCCCCAAAAAGGCGTTGATGTTGCATTAACACTTTTCAAAATTGGCATGTAAATCGCCAACATTTAAAAAAAAATTATCCATACTTAATACATAAGAAATTTTCTCAAGTCCCACTAGCACAATCGGTTGGGGATGGGCCTCGTTAGCAAGGCGACCCAACATCAAACTTCACGGAGGCTGTTGCAACAGTGATAGGGGGAAGAGACATGCTAAAATCGAGTCAGCTTAGTGTTGGTGTGGCCCAGGCTGGGTGTGATCCCTGGGTGACTTTAACGGCTTAGATACCCCTAGGTCGCGGTTTCTTAAGCCACGGGTAAATCCTGGAGGAAGACAAACAACTTGAAAAATAAATAAAAAAGTACACAAAAAAATTTGAAGTGTCAAAGAAATGCTCTAAAAAAAAAGTTGATGTTACATCAACACTTTTCAAAATCGACATGAAATCATGGTTTTTTGTGACTTCTAAAAAACTGAGAACTCAGTACAATTCTCGTTAATTTGGTAACCTTGTTTGTTTTGAACATCCACTATCCATGTATATTTGGCTTCCTTTTTTTCAGCATATAGTGAAAATTCACATTCTTCCTTCTCTTGCTTTTCTTGTTTCCTTTTCCATATGTTTGTGTATTATTCTCAAACCCTTGCAAAAAAAAAAAATTCCTTGTTTTGTTTAGGTAACTTTGTTGTGTTGCTTCTACAGTCATATGCTTTTCTCCCATAGTTATTAGACTCATAACATTCATCATGATAAAAACTGGGAGCAAAGGAATTGTAATTTCTATCAAACTTATGAAGGCTTCTAGTTTTGTTGCCCACATAACCATGATTATGTGATCCTTTGTTTTCATATTTCACATAATCCCTTCTTACATAAGATCTATACTTGATTTCCTTATAACCAAAATTATTGCAAGAAAAACTATAGCAAGGAAGATATTTTCGTACTCAATGGTGAAATGCCTTCTTGGAAAAATAACCTTTGTAAATTCATTCATGTTGTTCTTGTGAGAAAAATCAAGTCTATATTGGTCCTTAACTCCTTTCTTGGTGTTGCTTTATTGCATATACAACCTTTAGAATATTTGCATAACTTTTTGGTTTTTCTTCATTTTACTTTTCTGATGGCTTTGTGTTTGCCTCTCCTTTGGAGATTTTATGATTTTCAGTGATGAAACCAGGTCCAAAAATAGAAGAAAAGAGAGATCAATGCCTTAGAATTCACCCACTTCATTCCCCCTCCTTTAAATGAAAAATTCTTGGATGATACAAATGACAAAACCTTCTTCTATATATGGGAGTCCATGGGGTCACAACATAATCCTAGCCGGCCTAACAATAATAATGTAAGGGCACAATAATAACAATATGGGGGTTGCAGGGGTACAATAATAAAAATAAGGGGGGCATACTAACAAGAATAAGGGACTACACTAGTAATATAGGGACCTAGCATGCCCCTCTCCTTCAAACAATTGTTGTCCTCAACGCTTGAGTAGCTCTGGATGCTTCTGTAAGTTCTTCCACTTGATGAGATACTCTAAAATTGATCAATTTCGTAGTTGTCGAGTTGTCAAGTTCTTGTTTCCGTGACTGCTTCAGGTTCCAATATGATTTTTCCTTCCTCATCAAGTTTTGGAAATATTGTTTGAACTGGAATTTTGTCACCTATAACCTTCTTTAAGCATGAAACATGGAATACTAGATGCACTCACAAGGAAGAAGGAAGCTTCAATTTGTATGCCATAGTACCAATCTTTTGCAACACCTTGTAAGGACCATAGTACTTTGTCAATAATTTATTATCCTTATTAGCTTGCTTGAGGGACATTGTTTGTATGGTTGTAGCCGTAAAAATACCCAGTCTCCTACATCAAAACTTCTCTCACTACGATGTTGATATGCTTGTTGTTTCAATTGATTTTGTGTCAAATTTAGGTTATCCTTTAAAAGTTGGAGAACTTGTTGTTGATGCTCGATGTGATCTTCCATTTCTTGAACCTTAGAATTTTCTCTTAAAGATGATGTGATGGACGGTGGATGATATCCATAAAGTGCGATAAATGGGGTCATTTTTGCTGCAATATGGAAGGAAGTGTTATACCACCATTTAGCTAGAGGTAACCACTTGACCCATTGTGTTTGTTTATCAGATACAAAACAACGAAGATATCCTTCTAAACATTTGTTCTCTATCTCAGTTTGACCATCGGATTGAGGATGATAAGATGAGCTATAAGCTAGTTGAGTACCCAAACAAGAAAATAATTCCGTCCAAAATTTTCCAGTAAATTGGGATCTCTGTCGCTTACAATAATTTTTGGGTTTCCATGGAGATTTTGAATTGTTTCCATAAATGCAATAGCAATTGTGCTCGCTTTAAATGGATGAGATAATGCACAAAAGTGTGCATACTTGGTAAGTGTTACACAGTAATTTGTCACCGTCCCTACCATTCCCCATCCCGCACAATGGAGGACCCATTTTGTGACCTGTGAACAATGTCATGCCTTGAAACCATTATCAATGCATTCCTCTAAACATGAGCTTCAATTGCCCTAAAGACATCTCCTTGCAAAAAACCATGAAAACATCTATTTTTGCATTGGCGCGGGTAGACAGTTCATCACTCGTGCCAATGGGGAAAATCCTGCAAAGAGGCCGCGCCAACTGGCGCTCTGTCCCAGAGTCGTAGTCGCGCCAGCCAATTTAAGGAGTGTTTTTTAAATAAAGATGGTGAAAGTTGTGTTTCAACAAACTCAAAAACCATTGCCTATCTTGAGTTGGGAGGTTTGGCTACGAGAGTTCCATGGAAGGGAAGTGGTTTGCCACCTTTCATGGAACCTTCCTTGATGATAGGGCCGATCCCACAATAATAGGGATCCCAACTCCCTCCTTCCCCATCTATAAAAGCTTGCCTATTGCCATTGCAAGCTAGTCTTGAAGTGCCTAAGCTTTGAATCTCCAAATTCCCAAGAGCCTTCATGCTGCAAGAGCCCTCATTTTTCCCTTAAGGCCGACTCAAGCAAGGAGACTATCGTCGAGAGACTCTAGAGAGGCTTGCCCTTTCCCTGGCGAGCTTTGCGAGACGTGAACGACTGGGGACCCTTCCGAAGGAGACCGCGGCGTCAGAACATTGGTTGTACTCTCTTTCGATTGTTTATTAATGAATGACTACCGGTTATGGTTCCACTCTGTTTTTCACTTATGTTAATAATGAGTTATATCCTTTCTGACTGATATATAGTTGCATATTCTGGATTTTATGCTTGTATTCGTGTTGTTTCTTGCATGTGCAGGTGTCCATTCACGGATATCGTGGGGATCGTGATCTACCGAGGCTGAGGAACGGGAACGCTGTCTCTTCTACGGATCATAGCATTGGACTCCAGGTAGGCCCCCATCGTTGGTCTATTTATGCGCAATCAGGAACTTGCGTTGTAGCATTTGATGATTGTTGTTAGACCCCTGCTGCGCTAGTAGGGATCGCCTCTGTCCGCAGAGGGGATTTACCTCCTCAACAATTTGGTGACTCCGCTGGGGATCGTCTAGTTTTCACTGTCTCGTTTGGATTGTCTCGTTTTGATTGTTTTATGATTTTCCTTGCTTGGTTAGCCTTCTGGGCTGGGTTCTTTTGCTGTTTTTTTGCTTCTTGGTTTGCTTAGTTTACATTGATCTGCTTCTGGAGTAGTTCTTTTTTATTTTTGGCTGAGAAACTCGACTGGTGCGCTTTTTAGCCCGACAGTTGCGCCAATTGGCGCATGTTGCTTTTGTATTGCCCGCGCCAATTGCTTGCTGGCGCCAGTTGCAGCCTTACAGTCGCCCCACTCCTGTAGGGTATTTGAGTTTGCTCAGTTTTGAGCTCTCTAGGTCTGGTCTGTGTTTTTCTTCTTGATTTTTCGACTACCTGAGTGTGTTGGAGTCCTGTTTGACTAAGAATTTTCCTTCGCCCTTTGGTTGTTTTCTTTTCTCCATCGATTTCACATCTTAAGCCCTAGGGAATCTAGTGGCTTTGTGTATCGAGCCCTCCTTGGGAGTTTTGGTGTTTCGTTTATCCAGTCAACTCTCTGATTGCTCCTCCGCATCCTCTTAGTAGTTGTTCACTGTTTTGTTGCGATTTTTGGGTGATTGCTCTTTTCTTCATTCAAATTTCGTTTGGTCTTGCTTTGGGCCTAGATCACACGGTCCATTGGAGCCTTTGAGTCTTTTTCTTGGTTTTGAGAGACTTTGGTCGATTTGAGATCTGATTGTTGGTGTCATTGAGTGAAACTTGTTTGTTTTGCTCTCTTAATATCATTTCTCAAGTTGTTCTGTTTGTTTTCGGTTTGTTTAGTGCATCTAGCCATCAAACATTGAAAATTTAAAAAAAAAAAAAAAAAAAAAAATCTCTTTTGCTTTTGGTTGATTAGTGCAAATTGTAATCTTTTCGATTTTACTAGTAATTAGTGATTTGAATGAAAAGTTTTCAATTTCATTAGTTGCATTAGAGATATCATTGTTTGTCTTCCGATCATTTTGTTTGTGTTAAAGCTCTCAACTCTTCTGTAGCTAGTTTTCATCGAACGAAATGATGTACTGTGGCATGTAGCTTTGCATTTAGGAATTTTTGAGACCACACATTCGTTAGGGCCTGAAAACTGAAACATAATTGAAGATCAACTTTAAAATCTACTCAATTTACACTAAGGCAACATTGAAATCTAATGAAACACATTTAGAGGTCTAGGCTAGAGACGTGTTCCGGCGTCTTTAAACCTAGTAGCTGTCGTTCGCCTTTTGGCTTTAGACAACGCTAGTACGGACTTGTGCTCCCCGTACCGTCGCGTATATAAAGGGAGACCCCTCTAGGTTTTCAATCCTTTATCCATAGGAAGCCGAGTCTGCCGCCCTATACCCGTGATACACCGAACACAGCATTCGGGGAGATTGCCTACACGTACGGAAAGTCCTTGGTTGATTTCTCTTTCATTATTGAAACCAAGGTGTATATTGCAGTTCACGGTTATTTGGTACACCCTTTTGCCTAGTATTCCTGAGCAATCATTTGATCTTTTCTGACTCCCTAAATTTGAAAAGATCGCCAAGCGCTTGTCCTTTCACGCTTGTGTCAAATCTGAAAGAGATAGAGTCACCTTTTTATCATTTCTCGACTCTTAAAACATGAAACGGTAAAGTTTCTTATTTTTCAATGTGGTAAAAATTAATCACCCACGATTACACGCCCTCTTAGATTTTTCTTGTTGACCGTTTGATCGTGTGTCTTGACTCTTTTTCGGCCCGTGTGTGGTTTTGAGTTTTGATGGCAACCTTTTCAGAGTTTACCAACCAAGGAATCCCCTCAGAAGGGAATCCTGGTCATTTTCCTCCTTTTGGAAATGTTGGTGCTCCTTACATGGTGACGTTGTCCCTTCCTGGGTTAACTGTCGGGTTGCCTGTTTGGTTGTTCTCAACCTCTGTTGTCCCGAATAACTCCGCTACTGTTCAGTCAGTTCCTCCACCGGAACAACATCATGTTGATTCCAAGGTGGACCTCTCCCCTTCTTCGCCTGTTTCTGCGTCCTCATCTTCTACTTCGCCTGGTGAAAGCCTGGATTCGAGTAACCAGGGGGTTAAGAAGAAGAAGAAGAAGACAAAGAAGAAGAAGTCTGATAAGCGAGAGGCTAAAAGTGCAGCCACTGTTTCTGAAATATCTCCTCTTGATAAACCTTCCAACCCTCCACGGAAAGTCAAGTTCCCTTGCATGTTGTGCACGGGAGACCATCTTCTTCGAGACTGCCCTGGCATCCCCAAGGTGCTCGAAGCATGGTCCGACGGCCGTCCGCCGTTGCCTTTGACTTCCGGGAGCCAAGTTGGGGGCACGTCTTCAGCTGCTGTTGATAAGGCTCCTAAGAAGCAGGGTAAGATCACCAATCCCTGTAAGTTGTGTGAAGGGCATCATGCCATTCACCTTTGTCCTTATATGGATGAAGCCAAGCGAGTTTTGGACAACCCAACCGGTTCTACACCACGCCTTCCACCTGGTTATAATCGGCTTTCTTTGAGTCCTCCGCCAGCTGATCCTACGATTGGTCAAGAGTCATCCTTGGTCGATCCCACTCCCCCAGAAATTCAAATTCACGAATCTGTCCCTGACCAACCATTGGTCGTAGGATCGGTTGAACTGGACCCATCCACGGTGCACCAGGTCTTTTCTGTCGAGAGTGGACCTCACACCCCCCATGTCCTTCTGATTTCTTCAGATTCTTCAGACTTGGAGAAAGATTCTCCTGTCCCTGTGCTTCAAGAAGCTGCTCCTCCGCCTCCCATGATGGAGGCTCCGGAGGATATCCCTCCCGCCTTCGAGATGGAGGTTATGGAGGATGCTCCTTCTTCCGTAACACTAGGGGAAGACCTTCTTGGTTCGATGGTATCCCCTCCGAGTAGTCTGGTCGCCTCCTTTGATTGGAGTCGATTTGCAGGATTCCGCCTTCCGTCTTACGTGCCTTTCGAGATCACAGTACAGGCTCTTGGTCTGGTCGTACCCAGCACCATTATAGACGAAGGTGCATCTGTTAGTATTTTGTCCTCGACTACCTGGCAAGCTTTTGGTTCGCCACCGCTTGCGCCTGTTACGCAGAATCTGTTGACTTTTAATAGAAGGACGAGTCAACCGTTGGGGATCCTTCCAAGGTTACCGGTTACTTTGGGAGGTAAAACCGTCCATATGGATGTGATGGTCGTTCTAGGCCCTTGGATTTCAATCTAATCCTGGGGCGCGATTACACCTATGCCATGGGAGCGCTTGTCTCCTCCCTTTTTCGTGTGGCCTGTTTTCCGCATGAAGGACAGATCGTGACCATCGATCAGCTTTCGTTCTTTGGTCCTAATGTGGCAATTGGTCCGCCATCACCCCCTCCTGGTTTTTATTCACCCTTTGTATCTGCTCCACCACAGGTCAACTATGTGTCTACCTACCCTGTGTCCGCACTCAGTGATGACACCATCGTACATAGTGTACTGGGGGCATTGGGTTCTGACTTCCAGGATGTTTTCCTTCCATCGGGAGAGGAACTCTTGGAAGCACCACCTTCTTGTTCATTTTGATGTAAGTAGGTTAGAGCACGGTTTCCTCCCTGTATCAAGCTCTTTAAAAAATGAAACCAGGTTCTCAGAGCAGAGTTCCTCCACTTGTGTCAAGCTCCTAAAAACAATGAAACAAGCTATTTGAGGATAGTTCTTTTAAGTGTGTCAACCTCGTTAAAATAATGAAACACGAGCATGTTCAATTCGCCTTTTTGTTTTGAACCTTCACTCCATTTTCAATGGACTGAAGCTTGGGGGGCATGCACCTCGAATTGAGACACCATGCTGGGGGGCATGCCCGTCTTCCTCATTTCAAGCATAGTTTGCATATGTGTGTGTTCATGTGTGCTTTTAAGCTTGCGTAAAAATGAAATGTGTGAGTATATATATTGTGTGAATAGATTTCGCATTGGGTCGTTTGTCATGTAACTGATACATTAGATTACATTTGTATTAGGCATTTGCATGACACATAGAAAACATCATCACATGTGAAAGATCCATCCAAATAGTCATATGTATATATATATATATATATATATATATATATGTGTGTGTGTCGAAATGTTTGCACAGTGTGCATCACGTAAGTCAAAAATATACATAATCGTCTTAAGTACATCTGGAGACGATATGTCTCTCAAAAAATATGTGTGGTATAATCCCTAAGAGCTAATCCGCATGGTGCTCATGATAACATGTAACTGCACGCACTAAGCGTCTCAAGATTCGGTGGATCCGACTTGGAACTCCCACCGTATGACGCTGGTACGCCATCGGTACATCCGCCAGCCGAGCATAGTCCGGGATCCCTCGGGCAATGCCCTCGAGATTCTGGATCAACTCCTCCCCTCCTGTGCCCTCTCCCTGAGGATCAGGGGCGAGATGAGTCCTCCGTGAGATTGGAGACATCCCGGCTAGTCTCTCAGGGCCCACATCTGCATACATATATAAAATGTGTTAGGACGAATGTGTATTAATAAAAAAAAAACATAAAACATAAAAATCAAAAACATGAGGTCTTACCCAACTCCTCATCCCAGTCATCTTCTCCTGGCAGTGGGAGATCTGGGTCTCCGATGAAGTCAGTTCCTGCATATGGCCAGTCCTCCACTACAATCAACTGGCGTCGTAACCACCTAAAAAACTCCGGCCTCCAGGACATCTGTTGGCCGCCTCCAGCTCTGGGCATTAGTGCTGCCCAGCGAGCCATTCTTGGCTCTCGTGGAATCGGCTCTGCTACTTTGTTCCCTTGGCCCTGGAAGATTGGTAAGTGTTCCAGAATGAACGATACCAGGATGGAACCATAGCCAAACTATTTCAGTTTAGCTTGCTTGCATTTTGTGAGTTGTCTCTTCATGTTTATTGTTACTGTTGTAGCCCAGTCAAACAATAAGGGACTCATGCATTCTGAGGCCAGCAGGAGTTGGGCCTTTGTGGCCTCATGCGGTGCCTGCGATCCTGCAGCCCGCGTGATGGTATGTAGGAAAACTCTCAACGCCAGGTCGGGGATGGTGTGGATATCCACCTTTTTGCTCCCTGATCCCATTTGTGCTCTTGGGCACACTCGTGCCATCACTTCTTCCATCTTCTCGCCAGATGGTCTACTCCCAGTCAGGATGGGTACCAGACCTCTGCGAGACAGTCCGGTTATGAAGTACACATCGGAGACCTCCAGTTCCAATACCTGGTCTCGCAACTTGAACACTTGTTCCTGTTCGTCCCAAATACTGATCAGATACTGAAGGAGCTCGGGCTGAGCTCGTAAACAGGGTGTAAGGAAGAACTTCTTTAGCCCATGGTTTCTGAGGGCATTCATGCAAGCCTCACTTTCTATGGCATGTTCATCCTCTTCTCCATGCTCTCTTTCTTTCCACTCAATCACCATTTTGCTTGATTTCCTGCATCCACATGGTCATAAACCCTTAATTAGATCTCTGGTAGGCTTCAAATTTCATTTAAAATGATTAAAATTTCGAATTTCTAGGCGGAAATTTGGGTTCGGCCGCTGGCGCGGCTATTTTGTGAACAGTCGCGCCATGTGGCGCGAGCCCTTTGCATATAAAATCCCATTAGCGCGGGTCCGTGCCTGATACCCGTGCCAATGAGCGCAGCCCTAAAAATTCAAAAAGTTGCCACAGAGCCTGATATACGAGGGAAAACTATCAAAAAAATGGATTGAAATGAAGTATAGAGAAGCACCTCTTACCTGTAGCAGACGAGAATCTGAATGGTCAACCGGATCTGTCGCAATCGCCGTCAGAAGTTTACACTCCAAAATGGACCACTGTTGCTTTTTACCAAGGTAAATAGTAAATGTAATTTTGTTTTTACCATTTTGGCATATTTATAACTTTTTCGACATAGGATAGGTTTTAAAAGTTATTTTTATCAAATATTTTAATATGTTATGTCGAAAATGGGTTTTACGCTTGCTTGGTATGTGCAGCAACAGGTTTTTGCGACTTTAACGATGGAAACGAGTTGTATTTTATACTTTTTCGGACTCGGTAAATACACGAAAAAGTCACTTTGGAGTCATCTTTCAGCTCTTTTCTGACTCTCTAAACATGAAAAGATTGCCGAGGCCCTTGTCGTTTCGATCT
This sequence comes from Pinus albicaulis, assembly GCA_034641835.2. Lineage (NCBI taxonomy): Eukaryota > Viridiplantae > Streptophyta > Pinopsida > Pinales > Pinaceae > Pinus > Pinus albicaulis. The sequence goes on from CM076582.1 coordinate 427,292,656, forward strand.
TGTTAAAATGGACACGAATCGACATTCACCCAGTATAAGTTTAACCCTTTTTCGGGCTGGGATGGATTGATTACGAAAAAGGAATACCCTAGCCTATCGCGACTAGGAGGTTTTCCCGGATATTGTTTTCTACCTTTTCGGATCCGGGGAACTATTTACGAAAAGGGACCTGTGGAGTTTTCTTTTCCGCTGTCTTTTCAAACTCTCTAAACATGAAAAGACGCCGAGTTCTTCCTTTGTCAGACTCGTTAAACCCTGATGACATCGGATCTAGTCGAAATGACGTTCTCCGAGTTTCTCCTTCCTAGGACTCATTAAATGCACTAGGATGGATTCGCCCGAAGGGCGGACTTACATTACAAGCATATGTTATCCCCTTCAAGCTTGTTATCAAAAATAATTTGGGTACTCGCCAGAAATGGTGGGGGAAAAAATTGAACCATCATCGTTGTCGTCGGCAGTATGTCGCTCTTGAACATGGCACTTGTTTGCATTCGTGTCAGGTTGGGGACATCTCATCTCGTTTTTTTCACTTGCCTCCATGGGTTTGGATAATCCTTTTTGGCCTCTCCTCTGCTCATTGCCTTGTCACCATGACCTCTGATCTGTTGATGTCAAATATGTTGCCAAAACCACTATTTGTGCCGTTATGTGTTCAAGAGAAGTTGGCCTCTGCGAATATCAACCTTCCTCGGATTCTCATACGATCCTGATTCACGACAAAAACATCATGTTCCTCTGTCTCGTGTCGATGATGTGGGAAACATTATGGCCCACCTTCGATCAAGGTCACTTCCTGTCGACTTCAGCTCATTATCCAGGAAGTTGATCTAAAGACTCCTTTATGGTACCTTAGAGCCTGCATGCCTCAATGGCAGGTTCGTCGCATTCGACGTGGGGTTTTCATCATTGGCCTCCGATCGAGTGATTCTACGGGTGTTCGACGCCAGCTCATTGATTCACACGCCGTAGATTGTACCTGTAGTACCTTGAGGGCCATTATCATTATTGGTGGTCCCTCTCGCGTCTGTTAACAGCTCTCATCATTGGCTGGTAATCAGACGATGTTCTTGCATGTTCGACTTCAGCTCACATATTCGCATGCTTGAACTTGTACTTTATTTGGGTCGAGATGGAGCGCAAGACCCTGGATTGTGTCTGTTGTAATCCAGGCTGCGATTGTGGATTATTATCATTATGTACATGACTCACTGATTGGATGGTTGCGACCATACCTGAGTCTATTTATTTGATCCTCGCTGGATGGCTGCGCCCATACCCTGGATCCGAATTATAGTGTACTCTGTTTCGGATGGCTGCGCCCATACCACATATACATCATGTACTTGAGATATCAATTATATTTTTCTACGTAGGTTTTCCGACGGCGGAGCTTCAGTTGGACACGTTCTCGTAAAGCATTTCAACCCTCTCTCTCTCGGGCCTCATACTTTAGGGGGCATCTGTTACACAGTAATTTTTCACCGTCCCTACCATTCCCCGTCCCGCACAATGGAGGACCCATTTTGTGACCTGTGAACAATGTCATGCCTTGAAACCATTATCAATGCATTCCTCTAAACATGAGCTTCAATTGCCCTAAAGACATCTCCTTGCAAAAAACCATGAAAACATCTCCTTTTGCATTGGCGCGGGCAGACAGTTCATCACTCGTGCCAATGGGGAAAATCCTACAAAGAGGCCGTGCCAACTAGCGCTCTGTCCCAGAGCAGCAGTCGCGCCAGCCAATTTAAGGAGTGTTTTTTAAATAAAGATGGCGGAAGTTGTGTTTCAACAAACTCATAAACCATTGCCTATCTTGAGTTGGGAGGTTTGGCTACGGGAGTTCCATGGAAGGGAAGTGGTTTGCCACCTCTCATGGAACCTTCCTCGATGATAGGGCCAATCCCACAATAATAGGGATCCCAACCCCTCCTTCCAACCTTCCCATCAGTGTCAGCCTATTGCCATTGCAAGCTAGTCTGGAAGTGCCTAGGCTTTGAATCTCCAAATTCCCAAGAGCCTTTGTGTTGTAAGAGCCCTCTTTCTTCCCTTAAGGCCGACTCAAGTAAGGAGACTATCGTCGAGAGACTCTAGAAATGTTTGCCCTTTCCCTGGTGAGCTTTGCGAGACATGAACGACCGGGGACCCTTCCGAAGGAGACCGCGGCGTCCGAACATTGGTTGTACTCTCTTTCGATTGTTTATTAATGAATTACTACCGGTTATGGTTCCACTCTGTTTTTCACTTACGTTAATGATGAGTTATATCCTTTCTAACTGATATATAGTTGCGTATTCTAGATTTTATGCTCGTATTCGTGTTGTTTCTTGCATGTGCAGTTGTCCATTCACGGAGATCATGGGGATCGTGATCTGTCGAGGCTAAGGAACGGGAATTCTCTCTCTTCTACGAATCATAGCACTGGACTCTAGGTAGGCCTCCATCGTTGGTCTATTTATTCGCAATTAGGAACTTGCGCTGTAGCATTTGATGATTGTTGCTAGACCCCTACTGGGCTAGTAGGGATCGCCTCTGTCCGCAGAGGGGATTTACCTCTCAACAAGAAGTCTATCAACTACCACCATGATGGCACTCTTTCCTTCGGACTTAGGTAAACCTGTGATAAAATCCATTGAAATCTCCTCCCAACGTTGACTTGGAATGGATAAAGGTTGTAGAAGACCCGGGGTCTTAATTGTCTCAACTTTATTCTGCTGGAAAATCAAACATTCCGCCACAAACTTTTGAATATCAGATTTAAGGCCATCCCAAAAAAATTCTTTCTTCACCCTGTGGTAAGTTTTTAAAAATCCTGAGTGTCCTCCTAAAGGAGAAGTGTGCAATTACAAAAGAATCTTTTGTTTTAGTTGGGAATTATTACAAAGATATAATAGATCTTTGTACCATAAGGAATCATTTTTCCAACTAAATGTATCATATGTACTAAGTGTTGAAGTTTGCAACAAGAAACAGTGAAATTGACATCCAAAAACAACATTCAACACCCACGCCTAGTGCATTAAGCACCTACACTAGGGTGGGGCCCACAAGTGCTAAATTTGGTGCATGTCTATTTTAGTTATCCCTTAATTAAGATGGACAATAAAATGTAATATAGTCTCAAAAATAACTTGTAATAGTTAACTAAGAGTGATAAACTCAGTTATCTCATGGATTTCGAGTTAGAGGTAGTTGGTGAGGCATGCAGAGTAATTCTAGTTGTAACAGAGTTCGAAGTGCAGTGGTGCATTAGTTAATGCAGGTTGTAATCATTTTAACTCAGCTAAGTGAGTTAAACTTAGTCAGGCTAGTTGTAACCGCTTGATACACTAGTGAGAGACTTAATTAAATATTATTTAATTCACAATCGCTGATTTCACATGCAACTGAGGATTTACTATTATTAGTTGCATGCATTTCAGTTCCAGTGGATACCCAGTTGATATCTAGGTGAAAGGGAAGTGTAACTATCAGTTGTGATATTAGCAAGCTACCCATGTGTATTTAAAACACCACAGGATGCCCATTATACTCAGCGAAGTGTAAGAAGGTTGGAATTCCTTGTGAATAGGGATTTCATTCCTCATGAACTGCATGAGCAAGGCAGGCTGAAGACAGGCTAAGAATTGGTTGAGTATTGGCCCGATTTTGTCTGGATCAGTGTGAGACAATTAGCTGAATACAGGACTCTTGTGAGAAGATTTGTATGTAATTGTTTCATGATTCCTTGTGGAATATACAATATATGATAGAGGGTTTCTGGGCAAGAAACTTCCCGGGATATTATAGCGTTTTCAGGTTTGACTGATTCTTCGCTTCATGTGATTGGCGATTGTGTTTTGAATTCTGCAAAATATTTGTAGAAGTGATTCAGTATATAACTTTAGTAAATTGTTAGATTGAGCGAATCCAAGATATACATGCTTGTTGTATAATTTCTACATGGTATCGAAGCACATGAAATTTCAGAATTGAAGCAGGAGCTGAGTTTGTGAGTGGATAGAATTCGAATTTATAGAAAGACTTTCTTGGTGCTACAGGAGATTCAAGATCGAAATGGATTTCAATGGCTTGAGATTGGAGTATGCACTGCAGGTCAGCTCTAACTATATTTCTTGGAAAGATAAGATGGAGGTGTTCCTTAAACACAAAGCAACAAGACAAGCCAAGAAGATTGGGATTCGAGTTAAGAATCTCTATATACTTGATGTAGATGTGTTTTCTACAGAGCTTCCAACCATTGGGAAGTGTGAGAAAGCCATGCAATTGACCCTTGAGAGGGAGCTGGATTTGCATGCAGGTGAGAATGAACCTCAAGATGTGGAGCAGCCACATGCGAAGGATCATGGAGTGGGAGCAACCACTCATGCAGAGAAATTTCGAGCCAGATGGGCAGAGGGAGTGCATGCAGCTATACCTCCAGGTGAGAGGTGGGGCGACATGCAATATTAATCCCAAGAAGAAATTTGGGCTGGATAATAGAGATTGTGGGTCTCATGGATCGAACCTGGCTACGAGGAGGCCATAGTACCGCTGTAGCAAGATCAGTTAGATTAATGCAGTCAGATGTCAGGACGACATGAAATCGAAGTGACAATGTCGGATACTGGAGCACAGATCAGAGTTGGAAGCAAGTGCATGGTGCATGGATGCAGATGTCAAAAACGTAGAGGATCCAGTAGACATGTGTAGTAGCTAGCAGTAGTCAGAAGACTTTGATGGCAAATGCATTATACTGATTCAGTTGTTTGGAGGCTATTCAATTTTGAAAGTGTTGCATGCAAAGGTTGCATGTGCGAGAAACACTGGAGAAGTGTTGCATGTCGCATGCATGGAGTTGGATGTCGCATGCATGAGTTTCATGTCGCATGCAAGGACATTCATTTCTTGTTGAGAGGGAATTTTGAAGTTTTCAACAAGAAATAGTGAAATTGGCATCCGAAAACAACATTCATCACCCACGCCTAGTGCATTAAGCACCTACACTAGGGTGGGGCCCACAAGGTTATTTTGGTGCAGGTCTATTTTATTTATCCCTTAATTAATATGGACAATAAATTGTAATATATTCTCAATGATAACTTGTAATAGTTAACTGGGTGTTATAAACTTAGTTAGCTAGTGGATTTCGAGTTAGAGGTAGTTGGTGAGGCATGCAGAGTAATTCTAGTCAGAATGTAGTTCATGCGTGGTGCATTAGTTAATGCAGGTTGTAATAATTTTAACTCAATAAAGGGAGTTGAACTCAGTTGTGCTAGTTGTAAATGTTAGATACACTAGTGAGAGATCAAATGAATTAAATATTAATTAATTCACAATCAGCAATCTCACATGCAACTGAGGATTTAATATTATTAGTTGTATGCATGTGAGATCCAGTGGAGACCCCGTTGAGATATAGGTGAAAGGGATGTTGACTATCATTGTGAGTATTAGAAGGCAACCTAAAGAAATGAAGCACCTATAGATTCCTAATGATATCTGGGCAGGAGCAGAGAAGCTACCAACCCGTGAATGGGAAGTGGATTGTGATTCTTCATGAATTGCGTGAGCAAGTCGGGTCGAAGACAAACGAGAATTACCAAGATGGCCCAATTTTGTCTGGATCAATGTGATATAATTAGCTGAATACATGAGGGCTCTTGTGAGAAGATTTGTATGTGATTGTTTCATGATTTCTTGTGGAATATAAAATAAAATATAGTGGGGTTTTGAGTGACAAGCTTTCCCCAGGAAATTATATGTGTTGTTGTTTGATTGATTCTTATTTTCTTCATGTGATTGGCGATTGTGATTTTAATTCCGCAATTGATTTGTAGAAGTGATTCAATATTTAACTTTAGTACATTGTTAGATAAGATTGAATCCATGATATACATGCTTCTTGTATAATTTCTACACTAGGATTCACGCATTCATATTGGAATGAGTGTCCACGTCGCATCCTCTTCCATTCATCCTTGCTTCGATTATCCAATCAAGTTAAGTAATAGAAATCTCACAAAGAAATGCTTCCGAATTCTCTATCCTTTCTTGAGAGTGCATCTGCAACAACATTTATCTTCCCTCTTTTGTAGATGATTTCAAAGTCGTAACCCAACATCTTTGTGACCCATTTTTGATGCTCTTCTGAATATAGTCTTTGTTCCAAAAAGTGTTTAAGACTATCATGATCATTTTTTACTTTGAATTTTCTTCCCATTAGGTAAGGTCGGAATTTCTTTAGTGCATGTAGAATTACCAACATTTCCTTCTCATAAATAGCCTTTTTTAAATACTTTCCTTTGAATGGACGATTTTCAAAAGAAATGGGTCATCCTTCTTGCATTAAAAAGATACCAATTCCATTTCCTGAGGCATCACATTCCACAATACAAGTTTTTGTGAAGTCTGGCGTAGCTAAGACTAGTGCTAGGCACATTACCTCTTTAAGATGTTCAAAGGCCTTAGTTGCTTCATGAGTCCATGAAAATTCATATTTCTTCAATAATGTTGTTAGAGGTGCTGCTATTCTCCCATAATTCTTAACAAACTTGCGATAATACCCTATTAACCCGAGAAATACTCGCAACTGCTTTATGGTTGTGGGGAATTTCCATTCCTTAATGGATTTAATTTTGTTAGGGTCTACCTTAACACCCTCCTGAGATCAAATATGACCCAGATATTCCACCTCTTGTACTCCAAAGAAACATTTGGAGGTTTTCGTACATAATTGTTTCTCCTCCAATAGGTTGAGCACCCCCACAACATGTTGGAACATGATCCTTCCAGACCTACTGTGATTAGTATATCATCAAAAATACTAACACAAATTTTCTAAGGAAGGGTTTGAAAATGGAATTCATCAAACCTTGAAATGTAGAAGGTGCATTAGTAAGACCAAAAGGCATGACCAAAAATTCATAATGACCCTCATGAGTTCGAAATGTTGTTTTTGGAATATCTTCAATCTTCATTCTAATTTGTTGATATCATGAACGAAGATCCAACTTGGTAAAATAAATTGCTCAATGTAATTCATCCAATATTTCATCAATCACATGAATGGGAAATTTATCTTTAATAGTGAGCTTATTTAGCTCCCTATAATCCGGACACATGCATCGTGATCCATCCTTGTTGTGCACCAATACTACTAGAGCAGAGAAAGAACTTTGACTAGGTTGAATTATACCAACCTCTAACATTTCTGCAATCATACATTCAATTTTTCTCTTTTGGACATAAGGATATCTGTAAGGCCTGATGTTTGGAGGAATACTTCCTGGAATCAAATGAATAGCATGGTCATGATCATGAATAGGTGGGAGTCCATGCTTTGGGAGTTTCAAACACCTTGGAATGATTGTCCAAGACTTTTTGGAGATATGGAGAAATAGATGATTTTGATATTGTAACTTCTAGTGAGCATAATTGTGCAATTACGCCTCATTCTTATTACTTCATAAGCTTTTTCACGACATTATAGCTTATTATCTTTCCCGAAATCCCTGTGATACCCTGTAATTAGACTTCATTTCCTTCCGAAAAAAATTTCAAGAAAAGTTCTTGAAAATTAAAAGCTACCGTTCCCAAAGATTGTAACCATTGTACTCCTAGTACAACATCAACACCTCCCATTGGAATGGAAAGCATTGGAATATTCAATACATATTCCCCCATGGTTAGCTTGATATTATGCCATTTTCCAGAGAAATTTATAGTTCCTCTATTTGAAACCATCACTTGACATTCTGGTGCTGGGTATAGGAAGAAATTCAATTCCTTGGCTACCTTACAATGAATAAAATTATGGGCAATACCCAAATAAATCAACACTATTACCTTTTTCTTCTTGATATGTCCTTGTATCTTGAGAATTTGAGGAGTGGTAATTCCTGCCAATGCATTACATGATATGGTCGGACTCATTTCTTCTTTTTCTAGGCTTGGTTCCTGGCGTATATCCTCTTCTTTTTAAGTTTCTTGTTAATTTTCTTCCTCCTCTTCACAATATATGTAAAATATTTTCTTCTCAGCACAATTATGACCTTTAGTGTATTTGCTATCACAACTATAGCAAAGCCCTTTTTCTATTTTTTCTTCCAAATGTTGTGGTGTCAACCTTGTAGGTTGTGGAAGTCTAAGAGTAGCAACACTTCCATCTTTATAGATGTGAGTGGTAAGCTTCCTTGTCACCATAATTTTACATTAATTTTTTTTTGCCAACCTGAATGCCTTCTCCAATGAATCAGGTTCCCAAAGGCAAACCTCATGTTGGATGTTATCCTTTAAAGTCCCTATGAAGACATGAATCTTGTGTTCCTCTAGAATATCAGTTACCCTTATATTCAATTTTTGGAAGTCCTCAATGCGCTCCGCCACTGAACCCTTTTTTTTTTAGATTTATCAATTGGCTAAAGAAGGTGTTGCTCTTTGTATCCTCATAATGTGCTATCATTTCCTCCATAAAAGTTGACCAAGTGACAATTTTTTTACGAGATAAAATCCATCGATACCATACAAATGTATTTTGTTCTAAATATAAAGATGTAATGCATACCTTTTGTATGTTTTGCACATTATTGAGATCAAAATATTGCTCCAACTGTAGTATCCATGTTACGTGATCCTTGCCATCAAACTTCCTCATATCGTTCTTTGGAATATGGTGGGTCTTCCATCCAACATTCGAGTTTATGAAATCACGATTAAAATTTATTTTTTTCTCATCATGAGTTTCCTCTACTATCTTTTCGTCGTTAGGAATCATTTCTTGTATCAACTTTGACAAACCTTCCTTCAAACGTTCCATGTCTTCCTTCAAACCTTCCATTTTTTCTTCCATGTATTCCATGCCATTCTTCAAACCATCCATCTTAGCTTCCACGCCTTTCTTCAAACCATCCATATTAACTTCCGTGCCCTTCTTCAAGCCATCCATCTTAGCTTCCACACCTTTCTTCAAAACTTCCATTTCATTTTTTGTTTTTCTTTGCGAGAGCGAAATTTGGTGCACTTGCTCTTGTAATTTTGATATATCATGTTGCCCTTCTTCGTCTTCATGAGTCATTGTATAGTATTATGAGGGCTCAATGGGTGTTGAATTATTTTTAGGGGGCATTTTAGAACCCAATACTAATATCTATGTTTCAATATTCCCTTCGAATCACTTCAAACTAATTTTTCAAATAAGACTTATGCAATTTGAAAAAAAAAATACACAATTTTTTCTTTCTTTTGAGGAGTTAGATATTGAAACTGAATTATCTCTATGATTTCGGATCTTCAATATCTGAAATTCGGTCTTGTAGTAGCCCTATGAAGCTTCTTTCGAATGCCATAGATATGACCTGATTTGGATGCTTCAAGACAAAGTTATTCCAAATCTCCCACAATGACCTAATTATGGACTGGTTCAGTAGAGCACACTTGTACGCATTCCATGTGTCATTGTTTCCTTCTTCGCCTCTGAAATAGATACATAGGAAACTACAGTCTATGTACTTTCGGTCACTTCTTACAGAATTCCAATCTGATGCTCAAAGGGAGAGTTATGATGATTTTCCCAAGGTCACTTATTTTAGATGAAATTCGGGAGCCTGAAAAAAACCTAAATTCCACAGATCATATCTCCGAAAATATTGTGAACCAAGATCTGAAATTTTTACAAGAAGTTCCTCGGGATTTTGGCTTCGCGTGGTAAAAATTTCGGCTTTTGAATCTTTGTAGAAAAATTTTTATAGCGAGAATTCCACGATGACTCGTTTGAAGCAGTGAAACCCTAGAATCCAAAGCTCTGATACCAAATGTTATGAAACTAGCTCCAAAAATAGAAGAAAAGAGAGATCAATGCCTTAGAATTCAGCCACTTCGAGGGGGCAACCTCCTTTACATTACATAAATGAACAATTCTTGGATGATACAAATGACAAAACCTCCTTCTATATATAGGAGTCCATGGGGTCACAATATAATCCTAGCTGACCTAACAATAATAATGTAAGGGCACAATAATAAAAATATGGGGGTTATAGGGGTACAACAATAACAATAAGGGGGCTATACTAACAACAATAAGGGACTACACTAGTAATATAGGGACCTAACATTTTCAATGTATCCAAGATATGTCTTGATGAAAGGTGATATTTGGAAACTAAGAATATCATCTAAGATTTTAGTACTATTTCTAAACTTCAAGCCTTGCTTCAAGTGAACATTTCCTTTCTATAGTTCCTTTCTTAAGGAAATGACTTATGCTTCTAGCTTCTCATAATTTTCTACCTTTTCTTTCAACGGGATTCTCACCACTTCTTCTATCCTATTTTCTTCTTTTAGTTATGTCTTCATGATGGTAATTGTTGTTTTCTCACTATTATGATCATTCTCTCATATTTTTGTAATAACACCCTCTGATTTTTAATCTTTCCTCTGAACCTATTTATTTATTTTATGGAACTAACATGTTTCACTTCAACATTTAGTTCCCCAATTGTTGAATTCATGAGAGGGGGGTGTGAATAAGTACAAGACAATTTTTGCTTATTTAAACATTCATAAGTCATGAGAAAAAAATATCATATGAAAAGCATGGAACACAAGATGTAAGTGAAAAAATATTTATAATAGTTCTTTGTAGGAATCAACCTATTGTTACAAAAATTTGTAAGCATCAATCTATTGGAGACACCAATCCCCTTAGCTTCAAGAATTTGTAGGCACCAACTTACTAGAGACATCAATCCCCATTGTTGCAAATATTTGTAGTAACCAACCTAATTCATTGATTATGCTTTCTACTTCTACCTTCACTTGGTCTTCTAGATGCTTTTTCCTTCACCGTGTATTCTTGTTTTCTTTTCCTTCTTTAGGTTTGCTTCTCCCAAAACTTGTTGTTTTTGTTCTCTTCCCAAAAACAAACTTGTACAACATGCCTTGTACCCAATTCTGCAAATGTTGATTTTGAATTTTTTACCTGAAGCACTTATGCATGTCTCTTGGGATCTCTAAAAAATTCACAGTCTAAGGTACTACTATATTTTTCCACGAGTTTTTGTTTAAAGCAAATTTCAGGAGCACTCAAGAACTCTAACTTCCTTGGAGCATATCTCTGAAATTATAGTGGATTAATGCCTAAAATTTTTACCACGTGTTCACAAATATCTTGCCTCTATCTCCTCAAACTTTCATGATGACGTGTACAAAAATATCTCACATTTATCTCCTCAAAGTTTCAATGTCTGAAACATCCCAAAAGAAAAGTTATAATGAAAATGCCAAGATGATTTTTTCACTCCACAAATCACATTTTTTCTCCACCTTTAAAACCCGAGGGTATTCGTCGGCTTATTTTGCACACCTCAAATATATTCTTGCTTGTATGATATTAAAATTCTCTTATCTATCCTTTATTTATAGTGTTTCCACGTTCAGTTATGGGGCCAACTTGTAAAACTCATTGGGCTGACATGTACATTATGGCTAAGTCGATCTAAAAAAATATTGCATATCTCCTCATTCCTATGGAGTTAGAGGGTGTGTCATATATCGTTTAAAAGGTATTGTAATAATATATTCAATCATACACCTCATGCTCCCATTTAATCCAAGTATTTATAATAAAAATTCCTTCAAAGATAGGGTATGCAAACTCGGCATCAAAATCCCTAGAACAATATTTTCAATAATCTCCATCTTACAAACTTTATCTTGGATATATGTAGTCTCCCCCAATCTTTGACATCAATGACAATTATATTTCCAATAATATAAGGGGAATTTTATTGAATACGTTGGTTGTTATCTCATAAAGGATTCCAATATTGTACTCTATTTTCTTCAAATTAATATAAAGACTACAACTTGCAATTTCCATACATATTCATTCTGAAAATTGCGTGTGCAGAGTTAAGTTAGTGTTGTAGTGTTTCTGCAATGAAAACTTGAATGAGTAAAGGCCCACTATATAAGGGTGCTCACTGTCATTTTAAATTTAATTTAGTTCCTTATTTACACTAAAGTTCTTGTTTTTAAATTGTAGTTCGTTGTTTATTTATTTTGCATTTACAATTAGGTTTTATGCATACTTATGGAGTGCTAATTTTGATGTGATTTTATTCTTCTAACGGAGATATAGGAGCACTAAATATATTATTTGTAATTTGAAAAATTACTTCATTATTTTTACAGAGATGATCATTTACATTAAATGATTAACAATTGTTATGGGATATTCAAATAAGTAATCTATAAATTAAAAATTTGAATGGTTCTAGTCGTATTTAATTTAGTATTTGATGATTTTTTGTGGCATTTTATTTAGTTAATTCAAAAGGTTGTCATTCAATAGATATTACTTAGAAATCACTAAACCCTACGTACATAGTGTATGTGCTTCACAAGATTATGAATTTGAATTGTTAATTAAATGAAAGGAATTTAAGAACACTTAAATTACCTGAAAGACTATTGTAGGAGATCAAACTTGGATTATTCATGTTTTATTAAACAATTTAGGTAATGTTATCAACTTCGTGGAGAAATGGAATGTAAGAATGGATATTTATATAAAATTTATAAATAACAACAATTTCCTTCAAGGAGACTACCATTAGAAGGGGTCAACTGTCACAAATTCCCAAATTCTAAGAGCGCAAAATTATTAATGTTGTTTTTTATTAGTAATATGATGACAAACTCAATACGTAATACACCATTTGAATGGCCCAGTGGTCACAATCCCCTCACTTATCTTTCCTAAACCAAATTTTTTCCATCTTCAAGTTCTTGAAAACATGTGTCATGCATGCACATCCACTTAAGATGAGGTTTATTGAACTTCATGATAACTATATTGAATACATTGAGGGTGTATTTCAAAAACGATACTTTTAAACTTGCTTTGAAGCAAGCACTTATCGTGTTATATAATAAAGAAGTGTTAGGAAGAACACTACAAGTTTTGTTGGCCATATTTGTGATATTAATGGAAAATTTTAGGTGAAAACAATATATGTGACACTTACAACTTATCAGGCAATTGTGCACTCAAAAACCTAATAAGCAATGGAAGCATAGTAATACTTAAATCATATAAAGGTGGAGCCATGGTAATAATGAATAAACATGAGTACATTGAAAAAATGGAGCATCTTTACCTAAGAAGCTATAGAAAACCAAGGAATAACCTTATTTCCAAGGTCACAAAGGGAGTAAAAAAGATAATTAATGAATCTAACTTTGATTATAATATAAAAATAAGATAGCCTCCTAATTGTGAGGTTACCCCTAGAATATATAGTCTCCCAAATATTCATAGATATGGGGTTCCACTAAGGCCAATAATGAATTTCATTGGTCCCCCAATTTACCAATTACTAAAATATGTGGACAATAGCTTAGGTCCCTTAGTAGGGAACTCAAACCCATACTTAAGGAAATCCAACAATTTTGTTAATCTTATAAAAAATGAGAGGGTTGAACCATATGACATGCTTATTAGCTTCAATGTGGTTTCTCTTTTCACCAAGATCCCTTTAGATGAGGCCATACAAGTATTCAAGGAAATCACGGACCTAGAGACAACAAGTCTAGATAAGGTGTGTCTTTGATCTACATTTTTCAGTTTTCAAGGATAATACTATGAGTAGATTATTTATGTGGAAATGGGGTCCCCTATCTCCCCCATTGTTTCCAACCTATTCATGGATAAATTCGAAAAGAAAGCTATGGACTCTTACCCTATTAAGTTTGGTAGATGGAAAGGTATGTTGATGATACGAATGTAAAATGGTCACATGGGAATGAGGAGCTAAAAAGGTTGTTCAAACACCTCAAGAAAATCTCTAATGACATAAAGTTCACAATGGAGCTTGAGGAAAATAAAAGCATAACTTTCCTCGATGTTTTGTAATGATGTTTTTTCCGGATCCATCGCATTAAGTAGATTATTCTATTGATGTTTTGAACCATCTAACATGGTTCATTATCAAGATAAAAATGAATGAGAGAAACTGATCTCATATACGATTAATAAATAGTTGGAGGTTGATGAAAATATTTGTATTTTGAGCCAAAAATTATAAATAAGATTTAAAGTTAATGATTTAAAATTAAGAATTAATTTAAAGTTAATGATATGTAATTAAGAATTAATTTTAATATCATATAAGGCTGATTATAAATTCTTCTATTATTATGTTGATATTTCAAAAATATTATGTTTTTATTAATGAATAAATTGTAATTTTTAATTTATTTGTTTTTTAATAATGATTATGATGTGAAAAATGAGTTAATGTTTATAGTAAGGTATGATGATATTTATGATTATGATATTGTTAGTTTAATTGATTTATAAGTGTAAATTTTATGTAAATTATTTAATAGTGATCACAATGAGTTACATTGATTTAGATATATATCAAAATGAGTGAAATTAAATTTTATTTAGGAAATAATTAAAAAATAATAATAATTAAATAGGGAAAAAATAAAATTATTTATAATCCATTTATTAATGTATAATGGTTAGTCATATATTTATATAAAGTATATTAAAAAATGAAATAATGGTTAAACATATTAAATAATAAAATAAATAACATTGATTTTGATATATACCAAAATAAGTGACATTTATTTTTATGTATAGAATAATTCAAACAACAATAGCTAAATTGGTAGAATTTTAATTTTTCTATAATTTGTCCATCAATACATAATGGTTACTCGTATATTTATATCAAGTATACTAAAAAGTGAATATCTATTTATATTGTATTTAGTTGTTGAATATAATACATATAAAAATGAGTAACGTTCATATAGATGTATACCAACATAAATAACATATATATAATTATATATGATACAAATTAAAATTATTCATAATTTTCCAACAAAGTGAGGATTTGTTGGTGATTAAATGTTTTCTTAAGGCGCTCGTTTGTAGAAGTCATTGGTTTAATCCCAATTGGTGAAGGTAACTCTGACTTACTTTGTTGATATGGATTATGGACTATTATGTTGGGCCAAGTGGTTTTCTTCCGAAAGACTCTACTCATTTCATCAATGAAATAAAAAATATTAAACTTGATCCTAATGACCTTTTAGTTAGCTTTGATGTTACTTCTCTCTATACCAATATCCCCATTAATAAAGCCATGGACGTGATGAGAAAAATTACTGACCCTGACACATGTAAACTCATTGAAGCTTGCTTGAGATCCACTTTCTTTAGTTTCATGGGTGACATCTATGAACAAACTTGTGGTGTCGCTATGGGATCTCCCTTATCCCCCATCATTCCAAACCTATTCATGGAATACTTTGAAATTAAAGCCTTGAAATCCTCCCCTCCTAAAACCTAAATGGTGGAAAAGATTAATTGATGACACCTTTGTCATCTGGCCTCATGGAAAGGATAAATTAGAAATCTTCAATCAACACCTCAATAGTCTTTCTGACTCAATCAAGTTCACCATGGAAATTGAGATTGATGCCATCGTTCCTTTCTTGGACATTCTCCTATCTTGAAACCCTGATGGATCCTTATCCCACCAAGTCTATAGAAAGAAGATTCACAGTGAACAATATCTCCAGGCCACCTCTCATCATCATCCAACCCAAAATCTTGGAGTCCTCAAAACCCTAGTAACCAGAGCTATAAGAATTTCTGACACAGAACACCTGGAATTAGAAAAGGCCCATCTTATGGATGTTTTCACAAGAAATGGATATAATAAACATCAAACCATCAAGACCTTCCACAATGCCATCAAACCTAAAAATGAAAAGATAAATAAATAAAACAAAGAAAACATTGTTGGAAAGGTTAACTTACCTCACATCCTTGGTATCACTGATAATATTGCCAATATTTCAAAGAAAAATAACATTTCTGCCACTTTCAAACCTATGAACACAATTCGTGGCAACCTCAAATCTATTAAAGACACCCTTGACCCTAAATTTCAAAAAGGAGTGTATCTCATCCCTTGCTCATGTGGCAAAACATACATTGGAGAAACTGGTTGTTCCATCAAAACCAGGATCCAAGAACACTCTGCAGACATAAAACATAACCGCTCTAAAACCTCTGCCTTAGCTGAACATTCAAATAATTCAAAACATCATATCTGTATTGAAAATTTTCACATCATTGCCAAAATAGACCACTATTTTCATACAAAATTTAGGGAGGCTATAGAAATCAATAAACATCCTAATAACCTAAACAGTGGCGAAGGATGGAACATCAATAAGAACTGGATTCCCACATTAATCTCTAAAATAACATCCTCTTGTCAATAAATTTTCTCTTATTTTGTCCTAATTTTTAATAATTTAAGCTTATTACATTCTTAACCTAATCTCTCTTTAATCATACCCCCTTCCTTAACCTTGAAACCTTAGATCTTAACTTAACCTTTTAACCTCTTCCCTCATAACCATTACTAATATTTTAAATATTTCCTTGTATTCCTCATTTCCTTCCACTACATTAACTTATCTTTCATTAAACAAATACTTACCTTTTATGAAATATTAACTTTTATACACATTAATTTCCGGCCCTTTTCCACTATCATAATTTCAATTAAATTAACACATTTTCAAACCATTCAATTTACAATTAATAACGTCAACATTATTAAATAATTTACATAAAATTCACACTTCTGAATCAATTAAACTAACAATATCATAATCTTAAATATCATCATACCTTACCATAAACATTAACTCATTTTTCACATCATAATCATTATTAAAAAACAATCAAATTTAAAAATTACAATTTATTCATTAATAAAGACATACCAATTTTAAAATATCAACATAATAATAGAAGAATTTATAATCAACCTTATCTGATATTAAAATTAAATCTTAATTATAAATCATTAAATTTAAATCTTATTTATAATTGTTAGTGCAAAATACAAACATTTTCATCAACCTTCAACTATTTATTAATCTTACTTGAGATCAATTTATCTCGTTCATTTCTATCTTGATAAGGAACCACGTTAGATGGTTTGAAATGTCAATAGAAGAATCTACTTAATGTGATGGATCCAGATAAAACCTCATTACAAAATAGAGATCGCAAAAGCCTGAAATCCGAAATTTCTTCGATGTGTTAATCACAATAAAATAAGACCAAACTCTGGGGCATTAGATTTACAGAAAGAAAAAGCATACAAAGAGTTTCTTCCATGCTAACTCTCACCACCATCCCTCACAAAATATTGGAATACTAAATACATTAGCTATAAGAGCCATGAGAATCTTAGATGATGAGAACCTTGAACAAGAAATGAACCACCTGACTAAGATCTTCAGGAACATATGCTACAAAAATAAATACATTATAAGGCCCCTCGCTCAGTTCCCCTAACCCTCAAATAGGAATCTTATCATATATACAAGGTGTTACTGGTAAAATAGAAAGAGAACTTAAGAAAAAAAAATATCACAACCTCATTCAAGCCTATGGATACTATTAGATAGAAAAGAAGGTCTACTAAGGATAGCATTGACTAATCCTTGCTCAAAGGAGTCTACAAAATAGATTGTTCATGTGGAAAATGTTATATTAGAGAGATGGGTTGATCCTTGCATGTAAATTTAAATGAACATGGAGTAGACACAAGGAATGAATGTTTGCACACCTTTGCACTATCATAACATTCATTCAAGACTAGATATCATATTTTCTTGGAATATGCCAAAATGATCACAAGAGAAGGTCGTTATAATAAATGATAGTTCATGGAAACTATCGAAATAATCAAACATCGAGACAATCTAAATAGGGATAGTGGTTTTTAAATAAGTGGGAGTTGGCTTCCTTTAATCAAACATCATAGCACTTAAATATAATCAATTTTTGGATTCTATATGTCATACCATTTTCCTTTTTATTTCTCCCTCCCTCTCTTTTATTCTTCTGGTTGGGTTTTCCTCTCTTATTTTCCTTCTTCCTTTCTCCTTGTGTTACCTTTCTTTGCTCTTCTTTTTCTCCTTGTTTTGCCTTTATTTTTTTCCTTCTTGCTTTATTTTTCATGGATTTTTCCTCTCTTTTCTTGATGTCTTCTTTTTTTTCTTTGTTATATTATGTTTTTACGTCATCATTCTTCTTTTGTTTTTATTGTTACTTCCATGAATTTTTTTTATTACTTCCTTGACTTTTTTTTTTCCTTTTTCCCTTTGGGTTCTTCTCTTTCATTATGATTTAGCTTTTTTTAGACCTCTCTCTTTTTAGGACTTTATCTTACCTTTAAATTTTTTATTTTTGGCTTATATATTTTATTATATATTAAGAGGTTAATCAACCTTTAATATATTTTATTATACATTATATTATTCTTCTATAATATGGGTTTATATTTATTTATTTTTGTAAATCAAAAGTTTCTATCAATTTAGAGCAGGATTACATCATGATGAGAAAATAATAAATTCTTTTGGCCTCACTCTGGCTAGATTTGTTGGACAAAATATAATAGCATAACCAAAAAACTAGAAGATCATAAAAGCTATAAAAGTGCAAACTAATAGCCCAACATAACCAAAATATCCCAAGGATCTTAATGCAACCAAAGATCGTCCCAAATTAGAAGAGTTTATTGGAGCCGGATGGTTTGGCTCAATACCCAGAAATGGAGGAGGGTTGAAATCACAATGTATGTGCTTCTCCATATGTGCTAGTTTTCCTTCTAGTTGATCCAACATCTTATATATATGTCGATGTCCCCATTGTAGATTAGTCATTCGATCTTGCATGTGCCATTGATTTTGTTGCAATTCATTCATGAAATTGATTAAGCATTCGTGTCGATCATGCCCCAACTATTCCATAAGTATAGTTACATGTTGAAGATGGTTATCAAGAATGTCAAAGGGAGGATGTATCTCAATTCTGCTAGGAGAATGAGTTGGATCAAGTTCCATCTCCTCCCAAAATTCACGATCTTTTAGCATGTGCTCTTCCCACTAGCCCCGTGGGCCAAAACCTTGTTGATCCCTACCTCGTCGTTGATGCAACCAAAGATCATCTCGAATCATAAGAGTTTACTAGAGCTAGATGGTTTGGTCCAATACCCAAAAATGGAGGAGGACTCGAATCATAATATATGTGCTTCTCCATATGTGCTAGTTTTCCTTCCAGTTAATCCAACTTCTTGTATATATGTCGATGTCCCCATTTAATTAATCAGTTGATCTTGCATGTGCCATTGATTTTGTTGCAAGTCATTCATGAAATTGATGACTACATTCCTATCATCATGTTGATCATACATGTTGAATATGGCTATCAATAATGTCAAAGAGAGGAGGTAGCTCTATTCTATCGGGAGACTAATTTCGATCAAGATCTAGCTCCTCCCACAAATCATGGTCTTTTGGCCTTTGATCTTCCCACTAGCCCCGTGGCCCAACACCTCGACGAGGCCTACCTCGTTGTTAATGCATGTGAGCAACACAGAGATTGGTAGACCGGTGTGCAATAAACCAATATGTTATCCCATCCATAAAAAAAAACCCATCTCTCCCCCAAGAGATGTTACACCCCTCCACCTTATTGAACCAATGAGTCGTCCATGCCACCAAACAGTGTTGAAGTTTCCCAAACCAAGTCAAAAAATACATGGCTTGTCTCTCTAAAATCTCCACCTGAAAACACACCCCCACGTCTTAAATTTTTCAAGTAAACCACCACCCAACCACCAAAATTAATTGAAAAATCGGGGCCAAGGAACATGGAATTGATCCCACTCTTCCACCCAGACTATAAAATGTGCGCAAGGTCCCAGCCAACGAACCCCCAACCAAAGCCCTCAAACCAAAATGCCAAAGGACGAAAAAAAACTCCCCCTACTCTTCTGGAACCCCCAAGTACCAACACTACCTATAATTGACAGCACTAATTGCATACATTCACAACCAATAGAGAAACAGACCACCTCATAATTAATAAATTCATAGATATACCAAGAAACTAAGTCAAAATAGGTATACTTGGCAATCTATTCAATAATTGCTCCCCCGCCAATTCACTTACGTCAACAAGCCCCACCTACGTTGAATTAACCCTAGCAAGAAAAAATGTAGGAGGGCTTGGAGGAGAAGCCTTTTCCCCTAGTCCCAAACACACACAACCAATAGCCACAATGAAAAATAAACACCACCGCTAGGGTTTGGCCGAAAACACATTGGAACCTTCCCAAGCAACGAAGTATGGGTTGGGTCAGACACGAGACCACCTTGCACTGCAATTTGGACAAACACTCTCGTTCCCCACACTCCCATATCAGAACTGAACAAACAATGCATGAAGCTCCATACCAAAACATATAATTCTCGCCCTGCTCTATAATTTTCTCTACGCATGGGAAATTCATTACATGTATTCATTCATATCCTACGTGTGATGCCATGTGGGGTCTTGACGAGAGGCCCCCTCTACACTTCTTACTCCATCAATATGCGCCCAAATTAGGGATAATAAAAGTTATTATTATATCCATCTTATTATAGTATTTATAACATGATTATACATAATATTATTTTTTTATGCTCATTAAATATGTATTGTATGATTATTCATTAATTAATATATTATTCTTTTTTTTCAAATAAGGTTTCATTAGATTAACAAAAATTTACATAGAGTACAAGCATGTTGAAATATCGATATACCATGTCCGAATTGAGTGTGTTTAAGAAACAAAAAAGTTTGTTTAACCAGGAGCTAGCTTGGGGATGACCATCTACCCTTATGTGGCAAACCAAATGGTATGCATGAGTGTCATGAGACTAGTTTTAATCATCAAAATACCATATGAGCATGCAAAAATAACAACATAACAACATAGACTGAGAATGCCTTTCCTGGTGATTAATAGCGACCCAAGTCATGTTGAGAATTACTTGAAGGGATTGTCCTAACATTCTGATGGCCATGGTGGTATTTCCCATTCAACGAGCATCCCTCCAATGTTGATGTTGGAATCTTATTGTGGTGTTTCTTCCAATAGATTATTTGTCACTGTCACCTTGCTATCAATGGCCCACTCCTTCACCTCATTGCCTGATGAGTTGAGATATCTCTTTGTTATGTTTGAGCAATGGGAGGCCCAGGTTGCAATTTGGGGGGATTTTTTGATTCATGTCAACACATGGATCTTGCACCTCTACCCCTTTCTTAGATAGGAAGTCTGCCAGATGAATTGCCTTACACATAACATGGGATAAAATTATTGCCTCTTTTTGGGAAATAATTTGAGCTAGTTTCGACATGCTTCAATTGAGACACCAACTAGAGGAGCACTTTATGGGAGGAAATCCAAAATGGAGCTTCTTCACAGCTTGGACTATTAACTGAGAATCACCTTCAGTGATGAGGGGATGGATGCCTTTGTTCTAGACAACGAGAAGACCTTGGATTAAGGCTTCTAGCTCAGCTGGATTATTGATTTCATGCCTTTGTAGCCTCTGTAGACATTAATGGTGTCAACCCTATAGTTTATTTTGACTCATCCTATTCCATTCCCCCTTGGGTTTCCTTTTGAAGCCCCGTCAAACTTCAATTTGTAATGATGCTCTGGAGGAGGTACCTAAATAGTTGAACTTGTTTATTTGGATCTCGGGCATGTAATTCTTATTGTGGAATAAGATTGTTGAATTTCCATGATGCCAAGACGGATTTTTCCTAATGGGGCCCATAGAAATCCTTTTCTTCCCAGCTGGAAAGAAACAGGGTCTCCTCAATGTGCCTATGGAATAGCAGCCAAATACCTTCCTAAGTTTTAATTTTGTCAATGAATATTTGTTGATTACATTCCTTCTAGATTTCCTAGAGTTTGTTCAAAACTTGACTTTCGAAGGAGTATTTTTCCCATGTCTTAAAAGATTGAACAACATCTCCTCAGAATCTATCAGATCTTTTGAAGCCAAGTGCGATTTTTTCCCAAAGGCTATTTGCTATCTCACATGTGTGAAGCAAGTGATCCATGGATTCTTGTTGATTTTTTCACATACAACACCATGAGGGTCTGGTAAATCCAGTTTTGATCAAGTTCTCCCAAGTGAGGATTTTGTGCTTTGCGACAAGTTATATGAAATTGGATACTTTTGGCCATAAGCCAAAAGACCATAACTCCTTTTGGAACATATCTGGTTCATGTTGTGGTACTTGTCAAGTTAGGTGGCATGCCTCTTTGACTGTTAAAGCTCCCACATTTTTATATCCCTATCTCAGGATGTTTGAGCCTACTTTCTTCCTCATATTTTCATTGTTGATTTCATGCCATAGATTTTGTGAGTTTTTCATGCTTCCATATCCCTACCATAGCATTTATTGTTCCCATTTTCAAATTCTTGTGTTATCATCCTCTCGCTAGTAATGATAAACTTAACTTCACCCTAATTGTTGAGCATTGGCTCAAATTAAGGGGAGCTATAAATTTCTAACTAGGGTAGGCATATACTTCCATGAATCCTCCAAGAATCTTGTTTATTTTCCATTTTATATTTCCCATAAACTACGTGTTTGGAAAAAATATTAAGGAGTTGAAGATAGTCGAATAAGGTCCTATTTTTCCAACTTGTTTGCATATTTCATGCTCTATAAGTGCACCCAAGGCTTTGATGTATATTTGACCCACATCCACCATATTTTGGCACCCAATACCCTGTTGACAATTTATGGGTCTCGCAGGCCAAGACCTCTTTCTACTTTTGAAAAAATGAGGGTGACCATTTGACATATGACTAGTTTTGTCTGAGATGATTACCTCCCCATAGGAAAGTTCTTTGCAATTTTTCAATTCTTTTTAGGACCCGCCTAGGTGTAGCCAAGACTAAAAAGAGATGTATTGGTATGGACTAGAGCACAGATTTTTTAAGAATAAGATGATCAATGTTTTCAAAGTGCACAAGGTCTAGCTTTCCAGTTTACTATTGAGTTTGTCAAGGAGTTCCATCTAGGAGGAATGTTTGATGGTCATGTTGGTTTAAGGTGCACCCAAGTATTTGAAGGGAATGGAGGAAATTGAGAAACCAAGAATTTTTATGATGTTTCTTTGAGTGATTTGAGGATTATTGAAGAAAAAAACCTTTGAATTTTCTAGATTGATGGTAGTGCTCAAGGCTTCTAAGAAGAGTGTTAGGATCTCTTTGAAAAGTCTAGGTTCAATAAATGAGGGGTGGTTCAAGAGAAGAGTGTCACCTAAAAATTGTTAATGTGTTAGAGGGATGTCATCATGGAGTGCCAGTCCTTTCAAAGTGATCATCTACGAGGATGCTTTAATGGTTCTTCCCAACCCTTCATCCACAAGGAAAAAGAGAAAGGGTGAGATGGGGTCTCCTTTCCAAATGCCATGAGAGGGTTTAAAAGTGTCAGAAGGGGAACCATTAACTAGTATTTAGAAGAAATTTGTGGAGACAAGAGACTTGACCCACTTGGTCTATTCAACACTAACACTGAAGGCTAGGTGAATGCTCTCCATATAGGCCCACATGAATTTATCAAAGGAATTGGAGAGGTACAACTTGAGCAACATGCTAGGTTTCTTCAAGGTTTTGAGGGAGTGAATCGTTTCATGGGCCAAAATGATCCCATCAAGGATTTTCAAGCCTTCCACATTTGCTCAAGTGAGATGAGAATGGGCAGGATGGAGTTGAGGAAATTGGATCTCACTTTGATGATGACTTTATAAATAACATTACAAAGTGTAATGGGTTAGACATGCAACATTTTCCTCCTTTGGCACTAGTGCTAGAAAGGTGGCATTGAATGTAGGGAGAATGTGTCGATTAGCTCTTAAGTCTTCAATGATCTCCAGGATCTCATTGTGGAGGAAATGTCAACATTTCTTAAAGAATGTGATAGTAAATTCATCCAATCCATGCACTTTCCCATCTTCCAATTGATGAATAGCTTCATTAAATTTTGTTGCGCTGATAGGCCTAGTGATTGTCGTATTGTGGGATTTTGTGACTCATTTACAATTGTTGGTTGTGATTTTGTGAATGAATTCACTGCATTGAGGCAAAGGATCAGATAGAAATGTAGAAGTCCATAATTCCTTCTTCATTGTGCACATGTTTCTCTACATATTTGTCATTATTAGATCATAAAGATGTGATTATGTTGTGAGACTTATGTTAGATGGTGGAGCGATGGAAGAACAAAGTGTTACATTCCCCTTCCTTTAACCAGCTTATACTAGACTTCTTTTTCTAATGTATCTCTTCTTATTTATATCTTTCCTCTAGCCTTCTTGTGAGGGAAAATTCCTTTTCCGCTACTTCCATTTTTTTACCATTGCTAATAATTTCATGTTGAAGTAACTCCATTTCCTTTTCAAGGGTTTGTTTCTCTTGGAAGATATTTCCAAATTATTCTTTATTCCATTTTTTTAGTGGGAGTTTTACTTGGTTGAGATTTTGTTGGAAGATGAACATTTTTGATCCCTCAATGGGGCTCATGTTTTCCCACCATTATTGGATTTTTCCAATTAGGCTGGAAAATGAAAGCCAGAATTAATTGAACCTAAACAGTAATTTTAAGTATTTGCCTATATTCCTCCATGAGAGACATATTAGCCAGTGATATGAGTCATGTGACAAGAGAATATTTGTTTTCAGTTCATCCCCTTGAGTAAGGATATTTTATAAGACAAGGAAATAGTCTAATATGGAAGAGATATGCCCCCCCCCCCTCCACACCTGTTATTCCAAGTGAAGAGCCGATTTCTAGTTTCCATATCCACCATGCCATTATCCTCAATGAGGCCTCGAAGGTCCTTCTATTAAAGCTCCAAGTTTCGTTGTCCCCACTTATTTTTGCTAAGGGATGTGATCAGGTTAAATTCACCTCATATTATCCATTTATGTTTTTCAATTCTTGTTGGAAGAAAATGGAGATGCCTAAGAATTTCCTTCTTTTTAGATAGAATCTTGTGGCGATAAATGTTCATGAGAAATCCATGCATATCAATACCTAATAGATGAAAAGAAATAGAGATATCAGATGTATCTTGAGACAGGGTTGCAATACTAATTTGTGTTATGTCTCAAGCTATACCAAGATCGTCTGGTGCTCCTTCAACATCTAAAATTATAAATTTATCCTTTTTCCATAAGCTGACATTATTAGTTCAAAATTAGAGCCAAATCATTTAATTGTTTTTAATTAACATGATAGTCAAAAGATCATATTGAATCTTCATATGAAGAATACATTATTTAGTGGGGATATTCAGACCCCTTATATTCCATGAGATTACCTTCATGAGGAAACAATATTTTGAGAGTTGTAGATCTCTATAATTTTCTTGTATTGGCATGATTCAACCAACTTTCTTCCTACCGTGTCAATTCTTTGGAGAGTCAATTTATCATCCCTTTTCTTGAAATCTTTGCTACTCATTTTTCCTTCTCTAGTGATGAAACTTTGGACTCCTAGCTATTGTGAGGCCTTATATTTTTGGAGCATGACCACTCCAATATTAATTTTCTTCTGAAGGATCTCTTCCAAATAATTACGAGGACATGAATCCTTTATTTCCATTAGATATAGCCCTTCGATGTCCATAAATTCATCCTCCTCTTTCATGATTGCGTTCTATTTCTGCTTTGGGTCATGGATCTCAAAAATCTTTCCTAAAATGGATTCAACACTTCTGTTGTTTTGTTCCTCCATATGTTTCTTACCTACGCCTTCTAAAGGGACTTCCTAGGTGTTCTCTTA
Source organism: Pinus albicaulis (assembly GCA_034641835.2). Classification (NCBI taxonomy): domain Eukaryota; kingdom Viridiplantae; phylum Streptophyta; class Pinopsida; order Pinales; family Pinaceae; genus Pinus; species Pinus albicaulis. The sequence goes on from CM076582.1 coordinate 427,318,409, forward strand.
CTCTGGAGCACGTGATCCTTCTGGGTTATTTTCTAACAATTCAAATTTATTACCCATCGCATGTCTCTTGGGTATATTAAAGGTGTTTCTCTTCTTATTATGCAGCCTCTTGGTGGGTATCTTCGTAAAAACATATCCATCCTTGGCCTCTATCTCTCTTTTGCCCATTTTGGGCTCATTGAGAGGGAAATCTCGTAATAAGTGCCCGTGCATATGGCATCTCGTACATAAGGGAACGTGCTGGTAGTCAAGGGTTTGAAACTAGTCTTTGTCTTCTTATTCTAGGGTTATTACTTTGGGGAGGGAACAAGAGATATTCACATATATGAGATGTGAAATCCATAATTTGTTTGCTTTGATAGGCACAAAAATCCGCCCAACTTATTACCAAGCTCATCCATTGTCTCTAAATCCTAGTATTCTTGTGAAAATTAATACATACAAGTCCATATCAAAGCCCAAGAGAAATATTCTTTGTCAAGGTTGAAGCATTCCACCTAGTGATGTGGGTATATCCCGACTGAGTTGAAAAAATAAGGACCCCCATCCAATGCAACCTTTAAATCTTCTATTTGAGAGAAAATGAAATTGAACAACACTTTTGAGTCCAATTTCACCTCATGGTGGGTTTTTGGCACCAATATCACAACGATCCAATGGATAAGTCACTAGAAAATTTGGCGGAAATTTCGACGGCCAATTCGTCGCTATTCCGACACATAGTCGTCACAAGAGCGACAGTTCGAGGGCGAACAAACCGTGGTTTGTCATGCCGTCGCAGTTCCGACGCACGTAAAAAGTGTCGCACTATCGACACTTCTTCCGTCGCTTCCGAACAAGCGTCACTCTTCCGACGTCTCACAAACCGTCGCGCCTCCGACGTTTGTAAACTGTCGCACTTCCAATGAAATGTGGTTCGACGTTTGGAACGTCTCTCTTCCGACGCCTGTAAACCGTCGTAATTCCGACCCAACGTGGTCCGACGTTTTGGACGTCGCTCTTCCGACGTCTGTAAGATGTCGCAATGCCGACGATATGTGGTCCGACGTTTGGAACGTCGCACTTCCGACGTTTGTAATCTGTCGCAATTCTGACGATATGTGCTCCGACGTTTGTAACGTCGCTCTTCCGACGTTTGTAATCTGTTGCAATTCCGACGAAATGTGGTCTGACGTTTTCATACTGTCTCTCTTCCGATGTTTCTAGGTTGTCGCAGTTCCGACGTCTACAAGGCGTCGGTAGACCGACGGAGGGTTCAATTTAAAAAAAAAAATTGAAACTTTAAAAGACGAGAAACGTTGTTTTGAATATATTATATGAAGTAAAACAGTCCATGAAAGTGAAATAGCAGTATGTAGAATAGTAAAGCAACAGATAGAGTACCGACGTCCATTGTTCCAAATACAAATTAAAGTACCCAAAACCATGCAACAGAGAAAAACGCTAATCATAATCATGTGAGGAGTGTGATATGTCCAAAATATAAAAAGACCATCAGACCATATCAATAAACCAGCAACATAGACCAGCATAGCTAGTTTTGAAGGCAGAGTGATAAACATTAATCATTTTTTTTTCACAAGAGAAAAAACGCTGTTTTGAATATATTATATGAAGTAAAACGGTCCATGAAGTCATTACATTTTCACATCTGAAGATTGGAACCCAAATATCCATCCAGAAAAGTGGAAGTCCCACCCCAGACAGTGATAGAAAAATACCCCATGTCACATACGGGGACTTGATATAAAACCCAGTAACGGTCCACATGGAGATTATCGACAAATCTGAGAAAGCATCCAAATATGCCCGAGGCATCTATAAGAAAGTGAAATAGCAGTATGTAGAATAGTAAAACAACAGATAGAGTACCGATGTCCATTGTTCCAAATACAAATTAAAGTACCAAAAATCCTTGAACAGAGAAAAACGCTAATCATGTGAGGAGTGTGATATGTCCAAAATATAAAAAGACCATCAGACCATATCAATAAACCGGCAACATAGACCAGCATCGCTAGTTTTGAAGGCAGAGTGATAAACATTAATCATTTTTTTTTCACAAGAGAAAAAACGTTGTTTTGAATATATTATATGAAGTAAAATAGTTCATGAAGTTATTACATTTTCACATCTGAAGATTGGAACCCAAATATCCATCCAGAAAAGTGGAAGTCCCACCCCAGACAGTGATAGAAAAATACCCCATGTCACATACAGGGACTTGATATAAAACCCAGCAACGGTCCACATGGAGGTTATCGACAATCTGAGAAAGCATCCAAATGTGCCCGAGGCATCTATAAGAAAGTGAAATAGCAGTATGTAGAATAGTAAAGCAACAGATAGAGTACCGACGTTCATTGTTCCAAATACAAATTAAAGTACCCAAAATCCTGCAACAGAGAAAAACGCTAATCATGTGAGGAGTGTGATATGTCCAAAATATAAAAAGACCATCAGACCATATCAATAAACCAGCAACATAGACCAACATCGCTAGTTTTGAAGGCAGAGTGATAAACAATCATTTTTTTTTCACAAGAGAAAAAAATGTTGTTTTGAATATATTATATGAAGTAAAACAGTCCATGAAGTCATTACATTTTCACATCTGAAGATTGGAACCCAAATATCCATCCAGAAAAGTGGAAGTCCCACCCCAGGCAGTGATAGAAAAATACCCCATGTCACATACAGGGACTTGATATAAAACCCAGTAACGGTCCACATGGAGATTATCGACAATCTGAGAAAGCATCCAAATATGCCCGAGGCATCTATAAGAAAGTGAAATAGCAGTATGTAGAATAGTAAAGCAACGGATAGAGTACGTACCGACGTCCATTGTTCCAAATACAAATTAAAGTACCCAAAATCCTTGAACAGAGAAAAACGCTAATCATGTGAGGAGTGTGATATGTCCAAAATATAAAAAGACCATCAGACCATATCAATAAACCAGCAACATAGACCGACATCGCTAGTTTTGAAGGCAGAGTGATAAACATTAATCATTTTTTTTTCACAAGAGAAAAAACGTTGTTTTGAATATATTATATGAAGTAAAACAGTCCATGAAGTCATTACATTTCACATCTGAAGATTGGAACCCAAATATCCATCCAGAAAAGTGGAAGTCCCACCCCAGACAATGATAGAAAAATACCCCATGTCACATACAGGGACTTGATATAAAACCCGGTAACGGTCCACATGGAGATTATCGACAATCTGAGAAAGCATCCAAATATGCCCGAGGCATCTATAAGAAAGTGAAATAGCAGTATGTAGAATAGTAAAGCAACAGATAGAGTACCGAAATCCATTGTTCCAAATACAAATTAAAGTACCCAAAATCCTTGAACAGAGAAAAACGCTAATCATGTGAGGAGTGTGATATGTCCAAAATATAAAAATACCATCAGACCATATCAATAAACCAGCAACATAGACCAGCATCACTAGTTTTGAAGGCAGAATGATAAACATTAATCATTTTTTAGAAGAGAAAAAACGCTATTTTGAAAATATTATATGAAGTAAAACAGTCCATGAAGTCATTACATTTTCACATCTGAAGATTGGAACCCAAATATCCATCCAGAAAAGTGGAAGTCTCACCCCAGACAATGATAGAAAAATACCCCATGTCACATACAGGGACATGATATAAAACCCAGTAACGGTCCACATCATGGAGATTATCGACAATCTGAGAAAGCATCCAAATATGCCCGAGGCATCTATAAGAAAGTGAAATAGTAGTATGTATAACAGTAAAGCAACAGATAGAGTACCGACGTCCATTGTTCTAAATACAAATTAAAGTACCCAAACTCCTTGAACAGATCAAGAAAAACGCTAATCATGTGAGAATTCTAAGTAAAGTTAATCTATTAACATTGCGAATAAAATTACACCGAAGTCAAAAACATTGCCCGGCCATACTCATGGCAAATTTGTCATCAAAAAATCAAAAAATTAAGAAGACTGCCCTCATACGGGGAAACCAGTCTTGAACGTTTAATTTACAGAATTCAAAAATATTACAAAGGTCCAACACAGTAAAATAAACTAAAAGCAGCCCAATTAAGTGGGCCTGCTAAGCAAGAAAAACAAATTAACCAAACTACTCCTCCGGTGGTTCCTCCACGATTCGGCACCATCCTTCGTAAGGTCCAGGATCGCTAGGTGCTACCTCCACATGCATGCCACGGCTCCCCTCCTGAAGGCCCGAATGCTGGCCGGCTTTTTCCGAGCTCAGACCCGCCGGACGGGTGCATTCTTCCTCCGTTTGGGCCTCCTTGTGGAAGACCACAGTGACTAAAGCCGTGATTCTTGGGCGGTTGAGAGAGCAATTAAAGGAAAATTGCGCAGTGCACGTTGTGGGAAAAGGTGAACTAGTGGTGGGGAAGCCAGGAGCAGGGGAATCCATACGGTGGCCAGATGCTACAAGCCGACCCCGCCCACTCCTAGTATTTGGATATCGACCTAAGTAATAATCACTGGACTGGCCGGAAGTCGACTCTGTTGAGGGGCTGGAGGGAGCGCGTCGGGGTTGACGTTTAGTGCTCCCCCTACGGCAACGCATCCTATGACGCACGCGAGGCATGGGTGCAATCTCAGGCGCAGTGGGCACAAGAGGAGACGAAGAAGTAGAATTCCAATTAATAAAGGAAGACAGACAGAGACAAAACCGTGAGAAATGCAAATATGTAGCAACGTCTAGGCAGAAGTTCAGCTGGCCACTTCTCCTTATCGTCACAGTTAGCAGGCAGTGTAATCTAGCAACCGGCTTGTCTGAAAAACCATGGCTAAACGCCATTTTGTCGACCCGTCTGCAATGCAATCAAAGGACGCCCGTCATAATTAATCTTTGATCATTAATAATGAGAGCCGAAGGTCGGATCAAATTGGAGCGTGCGGAATCGCTAAGAGGAGTGGAGGTCCGATCTTGAACAGTGTTAAAAATTAATTAATGTAGATTTGATGTGAAAATTTAATTGAACAACGTTAAAGGTTAATGTGACTGATATGAAATCGCCATATCCATGTCCCATCACCTTAAACGCCATCGAATGCACCCGCAGCCGGGAGCAGGGCAAGTTTTTATTGAGGACACATGGCAGAAATTGATTGGAGCGGATCTTTGTTTGGGCCGCTCGCGCAGTGGAAATCCGGACCCGTAAAATATTAGGGCGAATTTGATAAGAAATTCGCGTCACAAAATTGGCCGACGTCAGCAGGCTATTTTGGAACGCGAATTTTGTTTGAATTATGGTTTATCGCCGTTTGAAGTCCGGCGGGCTCGACTCAAGAACAATTTTGTTTGATCCCATCTTATAAAATTTGTGTTGGTTTTCTTTGATAATACACATATTTATAATAAATCATGGGAATACCACACTTAACATGTGGAAAATTTATATAAATAATTATTGAGAACAATCATTTTTATGTAAAAATATCCAAGGCGAGGTCTGTGTAGAGAACCGGGGTCGTGAAAACTGTTCAAATATAAAAATCCCTCTTAATAAAGAGACAAATTTGTTGTGCTTTCGGAACCTGACCCGAGGATTGGACATGAGTTAACAAACAAAAGGATAGCGGAACCAGACTTGCACCCGTGGTCAAGCCCTCTACCAAAACCACGAGCGGAATCACAAAAGCGGGTTGCCCATATCACACTGCTTTTGCGGAGTAGGCGGTATTTCCTATTCGCGAGCGATTCCATAGGAATGTGACACGTGGCGAAGTGACCCCTGGAAAACCACCGTTTAACCCGCGCCATCGCACATTAAAGCCCGACGTTGGAAGCCGAGCGAAATTGCCAAGAGTCATTGATTTGGAGAAGGGCCATCGGACGGTGGTCGCACGTTGAACTTGCCCGGAGGTTAACTAAGGTGTGCGGAGGATAGCCAAGTACGATACGAGTGTTTGATTGGTTATTGATATATATAGGTGGGGCCGGAGTATAATGAAATTGTTTAATTAAACGATTGGCGGATAATTAGCATAAGTCTGGAGCGTGATTGTTGTAAGGTTGGGTGGTGAAATATAGAGCCGAAAGTTCATTACAAGTTATTTATTTAAAAAGAAACGTGAGTATAAATACAAAGTGTTGAAAGTTAAACATTGGTTATAAGGCTTGGAGATAATATAAAGTCGGGAATATAAATTAAAGTCCAACCATTGTGGATAGTATTTATTTATCAAATTCTACGAATTTGATAAATAAGCCCGAAGAAAGAAGAAGTCAATTAAGACTCAGGCTGGAGGAAAAGAATGGGGTACACCAAGGGAAAATGCTGACAGAGCGATTGTAGACACACCAACTCTCCTTGGGGGTCCAATTTCAGTTTTGTTGCGTCACACGATGATCTCTCTTCTCTGGCATTTACTTGTATTGAAGATCACTATTCTAGGAATAAGGAGTTATTTTCTCCAAAAATAACCCTAGCCAAACATTGAAAATGCATCAACGATATCTCTCTATGCTTCATAAGTACATATGTTCTACTTCTAAATCATGTCTTGGAAGTGGTTGTTTTGCTGGAAATTATTCACTAGTTGGTTTCATACCAAAGTCTTTTTCACATTTTCAACATCCAATACATGAAAAAGATAATGGTTTAAAACAACATAAATATTTGAAATTTTGCAAGAATTGTCTGGCACACTTTGAATATGAATTTTGAAGTCAAGTGCATGATGCTGTATAGGATCAAGTGTCATTTCAATACCAAATGTTTCACAAGAAACTTCTCAACATGCTACCCTGCAGTAAGGATTAAATGACAATATTGCATCAACTATTTCCATAATAAAAGTGCACCTCGGCCATAAGACTAAACAACTACAAAAGTTGTAGATCTAACAAGACCACACAATCAAATGTATTCCACAAGGCCAATACTGTATGAAAAATGAAAAGGAGTTTGCAACCAAAAATACCTTAGGTAACTAATTCAATTAGATACACCAAACCATCAGCAAAAAGGAAAACCAACCTACTCAAAAGGCAAGCGTTTACCTCCTTTGACAAAATTTTGAGTTCCGAAACAAGGGCCTTTATTGTCTTGTCAATGCCCCTAGTAATTTAAATGGGGTTTGCACCTGCTGCAACAACCTAAAAAAAAGGTTTCATTTCAAATTATTTTCCACAAATTTAAGATACAACCATTGTCAGTTTTGTATTTCCTAACAAGCTCATAAATTTTGACAAAAGAACCAAAATTTTTTAATACCTGATAGCAATTTTTTCACTCAAAAAATATCTTAGACTCAATAAGCCCAACCCAAAACTAAAAAACCAAACACCGTAAGACCCTACAAAAATGAATAGATGATCTTAATCCAGTACTATCGACAAAAAGTTACCTTTACACCCTCACTTATTAAACCCTGTGCTGTTGAATTTTAACTTCAACTGCTGCAGCAGAAGGACGGATGCAGCAGCAACATTTTTTTTTTGGAGGTTGCTTGCATGCCATCCAGAAATTTAATTCAGCATTTAAAATTCCTGCAAGTTTTTTTTGTAGACGGCCGCAGCCATATTTCTGTACAAGATTGTATTTAAACACAACAACCAACATTAACGCAATTCACCAACCAGAAATTAAACAAACAGAAATTTACCCGACAGTTTTGTAAATTCAAAAGGAGGACACGTGGAGCATTAATATTGGATCGCATGAAATTGAAGGGAATCTCAGAACCTGAAAACCGGACGCGAATTTTTTATAGGGCACATTGGATTGAGAATTCGAGTTAAAATTAGGCAGACGTCAGCATCCCATTTTGGAACGCGAATTTGGTTTGAAATTCAATCTATTCAGAATTTTGAAGTCCGACGGAAAGGGTTCTTTAATGTTTTGATAGTTTAATATATACATATGTTTTAAACATATGTTATATATATATCATATGCGAAATGAAAGGTGGGCCATAGAATTTAGTTTTAATTTTATTTTTTTAAAAGAGGGTTTATTATAATATGTTTTATATGTTACGGCATATAAAAATAAAAAGGTCGAAAAAGCTTGGTAGTTTTTTTTATAGACAGTACGTAAATTTTTTATTACACAGCAGTGTGTAAAAAGTGAAAGACCGAGTGTAACTTTTTAAGTGTGTATGCACAGCAGTGCGAAAGTGAAAAACACAGTAGAGTGTTTTAGAGACAGAGTATGTTTGTTTTGAACAGACAGTGAGTTGGTTTTATGCACTGCGTTTTGTAGCAGTCATAATTTTGTAATCCCTCTCAGTGAGGAAGTAGTGTAATAGTTTTTTTTGGAGTTATTGAAGGGAATAGAAGTTTGTTTTCAAAGTATTGAAACTCTGTCTCCTGTCAAAGAAATTTTTATTTTCTGTGTGTTAGAGGAAGGGAGATTTATTTTCCATTCATTGTTCTGGAATTTTTCAATATTCCAACATGTGCAAGAACAACAGATGTTGTGGTTCCATCCCCAGCTAAATCATTTGTCTTTGCCGCAGCTTGCCTTACCAACTTGGCCGCAATATTTTCAACTGGGTCCTCTAATTCAACCAATAAAAAGGCCAAAACCATAGCATTGAGATACATTTCATTACACTGTCAATAACAATAAAATTTGACTCAGCCATAACCCTTTCCTTTTATTGTTGTGAAAATCTTTATGCATTACTCTAACGTGGCTAGTCCATAGGCCAAGTAGACCACTGGGTAACAAATATGTTTCCTTTCACCTTTGAGTTTTCAAATTATGCCTACCAAATCTAAGACATTTAAGAGGGGAACTAATACAATGTTAAAAAGAAAACCAGAGCACACATCTACAAATTACCTCCTTAGCTACTGTCACACCATCATTAACTATTTTCGGAGAACCATGCTTGCTCTCCAAGACAACATTTTGCCCTTCGCCCAAGGGTGACTCCAACAAGATCAGCAAGTTTGTTCACACCGCCTGCAAGACAAATTGACAATGCTTTCAGTAAGTGTGCAATTGAATGCCAGACCATATGCCAAAAAAACCCTCCATGAAAAATTAAAATAACACATTAAAATCGAATATAAGTGGACAAGGAAAGATCCACCGCAGTGAAGTTTCACGTGCAGGTGACCTTCCTTTAAACATAATTTTTTCTCTGACCTGCAATTTTTTTGTCATCGAGCCATCCTTGTTGAAGTACAACTCCTTTTCCATATCTCTTGTATTAACTACCTTCTCTCTGTCGCCTAATCTCAGAGTCCCTCTTCTGCTTGAGCGATTAAAGGAAATGGGTGAAAAAACTGAAAGAGAAGACAATTGTCTGCCATAATTATCAAACATTGCACCCAACTTCTTCCCCTTTCCATTATTACCCAATGAGGTAGATGTGGCAATTGTTGTCATACCGCCCAAAGCAGAGGCCATCTTCTCTTATGCTGAATATAGAATTACAAGATCTTCATATTAGTATGAACCTTAAAAAACATGACTCCCATTGCTAAAAACCACTTTTAAGTTGTAACAGGCAAACTAAACAACTAGCGCAACTTTTGGCAACTTCTGGAACATTAAGAGAGAAACAACCAAAGAGAAATACAACCACAATCCTCATTTTAATGAGACCGGACTATATATTTGCATTAATATAATAGAAATAAATCACGACTATATTAAGGCCAGCACAAAACAATCTTTAACCAGTGTCTCTCGTGGCCTTCAGGTTGCCATGCTAGAGGTTGCATATTTTTAATTTAAATTCTTGACCTCTCGTGCCCATCTATGAATGCATCCAATGGGATATCTACATCAAATGCTCATTTATATCCCCAAAAACAAATTCCCTACTACAAGAGCACCAATATTGATGGATCACCCCACACCATCCCACCCACTAGAAACGGTGAAAAAGGAAACCCGAGAAACCTTCTGAAATATCTCAAGATGACTATATGGGTGGTTCTTATGAATCAACCAACCATTCAGAACATGTTCATCAATCCAAACCATAAGTATTATGTGAAAATATTCAAGCAGGCACTGAATCGGATTTCTGAAGCTATGTTAGAGAAACCCTAAACTCTCACTGAAAATAGGTGAAATGTGGCACCACTCAGAGATTGACATGTGCCAATTGGTACAAGTGGTAGACAATTGGCATGCTCAAACAACAAGGTGATGCAAGAATGACATGAGGGAGAAAATATCAGAAAAGCCCCAAATCTGGAGAACTAAAGCTTATCACCAACCTGAGATTGACAACTTTACATGATGTAACCTATGAAATCGTAAATGGAGAAATCATAGTAACAATAAAGTAACCTATGTAACAATAAAGTTGGATTCATCCTGGGAGTGGTAATGGGAGAAATCATAGTGAACAACAGGAAACATGCAGAGTTTCTTACAATCAAATAGATGAAAAAACACATACAAAAAAACCTAGATAATAATCATGAACAAGCTTAATATTGAATTATGAACTGTAAAGGAACTTACAAAATGTGACATTACGAACCTGGTCAAGTGCACAAGCAAAAATATCCCGGACATGACCCTGGTTGACAAGTTGTATTGCTCATGATGCAAGAGGATTTGTACCTGCACTGCCAAGTCAATCAAAATCCATCATTATCTATACAATAAATACAAGTAATTGATGTAGTATTTTTTACTCTAAGATGCATTCTTATGATAATGTTAGAACATATGTTGAAAATGTCAAAACATACATGAATAAGCTCCTCTTCGTTTCAAGAACAATTTATTGGAGTCGCATGAACTTGGAACAAGCCTCCCACGATCTGAAAGAGTAACAACTAAGTCAACAGTGACTTTTTTGTTGCTACGCTGGATCCAGGGAGGTTTGCTCCAAGATTAAATCGCTCCAATAAATTATTCTCTACTAAACAGGGCCAACCACGTGAAGGTGGAAGCTCTTATGGCCCCTCTCCCCCCCCCCCTCACATCACTCTCAATTCCCCAATACCCAATCTATATTTCATTTTTTACTTTCATGAGCATAAAAAAAAATATTCAATAACTAATAAAAAAACAATTCAACAAAAAGTACGCAAGGAAACATTGCAATTAATGCTTGACATAAAAATAGTATGATAAATTAGTTTTTTATATAACGCAAAAAACGTTCCAAGTATGGTAACGTTTGTCTTATAATAATACAATATTTTACATTGTCAAATTTTCTTTTTTTTCTTCCTATTTTTAAAGCTCCTAATTACATCATCAATATCATCGTGCTCTGCTCCTGTTTCGTGCCTTTCAACCCGCACTGCTGACCTAGTTGCGTATTCACGATGTCTGGGCTCATCCAGTGACGGGGCATCGCCTACAAAAATAGATAATATTAAATTTTAATTGTCGGTTTTTAAATATCATTGAACTAGTTCGGTAATATTAATAAAAAAAATTGCAATGAGATTATTTACCTGGTGCACCAGTTGTCGCCGCTGACCTAGTTGCGCTGTCACGATGTCTGGTCTCATCCAGTGACGGGGCATCGCCTACAAAAACAGATAATATTAAATTTTAATTGTCAGTTTTTAAATATCATTGAACTAGTTTGGTAATATTAATAAAAAAAATTGCAATGGGATTATTTACCTGGTGCACCAGTTGTCGCCGCTGACCTAGTTGCGTTGTCACGATGTCTGGTCTCATCCAGTGACGGGGCATCGCCTACAAAAACAGATAATATTAAATTTTAATTATCATTTTTTAAATATCATTGAACTAGTTTGGTAATATTAATAAAAAAAATTGCAATGAGATTATTTACCTGGTGCACCAGTTGTCGCCGTTGGGACTGTTGCCTTGTCTTCCTCTCTGGTGGTAAGATCTTCAAGGGAAACATTCTCTGTCATTTAAACAAAAAACGTTATAAGGACAACCATCAAGGTATAATTAGAAAAAATTATAAGTGGAAATTAATTACCGTCACGGCCCTCACTGATAGCAGCATTGTCGGCCTAGTCCCCACTACAATGATCAGGTTGCACGTGAGGATCATCTACATCTGGCTCTAAAACTGGGTTATTTGCCTCGTCGGTAGTGTTGCTCCCCTTATTTAAACAAAGTTGTTAGACATTAAATTTATGGACGAAAACAAACATATTGAAAGGTTAATGTTTTACCTTATCAGGCATTCTGGATCTTGGGACCCGCCCCAAGCTTCTGCGACGTTCAACTACGGCTTGATAGCCGAAATGGAAAGCGATATTTTTATCTTCCTCTGTAGTTTCTGTTCCGAAGTCATCACCCTACATTACATATGATTGTGTATTTTTAATCATATTTGATAGGATTACAAAAACTTTGGAAGGTGATACAATTAATTATAAGATGTTTAGCTACTTAATTACAATTCTTGCGGCTAATTTCAAGTAGCCACCCTGGCCTAGCTTGTGATGGCCCTTTTTTTCAATCCTAGCTTTGGTTGCCTTTGAGGTGTTAGGCAACCTAGCATCAAAAGATTGAAGTCAGATATGACGTAGCACACTTTTATTTTAGACATAGATAAAATTAAAGCTATTGAATTAAAGTTGTAATTTACCTTGTGGGTCCAGTTGGCATTTTTCCTTCTTTCTTTGCCCTTTTCTCTTTTCCGTCATGGATGAGTGCTCTCCACTCACTCTCTGAAACTGCGAGAGGACGCTCATATCTAGGGTTAAATTGCAATTACGTCCTATAGGTGTCCCTGGTATATTTCAAATATTTTCCGGCTACCTGAGCCACCGCTTTTCTGTCAAATGTGCCGACCCCAAAAAGGGCTTCTAGATAATCTAAAAGTTCTTTTTTCAGGTTGGAATTCTGGGAATTCCACCCCGTACGTATGGTTGGGCCAAAAATTACCAACGCATGGCTCTCCAGAATCCTGTAGAACTCATTGTTTCCTACACAGAATAAAACCAAAAGAAAAAGAAGATATTATCATTAATTTAAAAATAAAAATCATGATAAATATGTTTTAGATAAAGTACATGAAATAGTTAAAATATTAAAATTTACCCGGGAGTTGTACATGCTTTATAGGGACACCCTCATCGTTCACCAACAACGTGCCATTAATGGTCCCTGTGGAGCTGACACGTGTAGCTCCAGGAAACGCAATAATGTAGTTGGCCATATCAGCCTCATCATTGCCAACATGTTCAGCAGTTGGCTGGGTGTCAGCTTGGGCAGGGTGTGTTTCTTGGCTAGCACCTAAAGGAGTAGAAGGTGTACGAGAGGTTTGTTGGGCAATCTCTTGCCCTTGTGTCCCACTACCACCAACACTGGGTTCAGCAAATGCTAGAAAACGCTACATACAAAAGAACTTTTTGTTAGTTTAGTCAATGTAAAAATTAAAAATCAAACTATCACAATTCATCTCATGCAGAACAAAAAAAATATCCTTTTGATTTTTTATTATTACCTGATATCTTTCTAGCTGCCTCATAAGATGTTGTATCCTCTCTTCTGTTTCAGGTGTTTGAGGCGTGTCTATCAAAGCATTAAATTCCGACCTTGCATCTCGTGCCTTTTTTTGCAACAAGAACACTAGAGATAGGGATGAAGAAAGCTCTTCCTCAAAGAGGGAATCATCAAGCGTACCATGGCTAGGTGTCTGCATATTTGAACAAAATTAATATTATTTCAATTATGTAAATAACTAAAATACCTGAAGATAGAGCAATGCTGGCACTTTACATGTTCTTCCGTTGGCCTCTTTCCGCGATCATCCCGTCTCTGGGTTGTTCCTGCACTGCTCTCATCAGTCTACCACATTGCAATAAAATTATAAATGTAAAAACTTGAAAACAATATCTAACTTGAAAACACAAAATGAAAACTGAAATAATTTCTAATAAGACAACAGAAGACAGAGTTAGAGTTTCAAATATGCCTTGCATTGAATTCAGTCCTGGAAACATGTCATTGCACATTAAGGCACCCAAACATTCAATCCACGAATGATATATTTAAGTAGGCTTCTCCTATTCGGGAAAACACCATACCTATAATGCATTCACTTGCATGTATAAAGGGAAAGGAAAACATGTTTTCATACAACGGTGACAAAGGCATCTTGGGGAAAGGTATCTTCACCTTTTATTTATGTTGTTCACCCACACCACTCTCGTGTTTTCACTAATCCTGTTTTGTCATTTTTGGATTCAAATTAAGTTAAGGCCTTAAGTATTTTTTGACCTTTCGATGTAGTTTTTATAAGTGGCATGTATGGATTTTCCATTAATTCTGCACTTTTCCTCTTCATGCGCATGTTTCCCTGGAAATCAAATGCATGATTTAGTCCCATACATTTAACAAGTTGTTGGATCAAATCCATAGGAAATATCATGTTTCCTATTCAATCAAAATTTATCTCAGATAGGGTAGGTAGGAAGGTTTTCCCTTTGTATTAATAGGGCACTTCTAGCTTGCATTTTTATTATATCTTTCAAATTTAGTGTCGTTTCAATTAGGGCATGATTTTTTGCAACTTTCAAGGTGGGAATGAACAAAGACAAATTTTTGTGATGGATGACTGTATATGACTCCATGGCCAGAGGAAAAGGCACTAATCTACTTCTTCAAATATCTATAGTTCTCATTCACCTCATACGAAGATGGTCCCTGATTTTGAGCCAAATGTTGCAGCAAAAAGTTCCCCCCCTCCATAATTTGATATTCAATGGAAATTTCTTAAATTGATGATGGGGCAAGATTATGGAACATTGGCACATACATATGTAATGGAATTCCAAGATCATGATATATGTTTGCATATGTTTATGGCAATGTTCCACCAAGTCCCCCGGAGGTGGGAGCGAGGGGACGAGGGAGCGCGGGAGCGGCCTATGCAAAAGCTCCCTACCAATTTTCAGGAAACGTGGGGGGACGTCGGGGTCATAAAAATTATAATATTTAATATTTAAAATGTAACTATATTTTTGCAAGGAATGTATATACAATCATCATACACTTTCATCATGAAAGATAAATCATAAATGATAAAATTACAAATCGATGAATGATGAATCATATAATTGAAACAAATTTAAAAGTTAAAAGTTAAAACATACATCATACAATCATGCATGTAAGTTTGTAAGTTTGTAACTATATAATCATTAATGTAACTACTAACAATGTACAATGAAAATAAAGTTTAAGATAGCATATGACATATTATATCAAGATTCAAAATAGAGTTTAAACTGAAGTTTACAACTCAAGTCTGAAACATAAAACTTAAACGCAAATAAGTTATGTCTGAAACATAAAACATAAAACATAACATATGAATATCAAATGATATCATCATACTGATAAATGAGCATAAATGCTCAAGTTAATGCCCCACCAGTCTCTGCATCCAACTTCTGCACGAATATATCAAGATCAACCATGTCACCATCTGAATCAGAATCACTTGGATTCTCAAATATGCTAAGTGGCACATCAACTTTTAACACGAAACCATAAACTACAAGGGGCGGTGAGGGGACGTGAGGGGGCGTGAGGGAAACATCCCCTAGAAGTCCCCAAGACCCCGGAGCGCGAGGGGGCGAGGAATCTAGACCCCTAGGTGGGGGGGCGAGACCCCGTGTAACACTGGTTTATGGAGGTGGTGGAGTAAAAAAGAGCTCAAATAGAGCTGAAATTTTTCACATAAAAAGGACTGTGGGCTTGACTAATGGTTCCATTTAAAAAATGATATCTAGACAGAGAATAAGTGTAGCATGCAAACATGCATTGAAAATCCATCTGAGTTTGCATTGTATTACTTATGATGGATTCAAATTTGGGTTTCAAAATGCCAGGTTATTGCATGATTTTGTCGAGAAACCCTTAGTTGGATTCTCATGTTGGTTTAATTTATATTTTAAGTTTGTTTTGCAATCTTTGGGTGATAGTAACTCATGAACTAGGTTACCAATGTGTAACAATCATATTTCAAGAATAAAGTTGTGATTTTTTTATATTATTATTATTATCTATTAGCTACGAGTATTGACACCTAATGCCCGGAATTTTGACATCTTGATAGCATGGATAATTTCGAAAATGTTTCTAGTAATGTTAACATAATAACTATCATTACATGTCTTCACTTTTTTCACCATAATAGACCCGTGATATGGACTCATCACACAACTTCATATGCTATGTCCCAACAAGTTCAAACTGGTTGAACCTACCTCATAGTGTGGTTATTAAGGAAAAGTTGCTTGATATATAACTCGATAGCCTAGACCACGTTGCATTTCTAAAAAGAATCCTCAAGTGTCAAAAAAACTTCACAATATGTTCTACTATAAAGCCTTTTAGGATACCTGAAATAATATATGTATCATTGATGACTTTTAAAGTATGACAAGATCCGGAGGGAAAGGAAATCAATGGAAGAGTGATCCACCAATGAGAACCTAGAATTTAGCATCAGATGAGTTAGAGTCTAGAAAATTGAAACCCTATAATTTTAATTAGTGATGAAGGACATCACATAGGTAATTATATTTTCATGTAGAATAATCTGTTAATTCAAATTTAAACTACATAATATGAAAGGCATACCATAAATTTTTCCACGAAAGTCCAAACAACCTATAAAAAGGGAAAACCTTCTTTTTCCATGGGAAATAATTTACCTTTCCTTTTTCAAGATAATCTAAATCACAAAAAATATGAACTATACTGCACACATTCTTGGATAATGTGAAAGTGGAAAGGAATACCCTACACAAGTGATGCACACATGTACATTTGAACACTAATAGATTTTTGTAGTTGAAATGCAATGCTTGTTTTCATTTAAATGTAGGGTTTTTAAAGCAGGGAGAAATAATGGCTGCCAAATTAATAAGCGTTTCTTTGGGAAAAATTTAAATCTTGTATTGGGTGATGAAGACAATAGAGGGTATTGAATCTTGATTCTTGACATCTAGAGAGAACCCTACAGCCTAACACAATCCAATGGAATTGACCAAAAAAACCCAAATAGAGTCAACCCTACTATGGGAGGAAGGGCCTGCAGTAAGAACTTACCATTTTGCAAGAGCTGAGGGCGAATGTTGCTTGAGGCGGGCAAATGCGTGCACGGGCGGCGAATGCGAGGCAAATGCTGTTACGCAAGAGTTGAGGGCGATACGGGGTGAATCTTTGATTACCGAAAGAGGCGAGGGAGAATCAGGGTGAATCTTTGTTCTGCAAGAGCTCGGGGCGGAAATGTGGCAAGGGCGAATCTTTCGTGCAGGGCGGGGGTGAATTCTGAGGGCGAATGTTGTTCTGCAAGAGCGGAGGGCGACTGCGCGCGTGATATCAGACATTAATGTAGCACACATGTACATTTGAACACTAATATATTTTTGTAGTTGAAATGAAATGCTTGTTTTCATTTAAATGTAGGGGTTTTAAAGCGAGGGGAGAAATAATGGCGCAAATTAATAAGCGTTTCTTTGGGAAAAATTTAAATCTTGTATTGGGTGATGAAGATAATAGAGGGTATTGAAACATGATTCTTGACATCTCTGAGAAAACCCTATAGCCTAACACAATCCAATGGAATTGACCAAAAAAACCCAAATAGAGTCAACCGGACTATAGGAGAAGAAGGGCAGTACGATGAGAAATTGCCATTTTGCAAGAGTGAGGGGCGAATGCTTTTACGCAAGAGGCGGGGCGAGAATCTTTGATGCCTGGGGGAGGGCGAGCGAGGGCGTGCGAGGGGGCAAATGCTGTTCTGCAAGAGCTGAGCGCGAATGCTGAGGGCAAATGTTGTTCTGCAAGAGCAGAGGGCGAATGCGCGCGTGATATCAGACGTTAATGTAGCTATTGCGACAAATAAGAAACAATAAAATCATTTTTATGTAGCACGCATATAAGTTTCGAATTTTTATGTAGCGCGCATATAAGTTTGGTATTTTTATGTAGCGTGAAAATAAGTGTCGTTATACCGACGGCGGAAAAGGCGTCGCTATTACGACGGGTGCCTCCAAACGTCGCAATGGCGACACCTAGACATTGTGTTGCAGTTGCGACGTTTGGAGTCGTCTCAATAGCGACGCTTTGGGCCATGGTGTCGCAATTGCGACGTATTCCTCCAAACATCGCAATTGCGACACATTTTTAAGTGTCGGTATTGCGACACTTTTCTATAGACGTCGGTATAGCGACGGTTTCGGGCGGGATGGAAAAAATTTGGGAAAATTTCCGACATTTGGTCAAAAGCGTCAGAACCAAGTGTCGGAATTTCAGCCAAATGTAGTAGTGAGTGCTTTTTTCATTGGCCATACCTTGGTAAACTTGTTGATCAATGCATTATCGTACATGAATTGGATTCTATGATTAACCCTAGATGAGAGGTGGGAATCCATAGGATTTCTGAAAATTTGGAAATGCATATGCTTGTGCTCTTATGTGCAACCATAGGTTGACTCATGGTTGGGGTTTTCTACCAAATGTGGCTTAATGGTGTCAATAACATTTGACTTACCAGAATTAAGACCTCCTGGTGGGATTGAGCTTGAAGAGTGGTTAGAGGGGCCTAAGGCCCCTCTCCCTTAGGATGTACTCAGTAGGAGGGTATCAAAGAGGAACATGGTAGGTAAAAGAGGAAAGGTATAACATTGCAGGTGCAAAGGTCATAAACCCTAGGAAGATTGAAATCTAAAGCGGTGATTGTTGAAGAGTGTTTTTTGACCATTTACATAGTTAAAAACTCTTATCAAATACATATTTTTATTCATCGTTGTATCTCTTATTGATTATTATTCTTATGTATTTATGTTTTTATTTCTTTTATTTTATTTCTTCCTTGTTTTAAGTCTCTTATGTTGGTTTTCGCAGTGTCCTTTGTGCCCTTAGGGTATCTACGTCTCTTTTTCATTTTCCCCTTTATCTTGCATTTTTTGTTTTTATTGAGCTACTCTAGATTTTTCTCTTTGACTCATTGTCTTGAAGGTGGATCCCCTTGTGAATTAAAAACATAAACTACAAATAAAGAGCATTGTGGTTAATTAAAATTCTACCTCTACACGTCCAAGCCATAGAAATATTATAAACTCCATGTGCTATTGTTATTCAAGGACATTAAGAGGATGATTTTTTTTTTTTAAATAAAGAGTATTTATATCGTATAAATATGTGTCTTGCTTGCGACAAATAAATTAGGAATTATATATCAACTTCTTCAAAAATTCTATCATTTTTCTCTTATCCATGAGATATGTTAAAATTTCCTAAGGAGCATACTATTGAGCGACAAAAATGGGGCTTTTCTAGGTGCATACCTTATAGAATTACCCCAATACAACACAACATTTACAAAACATAAAATCATCGATTGATAATAAAATCCTTCATGACTATGAACCTGATATGATGAGTTGATCTCCATTGGTTTAAATTAATTTTTGAGTTATTATACTCCATTAAGGTATAATTGATGGCCTAATTTTTCCATCCATGTGCAATTTTCATGCTTTCAATTTGTGTCCATCATTAGCGAGCTTGTATGCTTCTTTGTTATGGTATTGTAATACATGAAATTATGTTATTAATGGAATGTATTTTACCATTTTATGTGCTCTTTTCAATATATTTTTTAAATATTTTTCCTTCGGCATTCAGCCTTTAACTAAATGTTGCAAAATAAGGAAGGAGTCTCCTAGGATTATGAGCTCTTACACTTGCTTTTCTTTGGAAATCAAGAGACCCTGTTAAAGACCATGAATCTTTGTTTGATTATTTCTCATATGACCAAGTCTCCATAAGTACCTAAAAACTTCATCCATAAGTACATAAACACTTCATCACACTCAAAACCAAAAAATTCCCCCCCACCTAATGCAACTCTTCGATTTCGTTTGGATGCCCCATCAAAAGAGAGAATCCATCCTTGTATACTATTCTTCCAAGTTTTGAATTCTACATCTATCATTATAAGCTTCCAACATTCTCCCATGTTTTCTGATTCCAACCAATAATTTGGGGGTTGCTATCCATACTTACCAAATTATTGAGTCATACTTGCTCCAGTTGTTCCAACTCTTTCATAGAAGAGCTACAATCCTGCTTTTGAGCTTCAAATTCGACACACAATGATAATGATTTAATTGTAGTGCTTTGGCAAGGAGTAATCTTGTTATTAAAGATTGCATTTTTTCTAGCAAGCCAAAATTTCCAACATATAAATTTGGGGAAGGATTCTCAATACATTTTGGGAAGAGGTTCCATATAATATCGTCTTTGTAATTTTTTTCCCAAGGGGAGAAGAATTCTTGTAGACCAGAGAGCCATTTGCCCCTATCATAGAGAGGAGATGTTGCCTCCATCCATACCTTTTTTGTATACTCACATTCCAAAAAAATATGAGAGATATCTTCCACTTGCTTCTTATGCACTAATCATCTTGAGGGGCCATGGATGGCTCTATTTCTAAGGTTCTCATCAGTCATGATTTTCTCATGTGCAAGGAGCCAACTAAAGGAATTCACCTTTGGATTAGCATTAGTCTTCCATATTTTTGGCCACTTGTTGAGATTTGGAGGCACATTGGACTAAAAGAGAAAAATTGCATATCCTTCCTAGATTGAATAATATAAATCATTCCAACCAATTTGATCTTGATCCTCCTTTATCCAAGGTGAAAAACCTATTAGCTATTCATGGAGCTTGGAAACCAAGTGTTGGAGATTTTGTGGAACATTCATTAAGCTCTAATTCATCAAATTTGCGTACTTGTCTCAATTGGATACATACACTAATGTAAATTTCCTTTTAGCACAAAAATATTCTCTTAGGGGAAGGAATTTAAGAAATCGCTCAATAAGTCATTGGTCCATAATCTTAGCAGTCTGTAAATTAATACTCTTACCATTTTGTGGCTTCACATACAACCCTGAGTAGATGAGTGGGGATATTGGAACAAAAAAGATTCCAGATCGAGGAAAATCCTTTCATTATTTGTATGGATTCCAGGCATCAAGCTCTTTCTCCTTGAACATATTTTCCTTCAATACTATTTTCCACCAGTCTTCTTCTTAGGTGAAAAATATCTAGACTAGTTTTTCTCCTATTGCCTTATTTATTAGAAATGGATCTAGAATTCCCAAACCCACATGATTTTTAAGGGCCTTCACCAAAGCCCATTTAAGCAAATGGAATTTTTTGGAGCTTTCCTTACCACCTTCCCATAGGAATTTGTGGGTTTATTTTTCTAAAGCCGAAAGGGTGCTCTATGGAGCAAGGAGAGTTGAGAATTGGTATAAAGTCAAAGAAGAGAGAAATTCCTTAATAAGAACAACATGCCCAGCAAGGTTAATCCATTGAGCTCCCCAAGAGGCAAATTTCCATTTAAATCTTGCTAAGACTCCTTCCAATGCTTGATATTAATGTGATTTTAGGCATCTTGGAATTCCTAGATGTTTTAATTCCTTCCGTGATTCAATTTTTTTTAAATCGAAAAATATTCCAATTTTCCTTTTCTTCCTTAATGATACATTCCATGTGTAAATGTGAGATTTCCTTAAGTTTGTTTGGCCACCAGAGGCTTTAAGAAAGGAATCTATTTTTTTTAAAACCTTCTAGCGATTATTGTGGAGGCATCCCCCAACAAGAGTGTGCCATCAACAAATTGAGAGTTGTTGATGCTTTTGATACTTCTGGAAAATGTAATTCCTATAAGGCTCACACATATCCTCTCATATTATAGCCTGTGGCTAGGATAATCTGTGAAGATAATATATAAGAAAGGAGATAGAGGGAAGCCTTTAACAAAGCCCTCGAGAGGCTCGGAAAAAACTAGCCACTCTTCCATTAACCAAAGGGGCAATCCATGGTGATTTGATACATAAAAAAAACCCATCGACTAAAATTTAGCATCAAAGCCAAATTTTTCCATTACTTTAAAGAAAAATTCATGAATTTCTCTCACAAAGGAATTTTCCATATCTAGTTTGATGAGCATGCCTTTGTCTTCCCTATTTTGACTAGATTTTGTTGTCTCTTGAACTAGGATGATATAATCAAATATTTATCTTTGATGCACGAATCCTCCTTGGTTTTTTGAGATAATTTTGGGAAAAATGGGATTAAACATTTTGGAAAAAATATTTTTTATCACTTTATAAGAGATTACAAAGTGACATTGATCAAAATATTAAAAAGGAAGCATGATATAAATATTTTGGGATTAGGGATACAAAGGAAGAATTAATTCCTCCCCCCATACAATTTTTGTTTAAAGTATAACTCACCATTCTAAAAATATCAAATGTTATTATCTCCCAAAATTGTTGGTAAAAATGAGGAGAGAATCCATCTAGTCCTGGTGCTTTGTTCATATTGAAGGAAAAGACAACTTGGCATATTTCTTCTTTAGTGGGTTCTTTTGTCAATGTGTCATTGTCTTTCGATCAAATAAAATTAGGAAAATGTTCCAGAATTGAATGCTCCACTTAAGGGCTACCAAGGCATATGGAACTATATAAATAACTAAAGTGACTAACCATCTCCTCTTTGAGCAAAGCAAAATTCTATTTTTTTATACCTCTTGCAATATTCTCTTTAATATTTTTCTTCTAGACTTGATTTTTTGCTTGCTTATGAAAATTTGTTGTGTTCATATCTCTGGCCTTTAACTAAATGTTCTGGGATTTTAAATGGAAAATATATTCTTCTTCCTGAGAGATTTATGATAGGATGAAAATTCTTCTCTTTCTTCTTACACCAAATCATGTGTCATTAACCCATTCTCCATCTTACCTTGTATAATTTTCATTATTTTTTCATGTACATGTATATTTCCTTGTTTTTTATTGCTAGTCTTGAGCCCATTGTTTTAATGCAATCTTTAAGCACTTGATAATTTTCTCCCATATCGTAATTGAGCTTCCCAATACCCACTTGCTCCAAACCTTCTTCACCAGATCGTTGAAGTTTGGCAAGTTTTCCCAAATTGGACAATAGTGAAAGGATAGTGGTGCAAAGTCAATGTCTTTTGAGATATCGAGAGTGATTTCCCTATGATCTCACTTGATCCAAGGGAGGCTTCTAGAATTGACCAATATGCTTCTAGTCTGGTTTTCTTATTACTCCAGTTGAATTTGTTAGTGGAAGGATTTATATATAAAAAAATTAATTTGTGGATAAGGTCTTCTAAATTTTCTAAGAACTGATCTCAAACACAAGATCCCCAATTTTTTCTCCCACTGATGCATGGTTGTATTGAAGTTTCCACCCAATATGTATTCAAATCTAAAAATTATGTCCCCAAGGGCCACTAAGGAATTCCAACAATTATGTTTTTCTTTGAATTGAACAACCATGTAAATATTGACAACGGGGCATCCTTGATTTGAAGGAATATGTAGAAAATAATTAGCCAACTAGTGTGATGTCGAACTAGATTCTAGCAATATGAACTAATATTGATACCACATGGTGGATATCCCCCATGAAGATCCTCTTGCACTAACGAAAATAATCCCATTACCATTCCAAATCTTGTGCTTATTTTGGAGGACCTCTTGATCCCCCATTTTTGTCTCATGGAGTAGGAGAAATAAGGGTCTATATTTCATGATCAAATATTTTGTATCCTTATCCTTTTTTTCTGAACCCAATCCCCTTCAATTCTAGGAGAAGACCCTCATTACTTACTTGCTATATGAGTATCCCCTTGCTAAGGGGTTGTGTTTCCTCCTTTTATGGTGTTTCTATATCCCTTTAGTTTTCGATATAATATTTCTTGTGTTCCAATTTCCTTATCCTTCTATGTTATTTCATGCCTTACCTCTCTATTTTTTTGTCGACTAATCTTTCATTGGGGCCTTTCTAATTCTTTTTTCTTCTCTACCTCTGGCTTCTTGTTAGTTGAGCTCAGAAATGAAGTCCCCAAGTTGGAGATTTTAAGGGAGAGGAGTTATTCTTCTTCCGAGGAAGATTCCATTGTCTATTGAAATGGTATTAAATCATTTGATAATGGTAACATGGATTCATCATTTTTCTCTGGTTCATGCCCTAGTATATAATTTCGTACATGTTCTTGTACACTAGTTTCAATAATTTCCCCTTCTTTAGTAATTGAATTGAGAACCTCGAAGTTGTTATCTTTCTCATTTTTTCCTTTACTTGATCCTTCCCCTCCACTTGGAGTGGATCACTTAGGGGAAGTTGGTCCTTTCCCTCTGTTCCCATTCTAATCTTTTTGCTTTGGTGGATTGTCACTGTTGTTTCGTTGGGACTCTTCTCCTCTTTTGTTGTTGCCATTGTTCACCTTCATTCTCTTGTTTTTGGTTCTCCTCTTGCTTAATTTTGTAGCTTCTTGAAATGTGGCCATATTCATGGCATACTTTGCATTTAAAAAAAAATTAATCGTAGTCAACCTCCTAAATATGGGTCCAGTTATCCAAATTTATTGTTTGTTGCTTGGATCCCCTTATCTAGATATACCTCCACACATATATTTTCATATGAGAAGAGTCCCTCTAGTGGCTTGACTCAATCAAACTATTTCCCAAGTGCATTGTCAATATTTTTGAAACCAGTATCATTCCAACAATGTAGGGGAAAAAAGGGAAGCTTTACGCAAATAGAGACGAAAAATGGGACATCACTTTCAAGGATAAAATATGGGCTCCATTGATCCATATATAACCCTTAGGCCCCCATGAAGTAAGGTCCTCTTCAAAATATCAGGTCCTAGTCATCCTTGTTCTAAAAAAAGAAGGTAAAAAACCATTTTTGTAGAATGTCGAAGTGCCAAAACCCTTGATCATTGGTTCCTAAATTTTTTCAACTCACAACCTCATATAACATGGGGAGGCCAAGATCCCCATGAATTGACCTACCAAGCAACGTTCAATCAATTGCAGGGCTCGTGCTCTTGAATTTGGCACAAAAACCTCAACCTTTGGAATTTCTTTTAGCTTCTTAACAAAATGTGAAGGCTTTGCCTTCTAGTATCACAACCCATTTGCAACCAATGAGTTAAAAGAAATGATATTTTAGAGCATGGGGTGGGAGCAGAGGTGGAGACCTGCTTGATCTAACCATCTAGCCACCAAAAAAAAACATTGTGTCCATTGAAACTCTTAGAGTTGATAGGAGGAAGTATAGCACAATCACTATGAGCTCTAAAAACCACAATAACAACTCTTTTTTTCTATTGATTTAGGTGGCCTATTTGTAAAAAATTAAAACCTTTAGAATAGAATGACGTATGACATCAATTTTCTGCTATTGATATTAGGGGGATGAGTTATCAAGGGATCTTATCTCAATTAAATTTCGAAGACAAAGATGTTACTAGTTTATTACATTTAGTTGCATATGGAAAGTATAATATTCCTCTAAAGGAGCCAATGAATAAAGCAATATATACAAGTGAAAATTTTGAATTCAATCCTACATTTGCACACATATTGACAAATATTACTATTCCACTTCCACAAGTGCATAACAAGAATAAATTCATTGAAATGGTTAACGGAGAAATATGCTACATAATAGAAGCTATGATTGTTCATATCATGAAGGCCATAAAATTTTCAATAAAATCTCATGCTTTGAAGACAAAGCATTTTTAAGGGGGGAGACTTGTAATATACCGAGGATATATTAAAACCAAGGCTATAATGTAGTAATCACTATGTATTAAATAATAATATTCATATAATAATTATGACAAATATTGATATATAATAATGGTAAGATGTGCCCCTTCCCAAGGACATGAACTATCCACCCACTATGTGTATATATACATGTTTATAGTACTCAATCAAAATCATGTTTTATATATATTTTACCAAAGGGAAAAAACTCGTAATTGTATTCAACTTTAGAAAAGGAACAAACTTACATTTTATAGATGTTAATTTCTTTCAGTAAGACCAACCTCTCAGCTTATGTGCATAAGAAATAAATAGAAAATAAATAAATAAATAACAAAACCCTTAGAAGTTAAGTGTGATATTGATCACTTAACTTCTCTTTATTGCCTTTCTTTTTCTTGATCGTTTTCCATCCCCCCGAGTTGGGGTCAACTAGAACCATTGCCAAATCACTTTCTGTTATTTTCAATGGGATTTCTTTGCTTGAATCTAAACTTTCAAAAGCATGAAATCTCTTTGTGCCCACTGTCCCATTCTCTTTGTGTGCCACATTTTTTTGTTATTTTGGTTCATGGATCGCTTCTGATTTTGAACCATTTTCCTTGTGGACTGCATTTCAATTTTGGACCAGAGCATCCCCTTCTTCTTGGTTTAAATGGTTCTCCGTGATTTCTTCTTCTTCTTCCACGAGGGAGGGATTAGAAGGCTTCCATCCTTTTGTTTTGTGGACTTGCCCCTTTTCCTTTTTTGGGTTATTTTTTTCCTATGGGCATGTGTTCCACAAGTGTCTTATTTGGTAACATGATTGGAACCCAAATGTCGTATTTTCATAATCTATAAGTTGGGTCCATTGAAGGTTTTTATGCTTTTTCTAAATTTGATTAGGTAGACCTTTAGTTAGATATATTCCTACACATATTCTAGTGAAGGTAAATAACCCTTTCTCCATTCTATCAAGGCCCATATTTTTTAATGACCCTAAGGTGTTTCCAATTTCCTCAAGAACCTTGTGATGCAAAAAAGGAAGGCGAAAAGTCGGTAACCTCACCCATACTCACATTATTGAGACCACCATTGTTGTGGCATCAAATTTTTAGAACAAAGGGATAATTAAAAGCCCTGCATTTTCCTAAAACCAAGGCCTTTATTTGAATGCTCTCTCCACATCTTCCTTGGTATCGCACTGAACAATAAAAAAACCTTTTGAGAAAAGGTATATGTTAGTTTTTGGTTGAGCTTGTAAGAACCCATTGACGCAAAGCATTGGATCTAGGCCAAAAACCATTGAATCTACAAAAAATTACCCTTGATTGAGGAACTAAAGAAGTTGATTTACCTCTGTTAGGATTACCTCCATAGTTGGAGCTTGTTGTTGTTGTTCAACAATGTAAGGTCCATGATGATATTGTGGCATATCCAATGGATCATAGCCTTTTCCCCATACCACACCCTTGTAGGAATCATAGCCTCTTGGGTTTCTAACTCTCAAAGCACCCCCCGCAACCTCATATTCGAGCCAATAGTGGAATTTCTTGAGATGTTGTAATATTGCAGCTAAAAATGATCTTGTAACTATTACCCTTCATGAAGTAGATTTTGTGTATCTACAGGATATCCTAACCATTTCTTTATCTGCTTCTTGAGATTCACCACATAATTTGAACCTAAAACCCAAAAAAGGAAGGACTTCCCATTAAGGTTTCTAATTAAAAGTTGAAAGTCCTCCCCCTGTTTCAATTCTTCAAACCTTCTCCCAGCCTAAATCGGGTGGTGCATGGGATTTTTTTCCTGTAGATCTGGGTCATTCAGAAAGTTGCGCAGATTGTGTAAACCTAGATTGGGCCTTATAACCCAAGAAGACCAAAGAAGTGGACCAGAATCTTCCAAATCTAAAATGGATTTAAACATTGATTGACCCTAAATCCTCATAACCCTAATCCCTTGGCATTGTAAAC
Source organism: Pinus albicaulis (assembly GCA_034641835.2). Taxonomy (NCBI): domain Eukaryota; kingdom Viridiplantae; phylum Streptophyta; class Pinopsida; order Pinales; family Pinaceae; genus Pinus; species Pinus albicaulis. Next base: position 427,345,955 of record CM076582.1, read on the forward strand.
CCTCAACCATATAATTACTCAAATTTATTATTTTAATTAACTAGTTTTTAATATTATTTCCAAGTAGTCTGAACAATGGTAGGTTCATTAAGCTCTTTGTTTTCATCTAATTTAGAATTTGGCTTGGTAAGTTCATCTAGTAATAACTGATATTTCATAAATTACTTATTATGAAAGAAAATTCACATATCATTTTTAGAAGAATTTTGACATCCATTCTTTTGTAACAAAAAATGACCCCACTGAAATTTTTGACTTCACACAAGTTTGGTTTTGTGATTGATCTCATCCTCCTCTCCTAAATAAATTTTCCTTGTTTATCAAAAACTGCCACTTGGTTAGAGCTTAGCCTCTCTTTACTAAGCCCTTGTTTTACTGTCTAATCCCATCATTATTCTGAGCTAAGCTAAAAAACAATATATATATATATATATATATATATATATTAACATGTATTTTTTTTATCTAACCCAACAGGGAGTTGAACATTGAATCTCGTACTTTACATATGACTCTGTAACAAGGTGATCACCAATTGAACTACACCTCGCGGGAAAACATGTCTTTAAAATTAAGGGCTTATTTTATTGCGTCGAGAGTTGCGCCGAGAGGCGCATCTACAGCCCAATATGACCCCGATGTCAGGTGGGTCACGTCCTCATACAAAATGTCGGCTTAAGTTTTAAATAAAAAAATAAAAAAATAAAAAAAAATTGCATTGTGCTAGAACATATATCAATTTCTAATACAACTATGTATTATTTATATAATTTGAATGGATAGTAAATTATATACGTGAATTTGAATGGATCATAAATTTACCTTTAGCAAAAAAATTACCACATTGAATTTTCAAATTAAGTAAAATTTTAAACATCTTTACTCTTTACTAAAGTCAATACAATTTCCTAAATCAAAGGAAAAGAGTTAATTCAACACAAACAATCAAAATCCAAAATATTTTAATATTTCTTTTAATTAAATATTTGTAAAATGAATTTATACTTACTCCAGAGCTATGGTAAATAAATAAATAAATAAATAAACTAGATGTATGGTAAATAAATAAAAATTCTTTTTATATTTTTTCCATAAACCTTTTTATATTTAAAAAAACTTTAAAAAGAGGTTTTATTTAGATGAAGCCTATGGGATAAATTAATATTGATACCATGGGCCAAATACCATGGGTAAATAAATAAATATAAAAGAGGTATAAACAAGTATGATAAATAAATAAATAAATATAAAATAGATATAAAGATGTATGGTAAATAAATAAATATAAAAGAGGCATAAAGAGGTATGGTAAATAAATAACAATATATCAAATAGGATTATAAATAAAAATCTAATTATATAACAAGCCTATGGGCCAAATACCATAGTAAAGAAAAGAGGTATGGTAAATAAATAAAAATATAAATAAACTAGAGGTATGGTAAGTAAATAAAACCTCTTTTCATATTTACTCCATAATCTGCTTTATATTTACGAATATTTATGTTCATTAGTTTACATAACTAAAAAGAAATAGAGAGAGAGAGTGATAAGGGAGAGATGGAGAGAGTGTGTGTATGTTTAGGGGTGAGATAAAGAGACAAAGTAAGATGTATGGAAAGAAGGGGGGAGAGAAGAAGTGAGAAGGAGAGAGGGAGGGATATAGTAATGTAGTTGGAGAGAGAGAGGGGTGGAAAGAGAGAGAGAAAGAAAGAGATGGGGGAAGAAAGAGGATTAGAGAGAGAGAGAGAGATATAGGGGAAGAGAGAGGATTGGAGGGAAAAGAGAGAGAGAGAGGTGCGAGAGAAAGGGAGAGAGAGGAGGAGGGTGATGGGGGTAGAGAGAGTATTGGAGAGAGAGATAGAGAGAGAGAGAGAGAGAGAGAGAGAGATCAGGGAAAAGATAGGGATTTAGGGGAGAGAGAGAGAGAGAGAGGAAGGACGAGAGAGAGGAGGAGAGAGGGATCGATAAGAGAGATGGAGTTGGAAGGGGAGAGATGTAGGAAATAAGAAATATAGAGAGAGAGAAGGAGTGACAAGGGAGAGACAGAGAGATAGCGTGTATGTTTGGCACTGAGATAAAGAGACAAATAAGGAGAGATGGAGATAAGGGGGGAGAAGGAGATATAAGGAGAGAGGGAGGGATATAGTAACATAGTTGGTGGGTGAAGAGAGAGAGGGAGGGAGAGAGAGATGGGAGAGAAAGGGAAAGAGAGGATGTGAGAGAGTGGAGAGAGGGAGGGAAAGAGAGATGGACTTGGAGGGGGAGGAGGAGAGAGGTAAGAAGAAAGAAATAGAGAGATAAAGGTGGAGAGAGAGAGAGTGAGTGAGTGATAAGGAAGATGGAGAGAGAGGGAGAGAGGGGGAAGATAGAGATATAGATGGAAGGTGAAGAGAGAGAAGAAGAGAGAGATGGGGAGAGGAGGGGATTGACAAAGAGATTGATATATATGGGTTGCGAGAGTGTGTGTGTTTAGGGGGGTGAGATAGAGAGATAGAAAAGAAGAGATGGAGGGGGATATAGATATGGATGGAGGGTGGAGAGGGAAGAATATTTCTCACACTATATAGATTTATATAAGTGGAGATGGTGATTTATAATCCTATTTGATTATTTGCACTATATGCATCGATTTTAGTGTAGATATTTATTTCTAATGATATTTGATTACTTGCACTAGATGCATTGATTTCAGTGTAGGTGGTGATTTCTAATACAATTTGATTGCTTGCACTGAATTTTTTTATTCCAATTTAGATGTCGATTTATAATTATATTTGATTACTTGCACTAGATGAATTGTTTTCAATGTAGATGATTTCTAATCCTATTTGATTGTTTTCACTAAATGCATTGATTTTAGTGTACATGGTGATTTCTAATCCTATTTGATTTATTTGAGTAAATGCATTGATTTTCAGTGTAGATGTTGGTTTCTAGAGAGAGAGAGAGAGAGAGTGATAAGGAAGATGGAGAGAGAGGGAGAGAGGAAAAAAGGAGGAAAGAGAGATATTAATGGGGGAGAGGTAGAGAAGGGGGAGATAGAGATATAGATGGAAGGTGAAGAGAGGGAAGAAGAGAGAGATGGGGAGAGGGGGTGATTGAAAAAGAGATTGATATATATGGAGTACGAGAGCGCGTGTGTTTAGGGGGGTGAGATAGAGAGAAAAAAAATAATAGATGAAGGGGGATATAGATATGGATGGAGGGTGGAGAGAGGGAGGAATATTTCTCGCACTAGATGGATTGATATAAGTGGAGATGGTGATTTCTAATCCTATTTGATTATTTGCACTAGATGCATCGATTTTAGTGTAGATATTTATTTAATGATATTTAGATTACTTGCACTAGATGCATTAGTTGGAGATTGTGGGTGGTGATTTCTAATACAATTTGATTGCTTTCTGAATGTGTTGATTTCCAATTTAGATGTTGATTCTCATTATATTTGATTACTTGCACTGATGACTTAATTTCAATGTAGATGATTTCTCTATTAAATGCTTGATTGTTTGCACTAAATGCATTGATTTTTAGTATGATGAATTTCTAAATATATTTAGTTTCTTTGAGTAAATGCATTGATTTGGGTGTAGATATTGGTTTCCTGAAGAGAGTGATGATAGGAAGATGGAGAGAGAATGAGAGGGATAAAGGAGAAAGAGAGATATTAGGGGAAGACAAGAGAGAGAATGGGGAGAGAGGGTGATCGACGATATACAATGATATATGCGATCTTTGACGTCTGTGTTGGGGGTGAGATGAATAAAAAAAAGTGGATGGGGTCATAAAATATGGATGGAGGGTGGAGAGAGGGAAGAATATTTCTCACACTAGATGGATTGATATAAGTGGAGATGGTGATTTATAATCCTACTTGATTATTTTCACTATATGCATCGATTTCATTGTAGATATTTATTTCTAATGATATTTGATTACTTGCACTAGATGCATTGATTTCGGTGTAGGTGGTGATTTCTAATACAATTTCATTACTTGCACTGAATATGTTTATTTCAATTTAGATGTTGATTTATAATTATATTTGATTACTTTCACTAGATGAATTGGTTTCAATGTAGATGATTTCTAATCCTATTTGATTGTTTGCACTAAATGCATTGATTTCAATGTATATGGCGATTTCTAATCCTATTTGATTTAATTGAGTAAATGCATTGATTTCAGTGTAGATGTTGGTTTCTAATCTTATTTGATTGATTGCATTAGGTGCATTGATCTCAATGTCGAGGTTATTTTCTAATCTTATTTGATTTCTTGCATTAAATGCATTGATTTCAATGTATATGTTGATTTATGATTTGATGTAATTGGATATATGACGGTACATTAATATTAAAGTGATTGGATTAACAATATGCATTGATTTTAGTGTAAGCACAAAAAGTTTTTAACAATGTAGATTGATTTTTGTGTTATAGTAATTTAAGCTATTAATATTGGAGAGCAAGAGAGACAATGTATCATGTTTACTACAACAGATTGAGCTAAAGATTTAAATGGTTTACGATTTAAATTTTCTTTTTCATATAATCGATATGAAAAGATAACAAAACTAACAAGGGAAGAAATAAGAATGGTAGAAGAAAATAGTTTGAGATTGATTGTAACATGAGTACGTTCTTATTATTCACATTTTCTATCTTTCAAAACTATTATTGTCACTTTGCATTTAAAAAAAATATTTCATCATTCTTCATCATTATAGTTATTAACAATAATTATCATCTCAACGAACTGAGGTAACTAAGAAAATTTGAAATTAAAATGACCAAGTTAATATCATAAATATTTAGCATATTTAAAATGATTATATTAATATTTGATATATTTACATATTACTGATAAAATTAGTCATATCTTTGATAGATTTTCCTTGGCAGCACACGACTGAAACCAGCCTAGATCCATCTTACATCTCAAAAATATACAAAAAATTTAATAATCTGAAAAATGTGACGTTGATGTCTCCGACTGGAACCAGCCTAGATCCATCTAACTCTGGATCTATCATGCACCGAGAGGGATCAAATCTCTCGAGGTCCAAACCTTTCCTCAAGTTTTGCACTCAAAAAATAGGTTTGCACCTCGAGAGATTTGATCCCTCTCGGCACATGATACATCCAGAGTTAGATGGATCCAGGCTGGTATTTTATAAACCCAAATTATTCCATTAAATAAATGGATATTATAGTATTTAATATATATATATATATATATATATATCCCTTTTACCCTTTAACTTTTTTTATAAAGTCAAAATCCAATTTTAGAAATTAACTTGTTGCAAAAATATGGATTTATTTGAAATATAATAATCTATGTCGACCATTTTTTTATGACTAGGTTGAGCCTAGGCCAGGGCTAGCATGTTTATTAGATGGAAGAATAACGATCAACCCACAATGGGATGCTTACCACCAGGATTATACAAGGCTCAATCAAGCCTGGATGCCTCTTGAGAAGTTTAATTCCCCCAAAGTGGCTTCCATCCTCAACCCTTCCCCATGAGGTTTGAAGCTATGACCTAGTTGGGACTAAACTCCATGCAAAGCAACTAATCTAAACCACATGGTTATTATTATTATTATTTTAATATTGGATTGACCCACAGAGAATTTGAACCTTTAATTTCATGATTTACACAATACTTCATAACACAATGATTGCTAATTAAACTACCCCATGGACGTTTAATGTTTACCTTCATCATATCACTCGTGGGGATTTGAACCTAAGTGGGAAATATAAAAACCATTCTTCCCCACCACCCAACATAACCCCAATTGACTATGTTCTCCATTTTAATATTCAAGTGGATTTATATTTTGTCCCTCCATTTCCATTAAGTTAATTAACCAAACTATTAATCGTAAATTATTATTTCCTAAATTCATACACATCAAAATTATACCATGTTGTACACCATTGGCAATTTTGGGGGCACTCATGAGTGTTTTTGGAAATCATGGTGGGGGAGGGCAGGAAGTAACCAATGGTTGCCACATTGTGCAATTTAACCGCTCTAAAATTAAAAAAGTGTGTGGATGATGAAATGAAGGCACATGTACTTAGAATTTTAATATTATTTTGAGACTTGGAAATATTGGGAAGTTTGCATTATTCAATGCTTGAAATGGAAGGTCATTCATTGAAAAGCATGAAAGTTAAGCTAAAACATATTATTAACATGAGTAAGGGGACAAATAAAATATTAGTCATGCATGATATTATAGAAAGAGATTGTATAAATTGTTATACTATTAGTGAAAGTTTCCACCTACACAGAAAATAATAATTTTGAGATTTTAGCAAAGGATGATATAAATACATATTTTGAGCAAATTAAAGATCACAACATTAATGTTAACATGTGAAAAGGACAAGTGGAAGAACATGGGGTAGTAAATTATTAAAATTGTGAACACTACTACACATATGTCAAACTCTCCAAATTAATTTCTGTCTTCAACACAATTTTTGATCAAATAGTTAGACTATTTCTAGATATGAAAGCAACCAATTAATATTCGAGAAACATAAAGCACACAACTAAAGGCTTTGAGGGTAGGGAGAGAGATAATTTTTCAGGTTCAAGAGACTAAGTTTTCTATGTAATGTAGTTCGTAGGGTTATTGTAAAATTCTCAAATTCGAAGGGTTTGTTTATTAGATCCATATCTCAAGAATAGTAGAGCCTTATTTCTATGTCACTTTTTCTTTTTTAAAGCTTCTCATGTACATCCTCATTCCTTTCTATAGATGAATATAACTAATGTAGGTTTTAGGCAAGGGATTTATATGTTCAAAGATTTGCAGAAATAATTTGTGATACAAATGTTTTTTATCATCTTCTAGATTATATGAAGTATCTAGGTAAAAAAAAGGAATTATTGAAGAATCAAGATTTATTTTCTACTCATTTTGATACCTTTGAAAATATGCATTTAATTTGATCATTAAAATAATCAAAGAAGTGTTTATCGGTTGGATTCATATTTAAGTGCCCAATAAATCAATTGCCTTCATCACAAGCCAACCAGGAGTTCCTTACTCGTTGTTGCACTTGAACCTCTTCTTGTTTTCTTCCATCTTCCTTTATCAACTATTGTGTTATGTTACTTGAGACTCCATGCCCAATGGATAGGTCTTTAGTTTAATATATTTATAATGTTTATCCCAATTTGTTGCCATTTACCCTCAACTTTATTTATCAACCCATTATATTGTTTTTATCACTTTAAATATGACATCCTAAGCTTAATTGTGCGAGTTGTTGCTTAGTGAAAATGGGCAACTAGCTTTCTTGAATCTGATGAGGGAGCCCCATCTACCCTAAGAGCCAATTTAAGGCCAAAAGAAGGTTTTAAATTCCTTGACATAGTTCCTAAGCAACTAGGAACATTTCAAGGAACTATATCAAATTGGCATCATTGGTAGGGAGCAAAGTTGAAAGTTTAAATTTCCTGATGAATTCATACAATGATTATAACCGATTGTTCATTTCACCTCGCAACTCCATGTTTTTGTGACTCCACTGACTTCACTGTATTATAATGGAGAACTTATTTTCTTTACTATTAATTGCAAGGTATGGTTTGCTTGGTTTTTCAAATGTACCTAGTTTTCCAAATCCACTACCTACTAGAGATGAATATGATGATATACTTCCGAAGTTTAGAGGATATGAAGAAGAAATTCTTGCTCAACATTTGCAAGATTTTCATATTCTTTTGCATCAGCTTGAAATTTTTTACAAGGATGTTCACATGGAGATGGTCATGGTATCCTTGGAGGGAGATGCAAGAAAATGGTATAGAAATTTGCATATTTCCAACCATTGGTTGGGTCCCCCAACCAATGGTTTCAGCATCGTCTCCATTAAAAACCCATAGTTTTTCTTTTCAGACCACTCACCCTCCCTTCGTTTTTAAGCTATGTGCACTTTAACACCCTAAAATTTTATAAAAGTGTGTGAATGATGGGATGAAGGCACATGTATTTAAAATTTTAATGTTTTTTTCAAACTTGGAAATGTTGGGAAGTTTGCATTATTCAAAGCTTTAAATGGAAGATCATTCATTGAAAAGTATGAACATTAAGTTAAAAATATTATTGACATGAGTAAGGGCACAAATAAAATATTAGTCATGTATGGGATTTTAGAAAATGGAGCGTACAAGGTTTGAGTAAATAAATTATTTTGGCTCCACATGATGTGGTTGTATTTTTTTATGATAATTCACATAAATAAATAAAATTGCTAAATCGCTAGTGAAAGTTGCCACACATGCAAAAAATAGTAGCTTTGAGAACCTAGCAAAGGATGATATAGATCCACATTTTTAGCAAATAAAAGATCACAACATTAACAAGTGAAAAGGAAAAGTGGAAAAACAAGGGTATCAAATCATTGAAAATGTGAATACTACCACAAAAATGTCAAAATCTCCAAAATATTTTTTTTCTCCAACACTATTTCTGTGAAAACAATTAGAGCGGTTCTAGAGATGAAGGCAACTGATCAACATTAGAGAATCATAAAGTAAACAAATAAAGGCTTACGAGGAGGACTACTATTGCAGCAACAAGTGACTAAGTTTTCATTGTAACGCAATCCATAAGGCTATTGTAAAAATATCAAATTTGACAGATTTGTTTATGTGATTCAAAGTGAATGTATGCTAATTCATCACTATTATTTAAAGAAAATCACACCACCTAAAATTGTTGAAGAATGTAACTAGTATTGGTCTTCATAATTGTATTTAAGTCAAGTTGTATTATATTTTTCAAAAGAAAGAAAAATAAAATTTATATAAAATTATTTATTAGCATGGGTTTCATGCTTTAATATTTTATTTTTAGGTCAAAGCCTCCATTGTAGGATTTTTGGGTTTATGTCAAGAATCATTGTCCTTGTCATCATGTATTAAACCCTTCTTGGGATTTGTATATCAAGAAATAAAAATTATTCAGTCAAATAGGCCTCCTCCATGAAGTCGGCCTCAAAGGAGATAAGTCAACCTCATTAAGGACAAGTTGACCTCAAAGGGATACAAAAACCACTATATATAGGCAACAACTCGACCTGATTTGGAGCACAAGACAAGCAAGTTCAATTTGTAGTTGCTAGAGGATAAAAAGGAGAGTGAAATACCTAAAACTAAGGAGAACACCCTAGCGAAGAAGAAGGAGACACTTTTCAAGCCAAAAGAAGCATACAATCTCTCTTTTTTGCCACAAGCGCAAATTTCTCGGTAGTTCCACGAGGGACGAAATTTTAGATCTATAGTAGGGCCAAAATTTTTTGTTGTACTTGGGTTGAAGCTGTTTGACAAGAAGAGGCTACTGAAATTTGGATAATCATTCTGGAAGGATGACTTGGTGGAGTGAGGAAGGTATTTTGGTTTGTTTTAAGGTCTCAGATTATCTCATTTTGATTTGAATCTAATAGTGGAAGAGTTTGACTGGTTTTTCCCCTTCACAAGGGTTTTAGCCCCGGTTGAGTGCCTATATCTAATGCCATTGATCTTCATGTCTTTGATTTGATGATTTCTTGATTAGAAGAATATAATAATAGAACATAAAGAAACTTAATAAGATTACAAGAGTATCACAAGTAATTTTCAACATAAGAAAATGTTTCTGCCTTTCTGATTTTTTAACATGGTATCAGAGCTAAGGTAATAGAAAAGGTAGCTTGAAGATCTATTGAAAGAATGAAGGATCAAAGAAAGGTTTCAAGACAAGATCATAAGAAAAAATATTATTAAAGGGAAGAATCTACATCTTGAAAATATATGGAAACTTCAATGAAGACAAAAAAATAAGATAGAAGGAGCCACCTGTTATCACTCTCCCCAAATTCCCAAGGCTGAAAAAAGGAGTGGAGAAAGGCATCCACAAACCAACTTTAGTTCAGGTAGCTATCCCTACCCGGACTAGAGAGGGATCTCTCTATGTCACTTTACATCCAATGAGATGACTGGATATATTATGATCTTAGGCTAGTTATGATGTTCAGTAGATTAAGGTTTTGTTTGTTTGATTTTTTTTGCTGGATAGGAATAACAATTAGGGAACTAAGGTCTGATTTCAAAGGTTAAATTGCAGAAATATTGATGAGGCCAAGTAGGTAAACGCAGGAGCATACTTAATTTGTCATTGTGTATAGGATTTTGAAAAAGGAGTCAAAATGAGCATTTAAATGAATTCATTCATCAGAAGAATAAACACATCTATGAAAATATTATAAATAGATCATAGAAAGTAAAGATTTGTGTTTACAAACTCATAAGATTAACATAAAAAATCATATTTGTGATGAAAAGGTAACATAACCTTTGATTTGATGGATTAAAAAAGAAGAAACCACGCTCAAAAGTATACTGCTGGAATCTCAAAATTGTAGCTGCAACATCCTTTGATTTCACTGAAAGAGTTTTTACAATATCTCCCTTGCTAAAATATCAGGCTATCCAACTAAAATATCCAACCGCTCCTCCATCTATAGTATGCCTATTTATAACTTTAGGTGCTTTGACAATGGGTCTGCCAGCAAAGCCAAACCTTCGAATACCTCTAATGACACCTTGACTAACAGAAAACAGATTACAAGGATACAAATTAGAGATCTGTTATTTTTAGGAATTTAAAACCTAATAAAACTCTAATTTACTTTATTACATTTAACAAACTTTAAAAGACCCTTGATCGTTGATATACATCGAAAATATCATGTTCCTGAGGTGTCAATGACCATTACTGAACAATAAATACCTTGACCAAGATAAGTGATCTGTCTTCGAGCTTTGAGGAGGTGTTGTTATATTTGCTGATAGATATCAAAATCTTTTAAAACAAGTGCTAGCAGAAATTCCTGAAAAAACTTGTAACTACCTTTGAAATCCTGCCTATGCTTTTGAAAGCATGCTGATACTGGCCACGTATCGGGATGAGAGTGGAGGGGAGTGAAGTGAAGTGCAGGAATGGAAATTTAGTGAAAGGCGTGGGAATGGAACAATAAGCGGGAGAGGCTATTAAGTGGAATAATAATAAGCGGGAGGAATAAGTGCATTGAAATGTATTTCAATCGCAAGACAGAGGGATTATCGAATTTCACAATCGGAGGATTATCGCAATCACAAGCGGATATTGAAATCAGGTATCGAAGCATGCAACAAGACATGGTAGAAAATAATCAGTGATCTATGATTGTGATATGACGTGGAAGTAAGGCGGGTCCTACTAATATATCACATCGAGGTTCGGAGCAAGAAACATAAGTAATAAAGTATTTTAAGATTATGATAGCGATAAGCGGTAAGGTGGAATGGTTAACGGGGCAGAAAAAGAGAATACATTATCACAATCTCAAATTGGGAGTGGGCAAGTGAATGTGGTCAGGCGAGTGGAACTGTGATTATGTGATATGTGATAGGTGATGTGACAGAGCTGCGGGTCCTACCAAATATTATATAATAATATCGCATTCTCGAGCAGAGTTTTCTATTGCGGTAATGTAATGCGATTGCGCTATTATATATGATATAGATGTTGGGGGGGCTTTTTCCTTTGTTTATCATTTTTCGGAATTTTTAAAACCAAAGAAAAAAAAGGTCAGACTTTGAAAAGGGTTTTTCAAGAATAAAACACCACAAAGGATAAAGGTCGTATTTAAATGGAATTTGAGCGTTGGACTTTGGATTTTAGGAAAAATGAAGGGTATAAAGGTTCTTCATATACATGAAAGGGTAAATAAAAAATAAATTGAAGTTGGCTTTTCCTTTCATAAGTTGAATATGACCCTTTCACATTTTATAAACTTTGAAATTCTCCTTTATCACTTTTAAATGACAATGAAATGATATGACCTTGAAAGTGATGATAGCCATGGATGAGATGAGGGAGCAGCAAATCTGACCTAGACTCCTTCAATGACCAAAATTTATTTTGAAAACTTGTTTGAAAAGACCAAATTTTTACCTATGACTTCTAGGAAAACAACTTAAAGAGTTATTTTTTATCACTGACATACTTGGGCTAACATTGGTTCCAGCTGGAGATGGAAGCTCCTTTATGAAGTGTCAATAACATTGTAGATCAGGTAGCCTTACCATTGGGCGATGGAGTCAAACTAGACTTTGAAAAAATTGAACAAACTGGAAACAACTGAATTGACTCTGACTTGACAACTGACTGAAAATTTTGTAACTTTTTGAAATAAAACATAAGCTATTTACGGAAGTGTCATGGGCTTCTCCTCGGGCTTCAAACTTCTGCAACAACTTCCTTATTTGTTGGGACATCAAATTTAAAATGATATGTACAAAGACAGTGAACTTCTTCTTTAATGATAAAGTTATATAGTGTTTGAGGAACCTACCATTGATTGGTCCTCCTAGCACTTGTTTTTATTCAAGATCCTCTAGTTAAAATGCTTTCTTTCCTCTGAATGCAACGATCTTGTAAGGTCCTTTCCATAGATTGTCTAACTTTCCATGCTTACTCTTGTCTTCATTCTGGGCATCCCAGCAAAGAACAACATACCCAAGCTTGAAATCATCCGCTTTGGTTTTCCTATCAAAAAATTTTTTAATTTTCTCATGAAGATTTGAAGTATGACTGAAAACTTCGTCTCTTGACTGTTGTAGATGGATCATTTGGTTGATTCTTCATTGAATGTCATTAGGCTCACTATCAATTTCTTGCAGAATTTTCATCTCTGGTATAGCTAGAGAGGAAGGTAACACCGTGTCAACACCATAGACGAGATGGAAAGGTGACATGATGATTGATTTCTTGGTGCTAACTCTATCTGCCCATAGAGCATTGGTGAGTTTTTTGTGCCAATTCCTCTTGTTTTCTTGCAGCATATTTTTAATTATGTTCACTAAAGATTTATTTGATGATTCAACAAGCCCGTTTCCCTGAGGATAGTATGTTGTTGAATGACCAAGTCTAATGTGATACTTGTCACAAAATTCAATCATATTCTTAGACTTTAAGGTCATTGCATTGTTAGTGATAATCTTGTGTGGACAACCAAAGCGAGGCATAATATTGTTCTCAAGAAACTGAATGATAACAATGTCAGTAGCTTGCCTCGTGGGGATGGATTCAATCCATTTGGTGAAATAATCTGTGGCAGTGATAATCCATTTGTGCTAAGCTGATGATGGAGGATGAATCTCGCCAATGAATCCAAATCCCCACTGTTGGAATGGCGCTTGCACTTCAATTGGTTTTAGAGGTAAAGACAAGAGCTTTCTCTTTCCCTGAAATATTTGACATTCATGAAAACTCATGACTGTTTTATAAACATCAGAAAATAAGCTTGTCGAACAGAAGCCCACCCTCAAGATCTTATTAGTTGTATTCTTCCAATAAAGATGACCACCACAGTCACCTTTATGAAAATCTATCATGACTTTTTCAACTTCTTCTTCGACCAAACGATTCCGCAAAACTCCACCTAGATCTTTCCAATATAAGACACCATTAAGAATACAGTACTGAAGAGCTTTTAACTTTAAAGATATAGCTCTACTACTTGGCAAGCCGGGAGGAGGATTTAACTGTTGCAAAATGTGTCCTATATCAGCATACCAAGGTGATAAAGAGAAAATTTCAGCTACCTCAGGTAATGTTTCGGCATCTTGTTCTTCAGATAATGCAGCGGTGAAATTGATATCCAAGGCATGAAGATTTGAATCCGCCATGATTTTTTCCAAGCCCTGTCCTTTGATCATCTTTATGGGCTTGATCTCCAAATCATACTCTAACATAGCAGCAATCCATTTACCTCACCGCCCTTCAGGATCATTTTGTGTAAGCAAATCTTTGACAACAATGTTTAGAACATATACAATGACATGAGAATGTAAAATGTAGTCCTGGAATTCCTTCAATGCTTTGACTAATGCCAAGGCATATTTATCAATGATGTTATGCTTCAATGCTACGTTTCTTATGGTTCTACTGAAGAAGGTGATGGGGTGCTTTGTATTCTGATTTTTCTTTTGCACTAGGACAACAACAAGAGTATGGTCCGAGGAAAATGAAAAAAATGATAAAATCAAGTGTATAATTTAGACTAATAAGGATAGGAGCTTAAGACAAAGCCAGTTTGACTTGATTGAATGATTTTTTCGCCTCTTCATACCACTTTACTTAATTATCTTTCTTTAGCATGTCAGTAATGTGCGTTAAGTGTTTAGCAAGATTGGGAACAAACCTCCTCAAAAAACTAATTTTGCCATTAAATGATTGAATTTTCTTTTTTCTCCTAGGATATTCCAAATTTTGAATTGCTTCAATTCTTGAAGGATCTATCCTAATTCCATATTTTGATATGATATGGCCCAGAAATTTACCTTCCTCCATAGCGAAAAGACTCTTCTTTGGGTTCAGTGATATGCCAAAAAATTGCATCTTTGGAAGATTTTTTTCAAGTAACGCAAGTGCTACTCAACTGTTTTGGAAAAAATAGTGATATCGTCAAGATAAATGACCAAAAAGACGTCATTTTCATTGGCGAAAGCAATGTCCATTTCTCACTGAAAAGTAGCCCCTGCATTATTCAATCTGAAGGGAATTTTGGCATACATGAAAGTATCCCAAGGTTTGGTGAAGGTTGTCTTCTCTTGGTCATCTAGGTGAACAAGAATCTTATTATAACCGGAGTATCTGTCCAACAACAAAATTATAGAAGATCCAACTACCCTTTGCAGAATATGGTCCAACTTCGGTAGTGGGTAATTGTCTTTCAATGACACTTTATTAAGATTTATGAAATCAATGCACAAGTGAATCTCTCATGTCTTCTTTCTTACTGGTACTAGATTAGACATCCAATTTAAAAAGTGAAGAGGCGCAATGATACCAGCAGTGAATAATATATTTACCTCCTTCTGGATAGAGGGCAACAACTTGGGATTCATTCTTCTAAGCTTCTAACGAAAAGGTTTTTGATCAGACTTCAAGGGGATGGTATGTTTAATTATGCTCTTGTCATAGACTCTCAGATCAGAATATTCCCAAGCAAATACATCAGCAAATTGAGACATAAATGTTGCATATTTATCTTTCATTTATGCACTCAAATATTTTGAAATTTTTACCATTTTTGGCTTTTTCGGAGTGCTAAGATTCAGATCTTCCACTCCCATTTATGTCGGTAACATGGTCGGTTTGAGTGGAACATCATCTTGATCAAAAATCGCTTCCAAAGGTACCAAACCTCTAGGAATGGAGTTATCTTTCAGCTAAAGTACTTGCATCTCTCCTGCATGGATTTCTTGATCGTCTTCATAGCATTGGTTGTCCATTTAAGAATTTACAAACTCTTCTTCTGTCTGCAAGAAGTTACTGATCTGTTTATCATCTTGAAATAATCGTCAATACTGAACATTATCTAGGATAGTAGGGCAGTGTTTTACATTTATCTCATACTTCTTATTAGGATACAATGGAATTTTGAACATGTTGGCCGAAGTGGCTAGAGAATTAGCAATAACATTGCTTTCTCTTGGAATCAAAGATAAAGTGTACTCAGAAAATGTATTAAGAATGTCTAACACTGTGTTTCGGTAATCTCTCATCCTTGGATGCTTGGCGTGGTATTCCCCTTTGAATTTATTTATCACTAACTTAGAGTCGCCATATACAAAAATCTTCTTTGCACCCAGTTTCTTGAAAATTTTCAGACTAGCTATCAAAGCCTCATACTCAGCTTCATTATTTGAACATTCAAAGGCGAGCTTGTAGGAGGACATTCGAACAATGGGAGGGATGTTTAATGAATTATTTATAGGGTTGTGAATCCACACTCCAATTCCAGCCCCTTCTTTGCCCAAAGCTCCGTCGAAGTCCATAGTCCACAAAATATTTTCCTCATCCAGAAACAACAAATCGGATGGCTGAACTTTACTTGTTGTTTGAGAGACCTTTGTTGTACCAAAAAATTCTGATTCTTTCATCATTTAATTACTTTTTTGAGGTGATGCACTCAGCTCCAAACCATTTGGCACTTTTTTACAAATTTCTGCATTTTCCAATTCTAAAACAAAATTTGAAAATTCAGAATTGTCTACAATTTCTTCAATCAAATATTTGGAAGATGCTAAACATTCATCATTAAACAATATAAAAGACTCTAAATCTGTATGAACAACATGTATAGGATGGTTATTTGGCTTTTCTCGGCTATTGATCATGTACTTCATCTTACTTTCTCGGTATAGTTTCCTGAGCTGTCCAAAGATGGGAATAATAACATAAGAAAAATCAAGTTGTAAGGTACCTCTAAGCTTCGCTCCCCATGACCTAGAAAGTAGCATTCCATATCTGAGCAGGATATCAACCACAAAAACATCCATAAGGACATTCTTGGTTGGGATTTTTTCTAATGACACCACTAGGTCCTTGATGAGGCCAAGACATTTCACCCTCCCTGAATCAAATGAGTAAAGATCATGATACGGTCTTGTGATGTACAGTCCTAATATGTTCATAATGGCCTTGGGAATGAGGTTTTGAGAGGCCCCTGAATCAACCATGGTGTTATGAAGGATAAATTCGTGGATTTTAAGGCTTAGGTAAAATGGAGGGACTTCACTATCTTCTAAATCGCCATCAATAGTAGGACCAAAAAGAAGCTCAAGATGATCGTCACTCACATTAACTATGTATGACATTTGATCAACTTGAAGCAACTTAGAAAATTAAACTTTATACAGATCGTTCTTAACTATTTCAGTTAGAGGAATGGAGACTTTCAACTTGGCAATTTCATTTTCAAGAGAAAAAAGAGCATAATGTTTTTCTACCTCTTTCAATTATGCATCTTTTTTCTCAAGCTGATCTTTGTGTGAAGACTCTTTCTTTTGTCCTCCTCCTTGGACTTCTTTATCTTTCCTTTGACTTTTGAAAGAAGCTTCGTTGCATTTAACATGATTAGGAACAACATATCCCTTGTCTTTACTTTAATTTAGAGCAACAACTTCTTTGGAATTAGCATCTACTTGAGCGTTCTATTTTTTCTTATTAGAGGTTGTAGGAACATTCCTATTCTTCAAGATATACTGTCTCTGCACTTGAGAAATATCATTCTGATATCCCCTCTTATAATCTTCCACGCGCACTGATAATATGTCATCATTAGACAAGACAAATTTCTGATCATCCAGTGCACAAATTTCTGCGAAAAATTGATCTTCTTCAGTTAGGAAAATAGGTTGTTGATTCTCCTCAAATAAATGATTCTCGACAGAAATTTCTTCGTTATCATATTCATCTGGCCCTTCTTTATAATTTTGCTGAAATGGGGTGTGAATTTGCTATTGACTTTGTGGACCCTGACCCCTCTATTCCCTTTGCTTGATCATGTATTAGGGCTGTTGATTTTGACCTCTGAAATTGGGATTAATAATGGAGGGTTCAGCTTGTCGATCAGTGATGGACATCTTATCCATCATATTCTCCATGGTCTTGATTAAGGTATCTAATTTTCCTTCTGATGAAATGGGTGTTTCTTCTTTGATAGTGACTCTTTTTTCTGTCTTAATTTTAGATTTCTTGATGATCAAATTGGCTTCCATGCTCGCTGTGTTTCTCTGAATTTCTTCAATAGTTGATGGGTTTCTTTTCCTCAACTAATAGGCCATGTCAGGATCGAAACCATCACGATAATGAAGTAAAACAAGGCCTGGAGGAGGCTTAATATTCTCTGGAATTGAATCATAAATTTTGTTGAATCTAGCTGTAAAGTCTTGGACAGACTCATTGGGATTCCTTTTTAAGGCATTATACTCAGCTAGGATCTGCAATGGATTTTTCTTTTCTTCCCATTTCACCATAAACAAATCAATCAACTACTGTGAGGTACCAATTGAACCAGCTGTAAGTAAGCGAAACCATTTCTTTACTTCTCCAGAGAAACTTTGTGCAATGATGCACATCTTGGCATCATCATTGTCGTTATCTTCAAGATCTATGAAGTCAATCACTTTGGCAACATGCTGATAGGTTGTAACCTCTAATGTTCCATCAAAAAGAAGAAGCTTATGACCATAATTTTGAGGTAGTGGAGTAAGCTGAAGCGATAGGATCATCAGAGCAAATTTGGCCATGACTAATGGAGGAGGTGGCGGAGGTGTTGATGGAGTGAAAACTTGTAGAGGTAATGACATAATGAAAGGAGGGATTGATGATGTAGCTATATAAGAAGGTGAAATGAAAGTTGGAGCAAAGGTCTGTTGCTGATATTGAAAATAGGCCTTCTCTGAAGTTTCATGAAATTTGTCTACCAAACCTTTGAGTTTATGAAAATAGACCAGACTTGACTATCGATTTCAAACTCAAAAGGTTCATAAAATGGTGCAAAGGACTCAAAACCAAAAGGATCAAAGGTGGCTTCTGAAAGGAAAGCTTCAGAATTGGTTCTAAAGAGATATTTTTCAGACTCTGGACTATATATCAAATCTTCTGGAACAAATCTCGTAGGTAGAGAATTTGATTTGAAAAATGGAGGAACAACTCTTCCAACCTTCTAAGACTCGGTCTTATGTTTTCTAAAAAGACTCTCAGGATCATATACAATTGGTGTGCGATTTGGGTTTGGTATGTCTTTTAGGAGCCAACTTAAGATATAAATTTTAGAATTTGGCTCAGGATTTAGAATTCATCCTATTTTGAAAACTAGAGCATGTCACCTACAAGTTTAAATTTCAAAGGATTAAATAAATATTCCCAGGGAATGTTTAGCAATCGCTCCCCGGCAACGTCTCCAAACATGTTATCACTCTCCCCAACTTCCCAAGGATGAAAGAAGGAGTGGAGAAAGGTAACCACAAACCAACTTTAGTTCAGGTAGCTATCCCTACCTGGACCAGAGAGGGCTCTCTCTACGTCACTTTACATCCAATGAGATGACTGGATATATTATGATCTTAGGCTATTTATGATGTTCAGTAGATTAAGGTTTGTTTGTTTTAATTTTTTTTCCAGATAGGAATAATAGTCAGGGAACTAAAGTCTGATTTCAAAGGTTAAATTGCAGGAATAATGATGAGGCTAGGTAGGTAAATTCAAGAGCATACTTAATTTTTCATTGTGTATAGGGTTTTGAAAAAGGAGTCAGAATGAGCATTTAAATGAATTCATTCATCAAAAGAATAAACACATCTATGAAAATATTATAAACAGAGCATATAAAGTAATGATTTTTATTTACAAACTCATAAGATTAACATACAAAAGCATATATGTGATGAAAATGTAACATAACCTTTGATTTGATGGATTAACGGAGAAGAAACAATGCTCAAACGTATACCGCTGGAATCTCAAAATTGTAGCTGCAACATTCTTTGATTTCACTGAAAGAGTTTTTACAATAGCTCCTGTGCTAAAATATCATACTATCCAACTGCTCATCCATCTATATTCTACCTATTTATAACTTTAGGTGCTTTTACAATGGGTTTGCCAACAATGCCAGACCTTTGAATACCTCTAATGACACCTTGACTAACGGAAAACAAATTACAAGGAGAAAAATTAGAGATCCGTTATTTTTAGGAATTTAAAAACTAACAAAACTCTGATACACTTTATTACATTTAACAAACTTTAAAATACCCCTGCATGTTGATATACATCGAAAATATCATGTGCCCGAGGTGTCAATGACCATGACTGAACAATAAATACCCTAACCAAGATAATAGATCTGTCTTCAAGCTTTGAGGAGGTGGTGTTATATTTGCTGATAGATATCAAAATCTTTTAAAACAAGTGCTGGCAGAAATTCCTGAAAAAAACCTGTAACTGCCTCTGAAATCCTACCTATGCTTTCGAAAGCGTGTTGATATTGGCCACATATCGGGATGAGAGTGGAGGGGAGTGAAGTGAAGTGCGAGAATGGAAAGTAAGTTAAAGGTGTGGGTATGTAACAATAAGCAAGAGAAGCTATTAAGTGGAATAATAATAAGTGAGAGGAATAATTGAATTAAAATATATCGCAATCGCAAGACGAAGGGATTATCGCAAATCAGCGATCGGAACTTATTGCATATCGGGGATCAGAGGATTATCGCATTTCACAATCGGAGGATTATCGCATTCAAAATTGCAATCGCAAGATGATATCGAAATCGGGTATCGGATCAGGAAACAAGACATGGTAACGAATAATCTACAATCTGTGATTGTGATATGATGTGGCAGTAAGGCGGGTCCTACTAATATATCGCATCAGGGTTTGGGGCGGGAAACATAAGTAATAAAGTAATTTTAAGATTATGATAGCGATAAGCAGTAAGGCAGAAAGTTTAACGGGGCAAAACAGAAGAATACATTATCGCAATCGTAAATTGGGAGTGGGCAAGTGAATGTGGTAAGGTGAGTGGAACTGCGATTATGCGATATGCGATAGGTGACATGGCAAAGTTGCGGGTCCTACCAAATATTATATAATAATATCACATTCTCGAGCAGAGTTTTCTATTGCGATAATGTAATGTGATTGCGCTATTGTATATGATATGGCTCTTGGGGGGGCTTTTTCCTTTGTTTATTGTTTTTTCAGAATTTTTAAAACCAAAGGAAAAAAGGTGAGACTTTGAAGTTTTTTTAAGGGTTTTTCAAGAATAAAACACCGCAAAGGATAAAGGTCAGATTTAAATGGAATTTGAGCGTTGGACTTTGGATTTTAGGAAAAATGAAGGGTACAAAGGTTCTTCATATACATGAAAGGGTAAATAACAAATAAATTTAAGTTGGCTTTTCCTTTCATAAGCTGAATATGACCCTTTTACATTTTATAAACTTTGAAATTCTCCTTTATCAATTTTAAATGACAATGAAATGATATGACCTTGAAAGTGATGATAGCCATGGATGAGATGAGGGAGCAGCAAATCTGACCTAGACTCCTTCATTGACCAAAATTTATTTTGAAAACTTGTTTGAAAAGATAAAATTTTGACCTATGAATTATAGGAAAACAACTAAAAGAGTTATTTTTTATCACTGACATACCTGGGCTAACACCACCAACTATAGAGCATGGAAGAAGAGGATGGATCTCATCCTTGCAAAACACAAATTATTGTATTTTTTTCAAGGAAAGGTGAAGGAACCCGCAGATGATGAAGGAAAGGAAAAATACAAGGAGATAGACATCCTGGCTATGAATCTAATTGTAGATGGAGTGAAATGTAACATAATCCCCTATATATCCAATATAGAAACTACAAAATGGATGTATGAAGCTCTCTCTAAACTATTCGCTATCAAGAACATTGGACAAGTATTTAGTCTCAAGAATCAACTAAGAACAATAAAAATGATTAAAGGTGACACTATATTTTCATATCTTGTGAGGATCTCTTGAATAAGAGATGAGCTTCAAGTATTGATGAAATCATACCAAATAAAGAACTTGTGATTGTTTCTCTATTAGTTCTACCAAAATCATGGAGCTCCTTTGCATAAGGCATTAAGAGTTGGAAAGAGACACAATCATTTAAAGAAATGAGGAATGCATGCAGTCAAGAAGAAGCTCGCGTATCATTAGTAAGTGAAAAGAAGGAAGAGGAAGAGAACAACACTTCCAATTCATATTCTTCTCACTATAAGAAAAAGGGAGGAAAAAAAAACTTTAAAGGACCAAAGAAGAATATTGACCTATCTAAACTAGAATGTTATCATTGTCATAACATGGGACATTGTAAGAATCAATGTCCATAAAATCCTAGCAACAAGAACAAGAAAAGAGAGAGATAACACACAATAGTTGTTGATGAAGCTTCACCTAAGAATAACAAGGCTGAATAATTTGAAGTAAAAGACTTATACTAAAAGTCTTTTCCTACATATCCTTCTAGACTTTTTTTTTCTAGAGTTCATAGATCTAATATGTCTTGTTATAAATTCTTGAAATGTTTTTGATAAGTTGTAGGTATCCCTCAAAAATATTAAATTAAGAGGGAGCCTTCACCATTTTACCAAAATATAATAATATTGTTCTTTGTTTCCTCCTTCATGCTTGATTTCCTCCACACATCGATATAGTTTGTATTGCATACTCATTATACTTTCTTTGTATTTTCCTTGGTAGGAAAGCTTGTAGAATACACAAGGATTATGGAGGAAACTTCAAAGAAATACTTGAATCATGGTGGAATCTTGGTCGCAAAGGAATCCCTTCAGAGAATATGATACCCTACAAGGTTTGTTAAAGAACAACTCAAGGTATGTCTTAGACTACAAGATTTGTTGTAATATTTTATTCATACAAAAATGTATGATCATTCTTCATTTGAAATTTGCTTTACATTAGTAACTCTCTTATGTCTAGGGTTTTGAATCATAAAGATTCTTGTTGGGGTGATTAATCACTAGATTGAATCTACCCTCATCATACTATCTTTTGCCATTTTTATTAGTTTGTTGATGCCATAACCTTTAGGGTTCATTGTAAAAACCTAGCCTTTCGATACTTAGGACATGATAAAAATGAAACCCTAGTATTCTTAGGGTTTGTTAATAAAGTTTAGTTCTCATGATGAGATACTTCTCTCTTGATGTTTAGGGTTTTTATAATGCTACAACCCTAGCCTTTTTTTAGGGTTTTTTGTTGATGTCTAGAAACCCTATATTTTTAGGGTTTGATAAATTATGGTTTGTGACAAAACCCTTGCTATAATGAATGTAATATCCTAGGAATAAAACCCTAGGTGTGTGTATTTCTGTATGATCGAAACCCTTGCCTCGTCAAAATTGTTGTATATCTAATTTTGAAATTTTATGTTTGTATCTAGGGTTTATGATAAAAACCTTAGTAAGATATTAATATAAGTTTCTAGGGAATAATAAATGCTAGAATGCTAACTTGATTGTTGATGTCATTTTATTGATGAAATCTAGGGTTTGCAACAAAACCCTAGTAGTATTTTCATGAAATTCTAGAACATGATGTTAGATATAAAATTTTATGATTGGATTGATAACTTGATTTAGTTGTTGATATCTAAGGCTTTAAGTCTTGATATGGAATCTAGGGTTTTTGACAAAACCCTAGCAAAGTTGTTAAAATTTAGAACATAAAAGGTGTAACTCTTGTTGATTGTGAATCTAACTATGTTTAGGTTTTACATGTCTAAAGTTTGTTTTCTTGTTCAAAGTATTAAATGCTTCCATTATGATAACTTACTAACCCTATTTTGATATAATTAACTTCATGCTTATGTATATTTTTACTTGGCTATACTTGTTGAAGATTTGCAGGTACACAATCTTCAACATGTTGAATAATTTCATCTACCTCATAATTGAAGGTGACTTGATTATAATAATGATGATCATGATGAAAAAGGGAGCTGTAAAAATGATGATAACATTAAATGAACTTGTTGCCATGAAGCTTTGAAAGGTTGAAGTTTCTCTGATGATATAATGATGATGCAAAAAGAAATAACATGTATAGCTAAAAGAATGAAGTTGTTAATTTCCCTAAGTTGAGAGGGAGCTTCGACGAAGGAAAGTGTATATCCTCCATGGTTGAGAAAAGAGGCTTGATCTTGGAAATATAAAAAATGTCAATAAGGAAAGAATAATATCGGAGAATAGCTAAAGAACTACAGATGATTTTTCATGATTGATGAAGTTTAAAAGTGTTGAGATAAAAGTTTGGTGCTGTTGAAGAATTAAAGATGGAAACTTCCAACAAAATGTGTTTGGATAAAATAATGATGACCTAAGTAGCATCAGTATATTTGAGAACCTTAGAGGTTTGAGTTAAATTATATATATTGAAATTTTATCAATAATTGGGGTTGTGATTGTGCAATACCTCTCCATAAGAAGGTTGAAAATTTTGGAAGCATGCTTGTACTAATGGATATATTTGACTCAGTGTATAGGGAGAGATGAAGCATCTTGGGGCGAAAAGATGCTTGGGAGGACATCCAATCATCCTATGATGATTTCTATATCCCAAAGTAGGGAGGGTATCATTGGTCATGTGGAACTCCGACCTTGGATATATTACATAGATCCCTGGGGTGGTGTTAGAGCTAAAGCCTGGTGGTTGAACCTTGGAACACACCTTAGTCCCACACGATTAAATATTTTGGTCAAGTATCTAATTTGCAGCACTGCGTGTGTTGTAACTCTTTATAGAAACATATCATTTTGAGTTCATCCTTATACCTATGTATTTATGTAATTATGAATACGTCCCTAGTTGGAGTGTTGAAGAATGTAACTAGTTTCGGTCTTCGTACTTGCATTTGAGTCGAGATGTATTATATTTGTCAAAATAAAGAAAAATATTTTTTTATTATAAAACTATTTATTAGCATGCGTTTCATGCTTTATTATTTTATTTTTAAGTCAAAGCCTCCATTGTAGGCTTCTAGGGTTTATGTCAAGAGTCTTTTTCCTTTTCATCATGTAATAGACCCTTCATAGGCTATGTACATCAAGAAATAAAAAAATAAAAAAAAATGATGTAAATTGAGTCAAATAGGCCTCCTCCACCAAGTCGGCCTCATTTAAGGACAAGTCAGCCTCAAAGGGAGATATAAACCACTATATATAGGTAGCAACGTGACCTCATTTGGAGCTAAAAACAAGCAAGTTTGATCTGCAGTTGCTAGAGGAGAAAAAGGAGAGTGAAATACCTAAATTGAAGGAGAAAACCCTAGTGAAGAAGAAGGAGACACTTCTCAAGCCAGAATAAGCAAAAAATATCTCTTTTCTGCCACACACACGAATTTATGGGTAGTTTCAGGAGGTTTGAAATTTTAGATCTGCACTAGGGTCAAAATTATGGGAGATGGAGAACCAAAATTTTGTGTTGTAGTTGGGTTGAAGCTGTTTGACTAGAAGAGACTACTGAAGTTTGGATAATCGTTTTGGAAGGATGACTTGGTGGAGTGAGGAAGGTATTTTGGTTTGCTTTAAGGTCTTGGATTATCTCAATTTGATTTGAATCTAATAGTGGAAGAATTTCACTGGGTTTTCCCCTTCATAGGGGTTTTAGCCCTGGCTAAGTGCGTATATTTGGTTTCAATGATCTTCATGTTTTTTATTTTATGATTGCTTAATGAGAATAAGAGAAAGAAAGAACATAAATAAACCTAATAAGAATACAATAATATCACAAGTAAGTTAACGTAAGAAAAACTTTTTTTCTTCTGATTTTCTAACAAAAATGACCCCCTTATGGTCTATAAAGTGCCAAATTGTCATACTTCTGGATCTTGGGAAATTAACCTATTTCCTTATGTCAAAGGGAGATGAGCTCTTAATTTATCATAAGTAATTACAGGGCTTACTCCAAAATAAATAAATAAATATTTTCAACCTTGATAATATATGCAAAAAAAAATTAAATCTCTTTTAATATTATAAGTGAGACTATCTACACTAAAAGCATATACCTTATAATAACATCTAAACAAAATTCTTTACATAAAATCATAAACTACTCTAATTATAATTATGATTATACCACTCACCAATTTGAATTATAATTTTATTTTTTTATAATATATATTTTTTTAAGTTGAAAATTCATTTTTTTATTTGCTAGGTAATGTGAGTCCTTAGAAAGCCCACGTGGTGTAGAGCAGTCGGTGATGGGTGCACTGTAAAGGCACTCCGTATGCAAGGTCACCCATTCGAAACCCATGGGTGATTAGGATTAATCTAAACTACCAAAAATAAAAATTGTGAGTCCTTAGATGACTAGTACACCTAACCCGTGGCTTGAGTAATCGCGACCCAGGGTCATCTAAGCTTTCAAAATCACCCAGTGATCACACCTAGCTTGGGCCACACCAACCCTTATCATGGTTGGATTTTTGCCCATAGAGTTTTGAACGAGTGACCTTTACACCACAAAGTGGCTTAACAGAAGACCCTGTCATTGTCTGTTGTACGCACCATGGGCGAATATTCAATATTTTTATGTAAAACACATTATTCAAATTTATTGATTTAACATATAGTAATTTATTATAATTAAATGTAACACTCCTTTCCACCAACTTAGCTTAAAATAGCTTAGTGGAAGGTGCTACTTTTGTTAAAATCAACCTCCATATTCATGTCATGGAAATGGGATCACAAAATTCCTCATCCACCAAATTATTTGAATAAAAAAATAATAATATTATCGCATCTAACTCGGTAAGATCCGTCTGATAACATAAATTTTATCCTGATCCGACCTACGGATCGAAAGTTATGGCCATTCAAATATTCAAACAATAACCCTTTTTCCATGTCAGCAGGGACTACCACGTGGCACCCACGTAGTCCCCACATTATTCCCAAGTGACAACCCACACCACCTACCATGACATACTTGGTTGAGGCCCACAAGGCCAACCCCTTAATCTAAGTTGCAACCATCTGCCGTGATGACAAATCTCAGACTCAACTCTTTCCTTGGCCTACCACACACAACCCATTGTAAAATGATGCATGGGAAAGACAGACTTGAATCCACTTCAAATTATGGGATCATTTCTTGTCTTTTCTCCCATCTATATCGGCCCTAACTTCCACGTTACACAGTCGCAGTGTAAAAAATCCCTGAGGTCCCGAGATGAACTTCCTTTGTCGTCAAGTATTAGATATATTCCCATCTACCTCAATCATTTATCTTGATCCTTTCCCTTTGCACACAACCACGGTGATATCTCCCAGAGGTTTGAGATGAAATCATCTCATCCACGCGGCCTTTAAGGCTTAGGGCCCACCGAGCTGCCATCTTCGCTAGTAAACCAACATTTATCTATTATGAATATTTTTAGGGTTTTTGGCTATGCCAGCCTCAATATCCACGTATATCAACTCAGTTCTTTGGTTACCTTGGAACAACATGACTCTCCCAGGGTTCTTCTACCCTTATCAAGGTTCCCTTTAATAGTGATCCCACTCCGTTAATTACTAACTATGCTTTCCACTTGGGCATATACACACACACCACACACACGAACATGTGTGTGTGTGTGTGTGTGTGTTTTCATTAATGAGCTTCATGAACCCTAGTCATATATGTACAACTATATCTCCTGAGCTTACGCGACATACATGTTCATGTATTTTCACGACCGCCCCTGTAGCCGGCCTTATCGACCTATCCCTCTTGAGCTTATGAATATATGTATGCATACACATAATGCCCTTTGAAACTTGGTCGAATAAGCACTATCCCTCCCGAGCTTATCACACACACATATATATATGCACACACACACATTCATACAAAGATGCCCTCAACCATTATCACAAGGCATAGAATTCCACTCAAGAAGACATGGTTGATTTTTGCATAAGCATAACAGAGTTACGGGGAACAACAAGCCTCCCACACATGCATAATTAACATTCAAGCATTCATTTGGATTACACAAAAAGAGAATTCCATTAATCATCGACATAACACTACAATAACATAAAAATACCACTTATCTTATATTGTAGATGAGCCTAGTAGTTGAGACTGGAACTCTAACTCTCCACCCAACCTTAGGATGAATGCACTACAATATTTATTGCATCCAAACATTCCTAAGCCAAATTCATAGCTTAAGGAGGAATACTCGAAGGAATTAAACCATAATAATCAATTGAATCAGGGAATTCAGAGATCCCACAATCTCCAACCTCAGATACAGTGAATCTAGAGATCACACCATCTCCACCCTCAGATACAGGAAATCCATATATCACACCATCTCAACCCTCAGATACAGGGAATCCAGAGATCACACCATCTTCACCATCAGATATAGGGAAGCTAGAGATCACACCATATCCACCCTCAAATACCAACCAACAATGCTCACAATATGTCCACCCCAATCTGGCAATCTAGAGTATAATGACTCCACCTTAACTGGGAATCCAAGCACAGTGACTCCATCCTAAATTAGGAATATAAATCCCATTAAATCCACCTGAACGATAATCTAGAGCCCATTATAGCTATTCCAACCAAGAATCCAAAGGCATCAAGACCTCCACCCAAGTTGGGAGTGCATAGGGCCTTGATCCTTCTCCTGATTTGATTTCCTATCTCCATGCCTAGTGCATGTATCCACAGCTTAAATTTGGCGTGTGTTTGCTATTATTCTCATCTACACTTCTCCAGGTGTGTTGCTATCCTGCACTACTATCCCTCCTTTTTCTTTTTCAATTATGATCTCCCTTATCCATTCGATAGTCGAGCACCCTATGTGGGTCTCTACTCTTCCTGCCTTCCCAAACAGTAATTCCCCTTTGTTCAACTTTTTTCATTTAATTGTCCTATGTTCCTGTCTTCTCCTCTACTTCCCAGGCACTCTCTCTTGCGAGTTGAATCCCCAAGACATAGAAATTATACAACATGCATGTATATATTGGATTCACCTGATCTAAAAATGCACTAAAGTTAAATACTGAATCACTTCTACAAATATTTTGTAGAATTAAAAACAACACAATTGCCAATCCCGTGAATCAAAGAAGAATAGATCAATGACTTACGACACAGATAATTTCCCAGGGAAATATTACAGCTAAAAAACCCCACTATCTTCTATTTTATATTATATCGCAGATCATGAAACAATTACATACAAAACTCTTCTCACAAGAACCCTCAATACATCAACTAATTGTCTCACATTGTCATACAAAAATTGGTAATTTCCTTAGCCAATTTATTGTCTCCAGACAACCTGCCTCCGTTACGCAATCCCTGATGGTAAAGAACCCTGAATAATGGATGCCTTGCCTGCCTTGACTGCATAAATATCACGGGCTCATCCAATGTATGTGTGCTTTCATGTATGCAAGCGAATAATGTCACAACTGATAGTTATTTTCCCTTTTACCTAGAACTCAACTGGGTCTCCACTGTAACTAACATGCATGCAGTTAATAATAGTAAAAACATCAGTTGCATGTGAGATCACTACATGTGAAATAATTAATATTCAATTCGCTTGATCTCTCACTAGTGTATTTGCAGTTACAACTAGCACAACTGACTTTAACTCACTTAACTAAGTTAAACTGATTTACAACTTGCATTAACTAATGCACCACTGCACTTCCAACTCTGTTACAACTAGAATCACTCTGTTACAACTAAAGTCACTCTGCATGTCCCACCAACCAACCACTTAACTCGAAATTCATTTAGCTAGTTGATTTTCCACTTCAGTTAACTATTTTCAAGTTCTCATTGAGAATATATTATAGTTTAATGTCCATCTAATATTAAGGGATAATAAAAATATACATGCATCTATAAATAGACATACACCTAAAAATAGCCTATCTGGGCCCCACCCTAGTTTAGATGCTTAATGTTCACTAGGATCATGGATGTTGTTTCCGGATGCCAATTTCATTGTTTCTTGTTGAAAAATTCAACACCCCCTCTCAACAAGAAAGGAATTTCCTTGCATGCAACATGAAACTCCATGCATGCGACATGCATGCGACATGCAACTCATGCATGCAACACTTCTCTAGTGTTTCTCGCACATGCAACACTTCGCTAGTGTTTATCGCACATGCAACCTTTGCATGCAACACTTCTGAAACTAAATAGCCTCCAAAAAATTGAATCAATATAATGCATTTGTCATCAAAGTCTTTTGACTTGCTGCTAGCTACTGCACATGTCTACTAGATCCTCTACGTTGTTGACATCTGCATCCATGCACTCTGCACTTGCTGCCAACTCTTATCTGTGCTCCAGTATCTGACACTGTCACTTTGATTTCATGTCCTCACAACATCTGACTACATCAATCCAACTGATCCTGCTACTGTTGTTCTGTGGGCTCCTCGTAGCCAAGCTCGATTCATGATACCCACACCATCTCAATGAATCCTACCCAAAAAAATTTCTTGGGATGATTCATGCATATCGCCCCACCTCTCACCTAGTGATATAGATGCATGCACTCCCTTTGCCCATCTGGATCGAAATTTCTCTGCATGAGTGGTTGCTCCCACTCCATGATCCTCTGCATGTGGTTGCTCCACATTTTTAGGTTCATTCTTACCTGCATGCAAATCCAACTCCCTCTCAAGGGTCAATTGCACGACTTCCTCACACTTCCCAATGGTTGGAAGCTCCATAGAAATCACATATACATCAAGTCTATAGAGATTCTTAACTCAAATGCCAATCTTCTTGGCTTGTCCTGTTGCTTTGTGTCATAGGAAAAATTTTCCTTCATTGAAAACAACATCATAGCCTCTATCCTCTAACATTTCAACTGATACTAAATTTTTCTTCAAACCTGGTACACACATTACATTTTTTACCTGACGCCCTCTGAAAGGTAATGGTACCAATCCTGGTAGCACTGTACCATCCGTCGTCGCCCGTTTCAATATGCATATGGAGATCCTTCTCCTCCAAGTCACTAGAAAATTTCTTGTCTCTTGTCGTGTGAAAGGAAGCACCACTCTCCAAGTACCACCCTGATCCCAATGTACTTGACACCATGCATGCAATCAATGAGAAGTCAAGCTCAAATTGCGAGGCAAGGGCCTCACTAGCTGCAACTCCAGCAACCTTCTTGTTCTTCTTCTTTTGTGGATAGTTTGTGGCAATATGTCCATGCTCGTGATAGTGAAAACACTTCACTTTAGACATGTTATGCTCCTTGCCATCTTCACCGGCCTCAAATTTAGAATGGAATTTCTTCCCCTTCCCCTTCTTCGCCTTGGTAGCCAAAGCACAATCCTATTCATCATCATGCTTTGATGAAGAGCCATCTTTGGTGTTCCACCTAAACTCCTCATGCACCAGATCCGACCACAGTCGTTCCCAATCCGACGATTTTTCTCACCCGTTGACAGAGTCTTCATAACTGTGCCAACTCTTAGGAAGCCCTAAGAGAGCCAAAATCACAAAATCATCATCAACGACAGTTATTCCTACACTCCCAAGTTCATCCCAACATTGGACAAACTTTGTTAAGTATATTGGAATAGTGTCGTTCTTTTCGATCTTGATCTTCCTGAGTTTATCTTTGAGCGCCATTTTCATATGGTCGCTGTTGCTTTGGAATAGATCTGTCAAAGCCTTCCACATAGCATATGGTGTGGCTTTCCCATGGAGGCTTGAGACAATGTGGTCTCGTACTCTCTCCAACAGGATCCTCCTCGACTTTGCCACTTTCTTTTGCCATGCATCAAGATTGGCAGCATCTGCAACATCTAGCTTAGGAACATCTTTTTCAATGAATTCCTTCAAGCCATTGTCTTCAAGTACCACCTCCATCCTGTCCTTCCAAGAAATTTAGTTCGATCTGCCCTCGAGTGCATACTCTAACCTCAAGCCATTGAAATCCATTTCGATCTTGAATCAACTATAGCACCAAGAAAGTATTTCTGCAAATTCGAATTCTATCCACCAACAAACTCAGCTCCTGCTTCACTTCTGCAATTTCATGTGCTCTGATACCATGTATAAATTATACAACATGCATGTATATATTGGATTCACCCGATCTAACAATGTACTAAAGTTAAATATTGAATCGCTTCTACAAATATTTTGTGGAATTAAAAACAACACAATTGCCAATCACATGAAGCAAAGAAGAAGAGATCAATCACACACAACATAGATAATTTCCCGGGGAAAGCTTATAGCTAAAAAACCCCACTATCTTCTATTGTATATTATATCATGGATCATGAAACAATTACAGACAAACTCTTCTCACAAGAGCCCTCAGTACATCAGCTAATTGTCTCACATTGTCATACAAAAATTGATAAGTTTCTTAGCCAATTTATTGTCTCTAGACAGCCTGCCTCCACTGTGCAATCCCTGATGGTAAATAACCCTGAATAATGGATGCCTTGACTACGTAAATATCATGGGATCATCCAATGTTTGTGTGCTTTCATTTGTTCAAGCGGATAATGTCACAACTGATAGTTATCTTCCCTTTCACCTAGAACTCAACTGGGTCTCCACTGGATATGACATGCACATAGTTAATAATAGTAAAAACATCAGTTGCATGTGAGATCACTAAATGTGAATTAATTAATATTTAATTCACTTGATCTCTCACTAGTGTATCTGTAATTACAACTAGCACAACTGACTTTAACTCACTTAATTGAGTTAAATTGATTTACAACTTGCATTAACTAATGCACCACTGCACTTCCAACTCTGTTACAACTAAAGTCACTCTGCATGTCCCACTAACCAACAACTTAACTTGAAATTCACTTAGCTAACTGATTTGCCACTTTAGTTAACTATTTTCAAGTCCACATTGAGAATAGATTATAGTTTAATGTCCATCTAATATTAAGGGATAATAAAAATAGACATGCATCTATAAATAGACATACACCTAAAAATACCCTATGTGGGCTCCACCCTAGTGTAGGTGCTTAATTTTCACTAGGATCATGGATGTTGTTTTCAGATGCCAATTTCACTGTTTCTTGTTGCAAACTTCAACACAAGCAACCAACGAGGCATGGCGAGGGAGTAAAGGGGTTGTACTCCACTCTGAAAGTCCCTTACTCCACCTCCTTCCTGCCATACTACCATTAAAGACTTAGTCATACCTCCCTTAATAAATAATTAGGGGTATAGTGGCCATTAAACACTCAGTCACCCATTCTCCATTCCCAAGCAATTCCTTCCTCCAACATCTAAATTTGTTTCCCTTTATCTCATCCAATTCAATGTGATTAATTTACAAAATTGGAATTCACAATTATTTACATGGGGGAGCTTAATGTGTCATAGGCCCCACACCCTTGGAGGAACATTGTCCTCGGTGTTCTAGACCCGAACATGTTTACAACTAGGCTTAAACCAAGCATAAAGAAATATATTGTGAGATTTATATGCACAACTCTATACAAAAATTTACAATCATGTTTACATTTAATCATCCAGTAAACAAAAATGGATATGTTTCCTACATTTGACCAACCATCTCCCATGTGGCTTCCTCGGGCCCAAAGTTCCTCCACTGCCTCCGATCTAGGATGCATAGGGGTTCTAGATGGAATTCTCCCTCTGGTTCTACCTGTAGCACAGACCAATCAATATCATAATTAACGTCCTGTGCATATCTTTTATGTAAAGAAACGTGGAAAACATTACAAAAATTTATTGTTTGTGGTAAGTGAAACCTATATGCCACTGGCACTATTCTTTTGAGCACTTGAAATGGCCTACAAAATCGTGGTTCTAGTTTGGTACGAGATCCAATCTTCAAAGATATTTTCTTAGGTCTAACTAGTAGGTAGACATGCTCCCCTACTTTAATTTCTTTATGTACTTTATGCTGGTTTGCATAGATTTTTTTGTCTATTTTGAGCCACCTTTAAATTTTTCCTAATGGTTACCATTTATCTAAGCATGACAGGCCCGACAAGGACCCTACTCACTTGATCACTCCAAATGATAGGAGTATTTCATTTCCTTTCATAAAGAGCCTTAGATGGGCTCATCTTCAAGGACTCTTGGTATCCATTGTTGTAAACAAACTTCACTAGTGGAATAAACTCTTCCCATTTCCTTGGTTGGTGCATAACATACATCCTAAACATGTCCTCCAACACTTTATTTGTCCTCCCAGTCCACCCATTTGTTTGTGAATGGTATGTTGTACTAAAGGCTAATTCTATTCCTAGACCAACAAATAATCATTTCCAAAAAATTTAAGTAAATTTTGCATCTCGGTCTGATATAAATTTCTTGGGTACCCCATACAACCTCACAATCTCTTTTATGAAGACTTAAGCCACATCACTCATTGTATAAGTGGATATTAAAGCTATGAAGTGAGTTTCCTTGCTCGATTTGTTGACCACAACCATGATGGCATTGCTTTGATTGGTTGTCCTTGGCAAAGTTGTAATAAAATCCATGGAATTCATTTCCCATCTCCATTCTCAAATGGAATTGGTTGTAGCAATACTGCTATATGTTGCATTCAAACTTCTCTTTCTGAAATTCTATGCATTTGGAAATAAATTCAACCACATCTCTTTTCAAACCGGGACAATAATACAACCTCTTAATGGTTGTTGGTATCTTTTGATACCCTAGGTGGCCAAAATAAGGATTTTTATGGAACTAATTTAGCATAAGCCTCTTCAAGTCAATCTCACAAGGAATATATATCTCACCTTTAAATCATAACAACCTATCCTTTGAGATGAATAAATTCTTATTCCTCTCACCTTTGGGCTCTTGCTGCAAAGCCTCTTTTATTTCCTAGTACCTCTTGTCCAATTGTTTAGTCGTTTTAATATTTTCTTGCAAATTTGTTTCATATGAGCTCACTACTGCTATATGGGATAGTTGTAACCTCTTGTTGAGTGCATTAATGACTTTGTTCTCCTTGCCATTTATATATTTAATTTCAAAATGAAATTCACTAATTAAGGCTATCCACCTAACTTGCTGAGAATTTAAATTTGATTGGTCAAATAAATACTACAAACACCCATGGTCCATCATTAGGGTGAATTTCCTTCTGAGGAGATAACGTCTCCACATCTTCAATGCATAAACATTGGCATCCAATTCTAAATTATGAGTCACGTAATTTTTCTCGTGCTCATTCAAATTCTTGGACTCATAATAGACTACTTGGACTTCCTATAATAACCTTGGGTTAAAATTTCATGTAATAAATTTAATAAAGGAAAAATAAGACCAAGGTTGATCAGGTGATCATGTCCTAAGTTGTAAAAATGCTCAAAACCTGAGCAACCGAATAGTGTTCGTCATTACGATCCTAACGTCGTGAACGACACTCAAATCCAATGTCGGATGTGGAAGATATTCATGTTTTAATTTTTCCCAATAACCTTCAAAACAACACTTTGGAAAGCAAAATTGGCATCTTCAGAATTTTTGTGGAAAATGGAAAATTTTATTATTTTATAAAAAATATTGGATGGCCTATCAGTGGGTGCCACGTGGCCCCAGGCCTAAAGGTTCGATCTGTTTAAAAAATTGGATGATATAAAAAATGGTGGGTCATTCGGGCCGACCCGACCCGACCTGACCCGGGTGGGCACGGGTCACCTGCAGGCAGAGTGTGAACGCGGGTCAGCAAACGGGTCAGCAGTGAACGTGGTAGGGCATGAACGCAATGGCGGGTGGCGTGTGAACAGTTGGGAGTTCAAATAACCACTGGGTGGTGTGTGAAAGTGTTGGGCAGAGTATGGTAGAACGTGCACGTGGATCAGCACTACACGAAGGAGCGGAACCCGGGCCTTATCCGTCTGGTGGTCATGCCGACGGCTCCGGCCTTAACCACCGCAATGTGACCACTACACATTGACAATTAATGCCTCCCTAACCGCGTGGACAACCAGAGCAGCGCCCCCAAATTCGGCGGTAATCACTATTTTAGTGAAGTTAACTCCAGTCCTTCCAAGTTTGGTGGAGGGTTTTTAGGCCAAACTGGACAAAACTTTAGTTGGGCATAACTTTCACTAGACAAAACCTTTTGGAGAGAATTTTTTTTTGATTTCGGGTATTTTGAGCATTCCAGAGCCAATGGCATAGGTTGTAGAGTCAACAGAGTTGATCTTAAGGTAATTTTTCAGCAGAGAATCTTGAAGAGCCATCGGAGCCTAGGGAGTGATGGAGCTGTATTGGGCTATGGTTAACCATTGGAGGTGAAACCAAAGCCAATAGTTTTTGTTT
This sequence comes from Pinus albicaulis, assembly GCA_034641835.2. Lineage (NCBI taxonomy): Eukaryota > Viridiplantae > Streptophyta > Pinopsida > Pinales > Pinaceae > Pinus > Pinus albicaulis. The sequence continues at coordinate 427,381,724 of CM076582.1, forward strand.
TATGTTTTCTGAACTCATTTCCACAACTTATTTTTCCTGTTTAGGCTTTCTTATCACTGTATAACGAATTTGAGCATCTAATAAGAGCAAGGACATGCCCATTTGGGGGCCTTGGACCTGGCAGACGTAGCCCAGGAAGGGTTAACTGTCTCATCAGCTGCTGTGTTATATTATGTGATTTTATCTGGCTGTGTTTTTTCAAATTTAATATGTTAAACAGTAAAAAGAAATAACACTCCTTCACACATAAGACTAAAAAATTTACCAAAAACACTTTGTTTCACTTACAAGACTATCTAAACACTTTGCACACCTATTTTATGGAAATGAATACCTTGAACAGAAAATACAAGTCGTTTCATTTTTAGATCATAAGTGTTATCTTCTTCAAGTTCTAAAGACAGAGTCTGTAAAGGGCCAGGTAGCCTCTGAATCTCATCCTTTTATCAAAAGTGACATATCTAGTAAGTGCCCCCACAGTCAATCTCTGGAACAGATCTAAGAAGTTTCACATTTAATTTAATGAAAATGGATACCTTGTACACATTTTCAAGTACTTCCATTTTCAGATCAGTTGGTATCAGAGCTATGATTTTGAGCTAGATTTTTTACTCAGCATTTGTTTTGTGCAAAGATTAAGTCATTTGTTTGTAAGTTTTGATGCTGACTAGATTAAAACTCAAGAGAGGTGAAGGAAACTTGGTTAGTGAACAAACTAATCCACAACCAAGAAGGTTCAGAGAACCACCTCCAAGAGCCCTAGAAGCAACTACAAGCATATCTTCAAGAGAAGGTGAAACTCCTGAAGAGATGGATCCCAAGGAAGAAGAAAGGGTATTTCGGAAAGCTTTCTTGGATATGACTGAAATGGTAAGGATCCTCTATCAAGGAAGAAATGATAGGATTGTTGGAGAAGGGTCTAAAAACCAAAAAGAAGGAGAGGACTCCTCAGGAGGAAAGAAGGGTAATGATCAATCAAATAAAGGGAATGGAGGAAATGGTGATCCACCATCTCCATCGTCATCCTCTTCCTCGTCATCATCTTCCTTGACTTCGGTAAATCAGTCACATAAGTCGAAAACCACTGGTAAAAATCCTTTTCTAAAGCTTGATGTCAAATTTGAATTGCCAATGTTTAACGGTGAAGTTAATGCAGAGAAATTAGATAATTGGATCAGGCAATTGGAAGTCTATTTAAGGATTCAAAATTTGCATGATGACGACACTAAAATACAACTAGCCTCGCTAAGGATGGATGGAGCAGCTTTGGTATGGTGGGAAGCCAAGACCAAAGAGGAAATTCAAAAACATGGTAAGCTTACTTTATCATGGATTGAATTTATTTCCGCAATTAAGAAGCAATTTTATCCTCTTGCTCATCTTCAAAAGGCTATAATGAACTGGCAAAACTTTAGACAGCTTAAGGGACAGAATGTGCAAGACTATACCCAAGAATTTAGGAGAAGAGCACTCTTATTAGGGGTAGACTTACAAAGTCAAGATATTTTGCTGAAATATATAGGTGGATTGCATAATTACCTTATACATACTATCCTTATGTTTAATCCTACTAGTATAGACAAAGTTTGTGTACAAGCTACGCATTTAGAGGCTAGAGGGAAAAAGACTTTTGATGTGAATGAGGGTAGTGATTTTAAAGGCAAAGGAAGAAAAAGGATTGAAAAATATAGAAAGAAAAAAGGGAAATTCTTTTGCAAGAATTGTTCAAAAACAAGCCACGATGAAGATCATTGTTGGAAGCTTCATCCGGAGCTGAAACCAGAGAAATATAAAAACAAAGACAAAACCAAAGAAAAGGTAAAAACTGTTGCAACTGTTGAACAGGACTTAGGGTCTAAATTAGGTGATGAGACTAAAAGTATCACCATGGTATTAAAGAACATAAAGGGGAAAGAGGATGTACAAGAAACAAATCCCAGCTCTAGCACATTAAACTGTCACAAAGAAACTCAAAATGAAAAGAGGAGGATAGAGCTATTTCATGTGAGGATAATCTCAAACCACACAAAGATAGACACACTTTTTGATAGTGGGTCTCAAGCTAATCTCATCTCAGAAGACTTGGTCAAACAGCTGAAACTTGAGACAATTCCACATCCAAAGCCTTATCCACTTGGGTGGATATGCAAGGATGAAAAATTACAAGTCTCAAGAAAGTGCATCTTGCGCTTCACCATAACAACTCAGTATGTTGATTGGGTTGAACTGGATGTAGTAACGCTTGACATTACAGATGTTGTGTTGGGTAGTCCATATTTATATGATAGAAAGGCAATCTTCCATCGCCATGAGAATAAGTATCACTTGTTCAAGGATGGAAAAGAGTACATTGTGAGAGCACATAAGAAGAAGCTAGAATCTTCTTTAGTCCATGCAGGGCAATTGAAAAGGCTAGTTAATGCAAGTCAAAATCTGACTTTGTTAATGGTTAAATAACAAGATTTTGTACATTTTCCTTTTCTTGATATTGCTGATATAAATTATAGTATGTTTCAGTCTGGTAACAATTCATCTTTGAAAGAAGATGACAATATGTTGCACAAGGTACCTTTGGTGTCGATCGGTGCAGAGAATGAAGTGTCAGTGCAAAGCAGTGCAAGAATCCATGAGATGGAAAGGCACGCAAGCAAAGAGGGCACATAGTTCATCAAGGGTCATTGCTGGTTTCAGAATGGCAGATTGGTTTGGTGAGAAAACTTGGTCGGGATTCGGCACGAGTGCATGGCTCACACAACAAAAATTCGCCATGTGGACAGTTGGCAAGGTGAATCTTATTTTCAGTCTTCTTTGAAGTTTGGCCATTGTAGAAACAATATGATTTCTGCAAATTATAGTTTCTATTCTGCAAATTTCAAGAATTTGCGTCATGACTCAGTCAATGTTAGCAACGGTCGGTCAATGAATTCAAGGAACAATTTATCTTTTTATGAGAAACTCAATTTGATGAAGTCAGGAAGATTTCAGTGGTTCAAAGTTGGAAGAGTGGAGAATCAGTCTCCTCATCTTTATTTTTTGTAATCAGAGATTTTTTGGGGTCCAAAAGCTTCCCATTTGGGAGGTGTGATCAGATGATCATGTCCTAAGTTGTAAAAATGCTCAAAATTGGTTGGAACCTGAGCAATCGAATAGTGTTCGTCATTACGATCCTAACGCCGTGAACGCCACTCAAATCAAATTTCGGATGTGGAAGATATTCAAGTTTTAATTTTTCCCAGTAACCCTCAAAACAACACTTTGGAAAGCAAAATTGGCATCTTCAGAATTTTTGTGGAAAATGGAAAATTTTATTATTTAATAAAAAAATTGGATGGCCTATCAGTGGGTGCCACATGGCATGCCTGGAGGCTTCCACATGGCCCTAGGCCTAAAGGTTCAATCTATTTAAAAATTTGGATGATATAAAAAATGGTGGGTCATTCGGGCCGACCCGACTCGGGTGGGTACGGGTCACCTACGAGCAAAGTGTGAATGCGGGTCAACAAACGGGTCAGCAGTGAACGTGGTAGGGCGTGAACGCAACGACGGGTGGCATGTGAATGGTTGGGAGTTCAAAGAACCACCAGGTGGTGTGTGAACGTGTCGGGCAGATTATGGTCGAACGTGCATGCGGGTCAGCACTGCACGAAGGAGTGGAACCCGAGCCTTATCCGTCCGGCGGTCATGCCGACGGCTTCGGCCTTAACCACCGCAATGTGACCACTACACTTTGACAATTAATGCCTCCCTAACCGCATGGAAAACTGGAGCAGAGCCCCCAAATTCGGCGGTAATCACTATTTTAGTGAAGTTAACTCCAGTCCTTCCGAGTTTGGTGGAGGGTTTTTAGGCCAAACTGGACAAAACTTCAGTTGGGCATAACTTTCACTAGACAGAACCTTTTGGAACGATTTTTTTTTTATTTCGGGTATTTTGAGCATTCCAGAGCCAATGGAATAGGTTGTAGAGTCAACAGAGATGATCTTCAGGTACTTTTTCAGCAGCGAAGCTTGAAGAGCCATTAGGGCCTAGGGAGTGTTGGAGCTGTATTGGGCTATGGTTAACCATTGGAGGTGAAACCAAAGCCAATATTTACTGTTTTATGTGTTTTGAATTCATTTCCACAGCTTATTTTTCTTTTTTAGGCTTTCTTATCACTGTATAACCAATTTGAGCATCTAATAAGAGCAAGGACATGCCCATTTGGGGGCCTTGGACCCAGCATACGTAGCGCAGGAGGGGTGAACTGCCTCATCAGCTGCTGTGTTATATTATGTGATTTTATCTTGCTGTGTTTTTTCAGATTTAATATGTTAAACAGTAAAAAGAAATAACACTCCTTCACACATAAGACTCAAAAATTTACCAAAAACACTTTGTTTCACTTGCAAGACTATCTAAACACTTTGCACAACTATTTTATGGAAATGAATACCTTGAACATCAAATACAAGTCGTTTCATTTTCAGATCATGAGTGTTATCTTCTTCAAGTTCTAAAGACAGAGTCTGTAAAGGGCCAGGTAGCCTCTGGATCTCATCCTTTTATCAAAGGTGACATATCCAATAAATTCCCCTACAGTCAATCTCTGGAACAGATCTAAGAAGTTTCACATTTAATTTAATGAAAATGGATACCTTGTACACATTTTCAAGTACTTCCATTTTCAAATCAAAGGTCACGGGACACATATTCCAAGTTGAATGTTGGGAAAAACATCATAGTGAATGTTCATTTGGTTTAATATGGCTAAAAAAATTGGAAAATGCTTTGGAAAGGCAAAGAGACATTAAATGATATTTTAATTATGAAAATAAAGGAAAATAGGAGAACAAGGAGGTGAAAGGTTGTAGGCTTGCATGAGAGGGAAATTGAAGGAAAAATAGTGGAAATTGAAGAAAATAGAAGCATCAATGATAAAAAGGCTTCTAAGGATCAATTCACAGGTCTTTTTCAGTTCATTTTTGGAGCACTCTCTATTCTCTCACACTTAGAGCATTCTTGGAGCACTTTAGCATTGGAGGAAGGAAGGAAAAGGAAATCAAGGGACAAGCAAGGAAAAGTTGGATCAAGCAGCTTCAACAGTAATACTTGCAAGTAATAAGTGGCATGTGTGATTTCCTAGTTGGTTTTTGCATGCATGGTACATGCATGTATGTATTTGGTTCTCTTGTTGTCACTGGGATAGGTTTTTCCAGGTGTGACAGTGGTTTCAACCTTGCCTTTCCATTTCTGGATAGCCATGGTGTGATGGAGTTCTTTCATTTGGCTGAGCTTTGGATTTCCAGATGGTTTTGGACCTGTGTGAGGCGGTCTCAGGAATATGCCCAAGGGCTTAGGAATCCCTTGAATGGTTTTGGCAGAATTGCGGTAAAGCGCGAGGGTGGAGACAGGAAAATTCCTCAAGGCATTGGTGAAGAAATCTGAAGGCATCCAAGCTTGTTTTGGGCCTAGGAATCCCTAGACTGATTTTGGCAGGATTGCAATAAAGCTTGGTAGTGTGTGTTCTTGTTTTGGGTCTATGAATCCCTTGATAGATTTTGGCGGGATTGCGGTAAATCATGGTTGTGTATACCCTTGTTTGGGCCTAGGAATCCCTTGATTGGTTTTGGCAGGATTGCGGTAAAGCCCGAGGGTGGAGGTGGTTTGATCTCTAGGAAGCCCTGGTAGATTTTGTCTTAAATCCCACATTCATGCTTGGAATATGGCACGGGGGTGATTGGATGAAAGAAAGATTAGTTTTAGCTCAATATATGGTTAGGTGGTACATGGAAGTCCCTGACTTGGTTGGATTTTGAATATGTTAATAAGATATATTTTCCCATTTTATTTCATGAGTAATTATACTTTTTATTATGTGGCTTTTATGGTTGTTCTATCATGGTTATCATTCTAGTTATATGCTAGTTATAAGTGTGGTTTCATAACAGGTTCTAGTTATGGCTCTCTATGTGTTTAATTTGTTGATGAATGGTTAATGAATGCATGAGCTAATAGATGTTATTGCAACTATTATGAGAGTGCATTAGACCTTCTTGATTATTTTTAGATAAGTATCAGATCCCTATGTTCAGACATGCATTCATGACATGTATATTACATGTTCACAATATGTTTGACGAAATGATGGTCATGGTAAGGCCTGGTTAGGTCAATTTTGTTATGAATAAATTTCCTTGATGTTATTTATCATTCTATAAAGTTTAATTAAGTTATGGGTAGTGGTCTGGAGACAAGCCTTGAAAAGGTGGCACTAATTCCAAGGTCTCAGGCTCAGAATTGAGAAATTGGGATTGTAGTTTCTACCTTGCAGGCTTATGTATGTGACTAGAGGCCTACAATTGCATGGATGCAATGTTATGCCTGTGGATGGGAGTCCAGGTCAGTGAAAAAATAATCTGACTCAGGGTTTGTGAACCTGGAGGGGTGGTTTAGCTCTTAGGGGTCTTGTAACTCCCGAGGAAGGTCAGGAAAGTTTCAATTTTATGATTCCACTTCCTTAATTTCACTTAGGAGGTTGAGTCATGTCATAGTAGCCCTCATCTCATGTTTACCCTCACAGGTTGGTGAAACTGGGTAAATATGGGAGGGGTGGTTACACTTCCTGCATCAATACTCCACCATGTCCCTCTTTGTAGGTATCTGTGCATACCACAAAGTCCTTATCAGAGTTGATTGTTCTTAGCACTCGTGCATGAGTAAGAAAATGCTTTAACTGCTTAAAACTTGCAACAGATTCCATTGTCCATTTAAAATTACACCCATTCTTTTCCAATGCCATGATTGGTTGACCAATCTTAGAGAAGTTTTTGATGAACCTCCTGTAGTAACCTATTAGTTGAATAAACAATCCAACTTCCACTACATTTCTTGGTTTTGGCCATTCCATTATTGCCTTGACCTTCTTGGGTCAACTACCACTCCCTCCTTTGAGACTATGTGTCCTAGATGTTGGATCTAAGACTGGAAGAACTTGTATTCGCTAATATTTTCATAAAGCCTATGTTCCCTTAACAATTGTAACATTGCAACTAAGTGCTCTTTATGCTCCTCTTTGGTTTTTAAATGAACTAAGATATCATCCACGAATAATAGTACAAATTTGTCTAAATGAGGACTTAAAACATTGTTCATGAACTACATGAAAGTAAAAGGGGCATTAGTAAGCCCAAAGGGCACAACTACAAAGTTATACGCGACCTATACCTTGTTCTGAATGTTGTTTTGTGGGTTTCTTCATCTTTTATATGTACATAATGGTACCTTGATCTTAGATTGATCTTTGAAAAGATCGATGCTCCTCACAATTGATCAAACAAGTCATCAATTCGTAGCAAGGGGTATCTGTTCTTTATGGTAGCTTTATTAAGTTACTTTTAATCTATGCACAACCTTAAAGTGCCATCCTTTTTCTTCACAAATGGAACCAGTTCCCCTCAAGGTGACACACTTGACCTAATATGACCTTTTTCCAATATTTCATTGAGTTGTAGCTTCGGGTCCATTAGTTCTGGAGTGCTCATTCGATAAGGAGCCTTTTATGCTTGCTTGTGCTAAGTAAAAATCTATGGAGAAATCCACTTCTCTATGTGGAGGTACACTGGGAATTTCTTCCATAAACACATCTTGAAATTACTTCAAGATTGGGTGTTCCAATATATCATTGTTGTTGTTGCTTCCAGAGTTGTTGATTACATGAACAACAATTTTCATCCCTTCCAACAACTCCTCTTAGCCTACATTACCATAACTAATCTAATAGACATGGGCTTCAACTTCCCTCGAGTACCCTTATTTCCCATACCTCGGTGAGGAACTCAACTATTTTCTCGTAACAATCAACTTTTGTTCGATGAAGGGCCAACTAGTCTATCTCGAGCAATCATCATATGCACCTAGTGGAAATAAGTTAAAATTTGTCGTTGTAGGCATATGTTGCTTAGCATAAATGGGCACAATTTTACCATGTGTTCCACTCTCCTTTTTGTCCCTGTAGCTAATTTAACCAACCATGATTCCCTATGAACTTCCTTTTCCAAAGCGTATTTTCAACGACCTCCAGACTAATATAGCTAAAATTGATCCTACTTTGATTAAATAGAGATACTTTGATTACAAATCATACCTTCGAACTCAATAATATATGTTTCGTGGTCAACTTTTCTGTTGTTCACGGAAACATAGATTCTAGGTACTTTTTAAGCCACATCCCGAACTGTCTCAGCTTCCCGTGTGTTGCATAACCTCAGGTCATCGTTCTTACATTGGGGTAAACCTCTCTTCCTATGGCTTCCACCACAATCCCAACATTTTAGTGGCTCTCCTCTATAGCCCTTGTTTTCTTCTCCAACAGTCTGAGTGAATCAACCGCTATTAATAGTTTTGAACCTCTGTTGGGGCTCATTTTGGTTAACCATGGCCATGCTCATTCCTTTCTCTATAGGTTGTTGTTTCAAAATTTTATGTCTATTTCCTTTAAATTTGAGGTTTCCATTTAATTTCCACTCAGCCTTGTATTCCAACCTGTGTCTAGATTGTTCATAACAATGTTTTAGTTTTTCTAATTGCATCCTCAAGAGTTTGTGGTTCATCAAACTCAATTCAATCCTCTAAAAAATTTCCTTTTCATCCTCGAGGTAGGGGACATACTTCAATAAATCTAGAAATTTTGTGGTGCACTCCTTATTAGACAATTGCCACATCTTGAGTTCATATAACTCCTTGGCCTTGTCATCATAGTACCTCTCAGACATGTACTTTCTCATGAAATTCCTTTCAAACTCCCTCCAAGACAACTCTTCCTCCCTAATGTTTTTCACATTATTTAAGTCCTCCCTCCAACTATCAACCTTGTCCTTCAAGCTGAAGGTGGTCACTTTTGCTTTCATATTTTCAGAGTAATTATGAAATATGAAAAACTTCTTCATCCCAAGCAGCCATGATTCTGCATCCTCTACTTTATTTTCCTCACCATCAAATGTAGGAGACTTGTCCTTCTTAATTTCTTTTGGGGTGTGGTCTTTTCCCCTCCTTCTCCTATGACGGTGTCTTTAAATAGTAACATCATATTGTTGCCCATAGGTGTCTGTCCTCCTTTTCAGAGTACTCATTTGAGTACCTCCCTTCACTGTATCCTCACTTGGTTGTTTGTGCCTTTTCTTGGATATGTTGCCTTCTACACCATCGGTCCTCAACTCTTGTCTTCCATGTCCTGAATAACTCTGCTTGAACTTGTAACTGGCTCCTAGCTCATGCTACTTTTGTCTCTGCAATTCCTATAGGATTCACAATATGACTGCATTTACTTCAACTTGTTGCTCTTGAGCTTTGACAATCCTCTCATTTTCAACCTTAAAACTCCTTAACTCAACCTTCAAACTTCTTAACGTATTCATCCAATCTGGAGAGCCTGCCTCTCCTCTCTTTTCAACCGATTCTTCCTTAGGCCCATGTTGTAACCTGTCAGTGTTGTACTACACCATTATACTGCTCATTTAATTTTTGGTTTTTGTTGTTCTTTAGTGTCTTCTTATGTGTTGTCCATACACGCATAACCAATAGAAAATCCAAAACATCAATGCATAATCTCATTCATCACCTTGGATTGTTACTACAAGGTTGGCAGCGGAAATCTATTTGAAACACCAAACCTTAGGTTAGCATGTCCATTAGAAGCTATACATATATCAAAATAAGTATATATATATATATATATATATATATATATATATATATATATATATATATATATATATATATATATATATATATATATATATATATATATATATATATATATATATATATATATATTGCTTGCATCACATTGTCGATCATATGATGACTGTATTCTCTGGTCATCCCTCAAGTGCTAGTACCCTGGTTTATCTCTAGAGGTCCAATGTTGAACCTTCTACTATGATACCACTCTGTAATGCCCCCTTCCACCAACTTAGCTTAAACCCACTTAGTGGAAGGTGTTACTTTCGTTAAACTCGACCTACATAATCATGTCAAAGAAATGGCTTCACAAAATTCCTCAACTACCAAATTCTTTGAATCTAAAAACTAATACTACCATTGCATCTGGCTCGAAAAGAGCCTTCTGGCGATATCAATTTTGTCTTGTCAATATGAACTATGGGTCAAAAGTTATGGCCATTCAAAGATTTGACCAGAAACCCTTTTTCCATGTCAGCGGGCACTGCCACATGGTCCCCACATGGTTCCCACGTGACAACACACAACACTTGTCATGTCATACTCACCTGGGCCCACAAATCCAACCCCTTAATCTGAATTACTACAATCTATTGCTATGAAAAATCTCAACCTCAAATCTTTTCTTAGCCTATGGCGCACAACTCATTGTAAAATGACCTTGGGGAAAGACAGACTTGAATCCACATCAAAGAACGAAAGAATTTCTCATCTCGACTCTTGTCTATCTTGGCCCTTGCTTCCACATTATACAGCCGCGACGTAAATACTCCTTGAGGTATCAAGACCCCGAGGTCCAAGGCGAACTTCCTTTGCTGTCAATTATCAGAGATATTCCTGTCTCCCTCGGCTGTGTATCTTGGCCTTTTCCCTCTGTGCACACCTGTGGCGTGATCTCCCCGAGGTTCTAGATGAGATCATTTCATCCACGTGGCCTTTAAGGCTTGGGGCCCACCGAACTTCTAGCTTCACTAGTAAACCAAAATTTCCTTGTTATGAATAATTTTGGGTCTTTTTGGGGAAGTCTCCCTTGGCTCCATGTATCTCATATTGGTTCTTTGGTTACCTTGGCACAACGTGACTCTCTCGGAGGTTCCACTTCCCTTTTCAAGGTTCCCTTCAATGACAATCCCACTCTATCAATTACCAGCTCTACTTTCCGCCTGGGCATCACACATAACTATGTGTGCGTGTGTTTTCGTTAATGGATGTCATGACCCTTAGCCATATATGTACAACCATCTCTCTTGAGCTTACATGATATACACATTCACATATTGTCATGATCTCCTCCCCCCCCCCCGACGCTCGATCTTATTGGCCTATCCCTCCTGAGCTTATATATATATATATATATATATATATATATATATATATATATATACACACACACACACCCTCAACAATTATAACAGGGCATATAATTCCACTCAAGAAGACATCGCTATTTTTTTTCATAAGCATAACAAAGTTACAAGGAGCATTGAGCCTCCCACACATGCATGATTAACATTCAAGCATTCATTTGAAGTGCACAATGAGTAAGAGCATTCCATTAATCAACAATATGACATCACAATGAATTAACTATCACAATAGCCTAAAGATACAACTTATCATGTATCGTAGATGAGCTTGGTAAATGAGATTGGGAATCTAACTCTCAACTAACCTCAAGATGATTGCAACGCAATATTTCTTGCAGTCAACCACTCCCAAGCCAGATTCAAAGCTTGAGGATGAATGCTCAAAAGAATCAAAACACAATAATCAACTAAAGCAAGGAATCTAGAGATCCCACCATCTCCACCCTCAGATATAGGGAATCTAGAGATCACACCATCTCCACTCTCAGATACCAACCAATAATTCTCAGTGTCTCCACCCCAATATAGGAATCCAAATTATAGTGACTCCACCCTAACTTGGAATCCACAGCACAGTGACTCCACCTTCAACCAAGAATTAAGAGCCCACTGTCTCCACCCTAAGGGGAACCCAAAGCCCATTGTAGCTATTGCAATTAGGAATCCAAAGGCATTAATACCTCCACCCAATCCGGAATGCAGAGGGCCTTGAACCTACTCCTAAGCTGAGTTCCTATCTCCATGCGTGCTACGTGTATCCATAGCCTAACTTTGGCTTGTGTTCAATGTTCTTCTCGGTTGCACTTCTCCTAGTGTGCTTTTATCCCACACTGTTGTCTCTCCTTTTTATTTTTCAACTGTGCTCTCCCTTTGTCCATTTGATAGTCGAGCACCCTGTGTGGGTCTCTGCTCTTCCTGCCTTTCTGAATGGTAATCCTTCTTTAATTTGTTCGACATTATTCCGTTATCGTCCTTTGTGACTATCTTCTCGTGTGCTTCCCAAGACCTCTCTCTCGCATGTTGACTCCCCACAATCCCCACTAGGCATGACAGGGGATTAAAGGGGTTGTCCTTCACTCAAGAATTCTCATACTCCACCTTTTGTCTGCCATACCACCATTAAAGACTAAATCAAGCCTCCATTAATAAACAATCATGGGTATGGTGGCCATTAAACACTCAACCACCCATCCCCAATTCCCAAACAATTCCCTTCCTCAAGCATCTTAATCTGTGTCATTTTCTCTTGGCTAATTCATTATGATTAATTTACAAAACTGGAATTCACAATTATTAACATGGGGGCGTTTAATGAAAGGGTTGCTACATTAAACCTCTGACCAATTTTGTTTATAATTTTTAAAGTTGAAAATTCAATGATTTTTTTTGGAGAGCAACATAATTAAATTTATTGATTTAACATATAGTAACTTATTAATGTGAAATTAATAAGATATTGAGAAAATTCTTTTTTTCCTTAAATGAATTAATGGATAAAGTTTTTTATTTTATTTATTAAAACCATATTTTTTATTAAAAAATATAAAAATTACATTTTATAGACACACATAGTATGTATGTATATAAAACTAGAAAATACATGACAAAACTGAAGAATTAAAAAAATATCTAAGAGATTCTTTTAATATTTAATGACTAAGAACCATAGATCAATGAACATGAGCTAAGATATAGCAACATAAAAAAACAAAGAAAATTAAAGCTAGAGCCTTTTCTTTCTTATTTTTCCCATATAGCAACATTAAAAAAACAAAGAAAATTAAAACTAAAGCCTTTTCTTTCTTATTTTTCTTGTTTTTTTTTCCTCCATAAGAATTTGGTTCAACAAAAACCAAAGCCAATTCTTGTAGAATTTTTTTTTAAAGAAAATCCCAAACTCTATGAGACATAAGCTCTTTTTGTGCCCCTAATTCCATCTAACATCAGAAAGTCTTCAAAATCCATTGCTTTTTGTTGAATGTTCCTTTTTTTTGAATGTTGACTGTTCCTAACTGAACCAGAGCGTTTCCATTGGATTTGTCTCGTTATTGGACCATAACATTCATTTTTCTTTAAAATTAATGGATAAAGTTATGTGTATTTTCTTAGACATATATTCAATTTTTTTAAACCTCCCCTCTAATGTGACCTATATCGTTAGGCCTAATCTTTTAGATTTCTACAGAGAATTCTTTAATTTTTCTTAACCTCCTCTCTCTCATGTGACCGCGGTATCATGCGATCCATCAACCCTATTGGGGCAGTATTATCCTACAGTCCCCATTTTCATCATGTAGTCGGACACCCGAAAAAATCATATTTCTTGGAGAGTAGAAAAAAAATAACGGACAACAGCAGCCAGCCGGCAATATGTTAGGCACCGTGACTCTCTGCGACATTTGCAGCATTAGAAGAACTCCGTCTTCTTCTTCATTATTACGCATCAGTAAGTTTTCTAATGTCTTGTTAATGTGCTCCTCAATATCAACATCAGTTTCAGGAATCAATAATCCATTTGAATTGTTCAGCACTAGTTGGATAAATACACCATTTTCATTGGTTTTCTCTTCTTCAATCAAATCCAAGTCTGCTCGTCAGAACAATGCCTTACACAGAGAAGTTTTTGAACGACCCATTAGACAATCGCCTACTTCTGTCTTTTCCCCATCTGCCCAACTCACTAATTTCAATCACAGAAAAGTTTCTGAAGCACCCATTAACAAATCAAGCCCTTTGGCTAGCGCCCATATGGCAGGTGCCCATGCTGCTCCTCAGGAACCCACCTATAGAGAAATGAAGTTTGAAAACTGGACACAGAAATTACAGAGAGGATTTCAGCCGGAAGATGTTGTAAAAGTGTTGAAAGAACAGAGAGATGTTGACCTATGTTACGATATTTTCCGGTGGGCTTCTCAGCAGAGAAGGTACAAACACAACCATCTGACTTACCATGTTATGATCCAGAAATTGGCCGCTGAAATGAGGTTGGATAAAGTGGAGATCCTGGTTAGTGAAGTATTGGCTGGAGCTTGTGATGGCAGTGAATCCCTTTTTAACACAGTGATATATATCTATATTCAGGCTCGCAATTTGGGGAGGGCATTAAATGTGTACAGGCACATGCGCAAGACATCTGATTGTAAACCATCTTTGAGGACATACAATACACTACTAATTGCTCTTGTAGATAAATGCACAAATTCATATGTCAGCCAAGTGTACATGCAGAACATTCAAGCTTTGTTCGAACAGATGTTAGCTGCCGATGTTGCTCCAGATATTTTCACCCTCAACACAATGATCAAAGGCTACTCAAAGTCCTTCCACCTGGATGATGCCCTCAGAATTTTTCATCAGATGGAATTTTATTGTTGCAAACCCAATGCACACACTTTCAACTATTTGATCAGAGGACTATGTTTGCAGAATATGACTGACAATGCCATGGTTATTTACCAGGATATGATCGGTAGAGGGTTTGTTCCGAGTAACATGGTTTATAACTCACTGGTTAACAGTCTCTCCTTTGGCGGGGAATTGCAAAGGGCGACTGAGGTCCTTCGCGAGATGATAAAAAAAGGTGGTGTTCCAGATTTTATTACTTACAAGACACTTGTGGATGGTCTTTGCAAAGAAGGAAAAGGAGAGCAGGCTAGAGAACTTCTGCATGAATTCCGGGAGAAGGATCTTGCATTGGATGGGATTTCTTACAGAAAATTACTCAATCTATTGCAGCTGTGGAGCGACACTGTGGATGCTAAGAATTCCAAAATTTCTTGAGATGCGTGAGCGCATCTACCATTGATTCATTATCCCTGGACTCAGGATAATGTGCAGGACTTGAATCCTACTTGGGAATTTGAATACTTTAGAGCACATGCTAAGTAGGAGAAATAATTGGATATTAAAACAAGAGAGTAGCACGAGCTCTCTATCATTCGATGGGAGTCTCTTAAAAAAAGTCTTTCGGAATCATCATGGTGAACTTTTTGAAGATTAATTGTTTTATTGCTCATTGCCATCTGATATGGAAGGAAGCAGGATTCTGAGAGTATTTTGATATATCAAAAAGTCGAAACGCTCCAGGCTTGCCTAAACCAGGGATTACCACAAGCATTGTGGCATTTAAAACAAAGATGTTTCAGGAATAAAGGCAGTAAACCTATAGGATTATACATTGGATCCAGAAGATTTTTCATAACGCTAGGTAGTGAGTTGAGTATTTACTATTTTAGTTTGGACTTGGTGCCATCCAGAGCATACATTCTTCAAAGTTTGACCTCCAGTCAGACAAATGCTTAGTTGGGGCCTGGTCACTTCGTCAGAATCTTATGGCCCTGTGTAATGTGTAACGCATATCTTGATGCAGCAATAAGGCAATGCTAACTACATATACATACAACAGTTGATTCGTGAAATGGTATCAATTAGTGGGAAATCATCTTGTTGTGTTTTATATTTATCTTATTTAGCATAGCCGGTAATTTCAAGTAATTTTGCAGTATTGTCTTCTTATTTGTTTGGGCTTTATGAAAACTGCTTGAAATGTGAATAGCCGTGTTGTTTTCTGTTTGCTCTGTTTCACATGCCAGTTAATTTGAAGTAAATTGTAATCATTGACTTGTGTTTTTTTTCCAGGGAAAAGGTCATAATTTTATTAATGAAAATAAAATTACATGTTGCATCCGCTGGTAATTGTCCAACAACCAGTCGGGACTGGTGTTCAAAAGTCATACAAAGAGTTCATAAAAATACAATGGGAGAGAAAATCAAGTTTTTCTCCCATTTTTCTTTTCAACCTTGCGCCATTCACCCTATGATGGCGTGGAGGAGACAAGGGCGAGCTGATTTTCTTCTAGGTGTATCCCATTATCCTTGTGTAATGAAGAGTCCCGTTGAACCCCAAAACCATCGTCCCTCTCGGAGTATCATGTCTCTGTATTCCGAGGTTGTAAATTTGACGATAAAGAATCCTTTGGAGCAGAGATGGATTTCGCAGTCCATGGTCCATGTAGTGAAAATCTAGTGGAAAAGCTCCATTGGTTTGGGCCAGAAACAGTTGAAACAACATATGATAGATTGAGCTTCATATGTTGTGCAATGTTCATCTATCTCTGGTATGTCTATGGCTAGTTCTGGTGTTAGGTTCAGTTACTCTACTATATATGGGCTCGGGGCATTTCCTGTTGGTTCTGTGGGTGCATTTTCTTTGTTTTTCCCCTTCAGTATATTCTTGTAGGAGGGAACTCCTTTGGTCTGTTCCTGTTTAGAGTTGCTGCTGCCTCTGGCTCCCCCTGGACCTTTGGATCTGCCCTGTTCCACATCTCCACCTCTCAACCTTAGGTTGAGTATTATGGTGGAGCCTGTGCATATGTGGTAATCCTGCATTAACCTGAAATCTTGTAAAATTTTTCCTCCCTAGATAAGAGATTGCAGGTGTATAGGATATTTTATCCAATAACAGATGCTCTGTTTTAGGGTTTGTACCTTCTCAGTGCTGGATACCTATAGTATTATGTTTTTCCCTGCAGGGGTTCTAATAAAAACTTGAAAACAACTTGGTGTTACCTGTTGTTTGCTGTCCGGAGTCCTTTTGTTGTCATGCCTTTGTGCGTTTGTGATCTGTTTGGGTCTGTAGCTCCCGAAAGAGGACCGGTTGATACCTCCAAGCGTCAAGGCGTCTGCATCTGTGAAAGGGCAGTGATAGGTGTATGGAAATGACAGCTCGTATACATCCACTGTCGAATATGAAAGCCGGGCAGTGGCCGAAGGGATCCGCATCAGATATACTGTTTGTACAGGGAGCCAATCGCCTAGATCTGTGTGGGGAGAAGGTGCCGTCCCAACCAAGTAACGAATATGATTGACTGTCCAGGATGCCACTGACGATCTTCCTTGGCTGACCATATCCTTCCTTTTTTCCCTGCAAAACGTTTCCCACTGCCGCCAAACTTGGTGAAAGAGGTCTTCTGTTCTGATTCTGCGTGCTTTTGCAGGTTTAATGTCATTGAGCGCAAGAGCATCTCCCAGTCCTTGGATTCTGGTAATCAAGGCATGGTATGAGGCCACCATTCGGGGTGCCTGGCAATGATAACCAGTGTTCTCCATCGATGTACCGCCCACCAACAACAGCGAGCTATTGGGGCCATGTGTTGAGAATTTGGAGGACTGGTAGATTAATACAAATTATCTTCTTGATAATTACTTGTGAGCTTACTGAGATACTTATGTCTTTTCTTCGTTATCTTATTTAGTCTTTCATCAAGTCAATTATCAAATTACAAGAGACACAAAATTAGGCTCCTAGAGCTAGGGCAAAACCTCTTCCTCGAGGAATACCCACGAGAAATTCTTCTATTAGATCTTCAAATGACAAGTACCATGACCAAGACTCAGACCCTTGACCCATGAATGTCTCCAAGACCTTGATACGGCTGCTGGTCCTTCTTTTCTTTATTAACCTGTACTGACTTTTCTTCTATGAACTTGAGAGGGAAGGAAAATCATAGATTTACCTTCCTCTCTTTTCTTATCCAACAATGATACTTAGCTTTCGCATCTTCATATTATATACTTGATTCAGTCATAGATTGTAGGTACATAGAAGTATGTTTTCTCGAATCTCTTCTTTTCAGCAGCAGACAAGATCTACCTGATTGAAGCTTGTTTTGATCGCTGATGTAAAGAAGTCAGTTGTGAATATGGCTTGAAGTCTTGAAGATTAATGTTGATCCAAATCTGCTGAAGATGCACCCGTGATTCTTCTGCTATGTGTTGATGAAGTGGATTGAGGTCCTCTTCGTCTAGTGTAGGAGGGAGCTGATTGAAGAATTGTAAGATTGAAAGTATGGCACAAGGCTAGTGAAAACCTTGCCAAGGTTGTGACATAATGGATTGTGAGTCCTTGGACATTTGCTTGAGGATTTTTTTTGAAAAAGCTGCAAGATTTTGTTGTTGATTTGATGAATCCCTCTGATTGCCTTGTTGAACCTTCTGATGCATGGAATTGTTGACTTTATTTGAACTGGATGTATTCTAGATTGGTTTGAATGACATGGATGGTCCTGCTGCATGTAGCACGATTGAAGCTGGAAATGTAGTTGATTTGTGCAGTTGGGTGCTGATCTATTTGATCTTCCGCTGAGGATCAAGTTGCTTATATTTGCTTCTGTAAGAAACCACTTATTATTTGTTGGATTCGATTATGGCACACTTTTTTGTTGATGAGCATGTTGCCGCTATTTGCTTCTGTGAGAAGCCACTTGTTGTCTGTTGGATTCGACCATGGTTGTTGATGTTTGCTTTTGTGAGAAGCCCCAACTGAAGTTGGATGAATAGCTGGATGTTGTTGTCTGCTGGAATGTTTGATAAAGTGCTGAAATTTGCCATGACTACTTTTTTGCTGTTGCTGATGATTATGTGAGAAAATTGGAATGGTTGAGAATCCCTTTGGAGAGGGAGCATTGATTGATAGCATCATGAATCTTCCTTAGGCTGTGGGTCGGGAGACCTATGGATTGGTCAGGAAGATTGTCACTCATTTAGGTTGTGGGTCGGGAGAGTAGTGAGTCTGGTTAGGGAGCTTGGTTCTGAGGCACTGAGTTTGTGATCTCTCCCTTAGGCTGTGTGCTGAGAGGCCTATGGATTAGTCAGGGAGATTGATCTTGAGATAGGGATTCTTCCCTTAGGCAGTGGGTCGGGAGACCTTGTTTGTGGTCGGGGAGATGTACTTTGTGCATATGATTGGTTTCGAGGATTGAGATAGGGATTCCTCCCTTAGGCTGTGGGCTAGGAGACCTTGTTTGTGGTTGGGGAGATGTACCTTGTGTATATGATTGAGATAGGGATCCCTCCCTTAGGTTGTGGGTTGGGGAGACCTTGTTTGTGGTTGGCGAGATGTACTTTGTGCATATGATTGGTTTTGAGGATTGAGATAGGGATTCCTCCCTTAGGCTGTGGGCTAGGAGACCTCGTTTGTGGTTGGGGAGATGTAACCTGTGTATATGATTGAGATAAGGATTCCTCCCTTAGGCTGTGGGTTGGGAGACCTTATTTGTGGTCGGGGCAATGTATCCCGTGCATATGATTGGTTTGGCCTCATTGATTGATCCCACTGGTCAGTAAGACACTGCTCTGGATTCCATTGGGTGGTGGCTTGTGGGATGTGTTGGATGCTATTTATATTTCCTTATGACGAGACTAATAATCTCTCCCTTAGGCTGTGCCAAGAGACCTATGGATTGGTCGGGGAGATTGATCTTAACTGAGAGAGAGACTTGTACTTGTAATCTCTCCCTTAGGTTGTGGGCAGGGAGACCTATGGATTGGTCGAGGAGATTGATCTTGAGAGAGAGAATGAAAAGTACCTCCCTGGCTAAGAGGGAGTGGTTGGAAATATGGTAGCCATGGTCGGTATTTTCATGGGAAGAAAAAGAAAAAAAAATTAAATTTAAATCTTTGCCTTCTAAATACATCAAGTCGACCTCCTTTTGTCCAAGTTGGCTAGGCCTCTGTATAGGCACTCATTGGACCCCATTTTTGATCCTATTTTCTCTCATATTTGAAATTTCTATACAAATGGACCAATCAGATGCACTCTATCCGGAGATCTAATGGACAGAAGTAGTTAACCAATCTTAAATCTTGTTACCAAGCTCTTTTTCCTAAGAAATCTGATTTGCTTGTACCATACATATCAAGTCATGCGTTGGTACAATACTTCGAAAATATTTTGTCTGCTAGGATAATGAAGTATATATATATATATATATATATATATAGAGCATCTCTCTCATTTGGATCATCGACTTTTCTCAAGAAGATCTTTGCTCCAACACAAAAGAAAGGATGAAGGGGGCCAAAATCATAAGGAGGAGGGATTGGCATTTAATATTGATTACTGGTTTGGTTATTCTCTTGATGATTATTTATTCTAATGTATTGATGGACAATTGAACTCTCTCTCTCACATACGGAAATATTTATGGGTTTTCCCCTTGTGGATTTTTCCCTAGCCTCAAGCCTAATTTTTGTGTCTCTTGTCTCATTGTTTCATGGTTACTGTCTACTGCTCTTTTATGCTTAATGCTTGAAATTTTTTTCTTCTGTTTAACTGCTTAATGATATTGAATGAATGCTATATGAAACTAATGGTAACTGATCATTGGAAGTGGTTATCATTAAAGAAAATTTGTTTCTAGCTTGTGCCCTAGAAAATCAATAATGAATTCCTCAATCTCGGTAAGGTTATATAAAATACTCAGCCTGATCTATTTTTTAAGGTGAAAAAACAACCAAATTTCTCTATAGGTAAGGAAATAACTTGATTTGTTGTAACTACTTACAAGGCCTATCAAATCATGTTGTCTTAGAGTCTTCCCAACATTTATATCATGGCTTCCTATGCCAATTATGGTCTTAAAATAGCCCTTAGCAGCTAAATTAATTTGGGCTTTATATTGCCATGGAAGTTGATTTAATTTCCTTGTACTTCGCTAAATTAACACTCAGGAATCTTATCCTAAATTTCTTGCTTTTGTTTTACTCAATGACTATGTTATAATTTTTATTCCTGTAGCTTCCCGTGAGATTCTCTCCCACAATTCTCACCCAATTTCAATTATGGATTTACGAGAATGTTCTCCTGGTCAGTAGTTTTCTATTGACTATTTGTTTGGGCAATTTCGATACCTGGGTTGAGAGTTATGCCCTCCGGAAGTTTTATCCGAGCTCTCTTTTTTTTCCTATTTCTTGTAGCTTTCTCCTTAATTTATGGGGGTTTCCTGCCACCAAATCCATTTCCTATCTTTATAGATGTATTTTGCTCGGAATCCCCTTTCTTTTGACTGTTCACGAGTCAAATTCTGATTTCTGTGCGCAAAGATATGTCCCTCTAAAGTTTTACTGCTCGTTTTTTTGTTTCTTTGTTGTTACAAGGTCAAAATTGTTGATTAAGTTACCAAGATTAAACATAATCTTCTATCACTGCACCCATTTTGTTCTCATTGGGTGGCAACTCGTGCCTTAACGAATGTGGCCAACATGCATTGACTGGTTCCAACCCATCACCTGGGCCATTTCCACATGGCATGGTTTATATTAACAATACCAAATTTATGAGTTATACTTACGACACCCACATGCTCACACACACACACATATAAAAAAAATTGATATATTTAAAAAGTCAACAACGTAAGCCTATATATAAAACATATATATATGTGTGTGTGTGTGTGTGTGTGTGTGTGAACGCTCCTTGGTGAACTCAGCCCTTGCGTGGCATATTGGCCCATGTCTCCCGTGCCTCCATGGCCCACAAGGGGCATGACCTCTGACTACCACATGACTCACTCATCCATGGGATGAACAAACATATTATTAGAAATTTGCAGGTCCACAAATGACGTGGAAGAAACCAATGGTGGGGTCAACAATGGACCCACCCCCTTCCATGCGTCCCATCCAAAATTAATAAAATATTCCATTTTACAACATGCTTAGCGGGTTGAAGTTAAATCGATGAAGTAAACCAGCATTCGACCACAGTTTTAATGGGCAGTATTGGATCGATAGCAAGGTGGTTTTTGGGATGTCCCTCTAAGCTTGATATCCAATAGGGCAACACCATGTCATATTGGCTATGGGACCTGTTACCACAAAATCTAGTAGGCCTTGGAGAGGGAAACCCTATAAGACAAAGAGCTAGACTAAGTGTTAACAATGGGACGATGTGTTCAGAATTTGGAGGGGCGGTGATTAATTCAAATTCTCTCCTTGATAATCACTTGTGAGCTTACTTGATTTCCTTATGTCTTCTCTTCTTAGCTTATTTAGACTTTCATCAAGTTAATTACCAAAATACAAGAGACACAAATTTAGGCTCTTCGAGTTAGGGAAAACCTCTCCCTCTTGGAGAGGAAAACCCACGAGAAATTCTTCTTATAGACTTTCAAATGACAAGTACCATGACCATGACACAGACCCTTGACCTTTGCATACCTCCAAGACCTTGTCACTGCTTCTTCCTTGACTCCTTAAGTTGATCCTTCTTTTCTGCACCGTCCTACACCATCCTGCATCTTTTTGCACCAGAGCTAGAGAGCTCAGTCTCCACTTGAATTCTTCCTTCTTTAAGATATCAACACCTTGTCATAGATTGACTAGTGCACACCTTGTACTTCTACATAACCTTGCTAGCTGGTCTTCAATCTGTACATTGATCTTTACACGTCATGACTCCTTTTGCTGGACAGTTCACCCTTCTTTACATTATGTAGATATCCTTTACTTGTATTGTATCACTTCGTTGAGCAGACATACATTACTTTACACTTACTGTAATTCTTTCCCTTCTTGAGATTACCTTCCTGAGATCTGCACCAAAAACACAGTCCTGCAACTCCATATATATTACAGACCCTAATCCAAAATCCTTCTTTGCTGATCTGTCCCTCTTTTCACCAGGTCGCAGCCCTATTCTCGCATTTCCTTCAGTCTTGAAATTCCTGCAATTTAGTTTGAAAATCTCAGACAAGTTCGAATCTATTCCTTTAATTTCTGCACAGATTTCTGGGCTATTTATAGTTGATCGAACCTATAATTAGCTGACCTATCAATGAATTGATGTGACATATTATTGAGCCGACTTTTCCAGCATTTTCAAGCCGACTTGTAGGGCTGCTCTTCCAACGTTAAGGAGGCTATCTTGAGGGCTGCTTGAGCATCATTCTTGAGTCATTTTCTTCACAGTTAGATGACAAGGTCTTGGAGCATATCCTTTTGACTAGACACTTCATATACATGACTCATGAATACATTTATAATCAGAAGACAAATCCTAATAGACATCAAGAAAAAGTCTATTGACCTATAATAAAATCTTGCTCATGAAACCCATGAAACAAGCATAACAAAAATACATTTTATTATCTTTGTCTTCTTCTTTACATAAATACATAATTACATAGTCAATATGAAAACCGATCCTAGTTACAGTTTTCAACATGATGGTCCATTGTCGCCACAACCAAGGTCCCTTGCTATTTACTTACTTTCATAGATGGGAGGAGTCTCGGTAGGATGATAAGCACCTTTAATAGATATTCTAAGGTTTAAGGTGTAAGGTGATGGGTTAAGGCCTCTCAAGGAATGCTTAAGGTTATGATATAATGCTTTAATAGGTATTTCGCTCCCTATGAGAGATCTAGAAATGGATTGCACAAGACCTAGGGTTTCATGAATTATCATCGATGAAGGTGCTTCCAAGATCAAGGCAATAAGGAGAAAGGACTTCTTATGATATACTTCACTAAGTACTAAGCTCATACAACCCTCAAAGACGTCACCAAGTTGAGGAAAACTAGCTAGGGTTTCCCTCTTGGCAACACTTAGGGAAAGATATTTTATGGATGAAATCCAAGTGGATTCCCACCAAACTTTGAGGTTAAGTATTCAAAACCCTAGGCATGATGTTTAGGCTCTTGGACCCCCAGAAAACCTCCTCCAATGCAATCCGCTCTAAGCCCTAATTTAGTTGTCCTGCCTTAAGAGGACTGAAATTTAAAGAGGAAAATTTATGGAGACAAAGTGAGTTTGATCACCAAGGACTTGGATTAGTGCCTTGCCCTTTGTGCATATGGAGTCTTAGGAAGCTTAAGATGTGCTAAATCGTCTCTAAGGAGGCCTAAAATTGATACCCTAGGAGTAGGTACCAAGTTTAGGCGTTTACCCACTTCAAGAGATAATGGAGTTTGATGGAGAGTTAAGGATTCTTCCACTAGGAACATTCATTACATGCCATACCATGAATAACATATGCAATACTTAACTAGAAAGCCTTTTCAAAAAATAATTTTCAATAATTAGGGCATAATTAACACATTCTAGAAGCGTCAATTCCATACATTAAACAATTTCAAGAGAAAAATTTATCAACATAGAGCACTTACAAGATGACATGCAATATATCCATCCATTATCCAAGAAATAACTCCAAAGACAAGATCAAACTAACTCCAAATATCAAAATGCACCCAAAAAATTCTCCAATAGCTAAAGAAACAAGTGTGAGTTCTTTACAAGAGGTCGAATTCCAAGTGTGATGATGATGAGAGATTCAAATGAGCTCCCATCTATTTATACATGTCCAATTAAGTCTAATATTAGCCTAAATCCACTCTTAGTTGTCAAATGGTGGGAAAAGCTAAGTGTGGTTACAAGCCAACCACATAGCCAACGTAAAATCATAAAGTTGAACCCACAAGAGGGTCTAAATGTTGATGTCATCACTGCGTGGGCCTCTTGGAGGCATGCATTGAGCTCCCTTTGTGACAAACTGAAGGAAGAGGGCTCCAAAAATCATCCTCTAGGGGTTGGCCCTTAGACATCCATGTAAATCATCGCGTGGGCTTCAATTTTGTGTTTGAGGCACAAAATGGGTCTCATGGGTCTCTTGGTGATAGAATAGCCAGTATCTGTTCCAACGTTCAGGGTTCAGAAGATGGTGCTAGCCCTCCCATATCTCAATAGAGAGATGAACCTCATCTGGGTCTCATATCAACTGCCAAAAGCTGTGCATACTGCTAAGCCGACTGGGGGCACACTGGTCCAAGTGCATCATTTCATGAATAATGTGGGGCATGGTGCAGACTACTTGGGGTGCTGAAGGTGCCCATGGAGTGAAATGATGCTCCTGCAAATGATAGGAGTCCCATGGCTCTCAACGCTTCGCCTGTAGGGTGTCATATGCTCCTCTAGTGGACTAGGCCCAAATTAAGTTTCCCAGCCCATGACGAAACCACTTGCCAATCGCACATAATGTTTAGTGCTGCATCTTCACCATCAGGTACAATTGATCTTTAATGCATCTAAGTGAACCAAGCTTGTTAGTCATGGGCACATTGAGACTTCATATGGGGCTTCTCTTCCAAATTTGGGGCTTTGATCTCGAAGTAGTGTTACCTCCTTAGTTAGGAGTGGTTGATAAATGACCCTATTAGTTCCCAGCCCAAAGGGGAAAGACAGTTCCCTGGTACATCCTTCAATTAATAGGTGGCATGTGAATGATTATGAAATGAATGGGAAACAGGGGTTTCAAGGTCAGATGCCATGGGTACAAGGATAGCAATGATGAAGGATTTCCACATAATTGGGTATATAAATATAGGAGGGAACAATCATGGTTACATGAGTTACCCCAACTTTTGTTTTTCCACCTCTCTTTATTTGCCTTATGCATTTTCTTGATTTTTCTTTGTATTACCGCTTGGGGCTCTAGGAAATGAGTGCATGTTGTGGATGATGTATAACAGTTATTACCCCTTTAAGGTGGGACAGTTCATCGCCCACTGGGGGTTGGGACATGCATGGGTTCCTTTATGATGTGAAAGGGGCACTCACGGGCCCAAGGAACTAGGGTGATGATCATAATGATAAGGGGTAGAGCTCATGTTTGGATTTTGTCCACGTGCTATATTAAATGTCTTGACCATCTTTTGCATTTTGCGATTTTATTTTTCCTTTGTTTCTTGCTTATGGCCACGATATGCTTTTAACTTTCTTTTAGCTACATCAACCTTCGAGGAAATGTTTCCAAGCCCCTCCCAAATATGTGGACAAGGGGAGGGGGTTGAGCCAGTGCCTTATGGACCCAGAGAAGGAAAAATGATGAAATAGGGCTTGTAATGTGTAGAGCGGCCTGAAAAATGTGAAACGGGAAAATGAGACCATGCTACCAAAATCAGGGTTTCCTAAGTAGTGCCCTTCCTAAAGCCATAGGCCAATAGGGGAGATCCCATGGGACTAGGATTGAAGATTAACCCCCCATTTAAGGTGAGGGAACAAAACCATGGTCAAAGCCCTTCCTTATTCCAAGTCACCCAATAATCGATGCCCAAAATGCCTAATGAAAAATAAGCATAAGCACCCGATTGCATAATGAAAAACATACCCTTTCGGTCAGATTGCCTACCTTCTAACATAAGCTTTTGATAGATGGGCGTGGAAACATACAACTGATGCAGGGATCAGAGATAAAGTGGCATATCTCATCGGCTACAAGGTGGCCTCAGGGGCTGCTTGTTGCTGGCTAGAAGAAGATGAATAGGAGAAAATCTCTCCTAGGGGTCCCCACTTTTGGTGGGTAATAGGACCAACACCACCCATTAGATCGTTGGACCCTGTCAATCCAGCCCTATCTTCTCATCACATATGGGCCTCCACCGTTGATCTTCTACATTCGATCGACCGATCCTACATTTCTTGTAGGAGCATCTCGACGCAATATACTACCTTGTCGACAATCAATCCACCACCACGTGGCCCGCTTTTGTGGCTTGCCTCATAATGTTCTACACACAAGGTTTTCTTCGGCGCTCATGGCCCAACTTCACGGTGGTGTTCTCGCTTAGTTTCCATGGCATATGGCTCGAGATCTTTGTGATCTCAACGGGATACCAACCATGGCCCGCTCCACCTTGTGGTTGGGCTTTGTTACATCGTGTAACCAACTTATAACGTTCCCACTTCAAAACATCTCTGCCAGGTTCTGACAGCGAGCTTCAGAACCGTAACCACCATGCAACAAAATGAGTGTCTCTGAATATTGCGTATGCGAGAACCAAAGTACTTAATAGAAATTGGCAATACGAATAGAGATTCGAGCATTAAAGCCGCCAATGCAATGAGGTTTTCTACACACAAAATCCTGTCAAGCTTCATGGTGACTGTCCAATCAAACGAAATTGGATCTCTGCAAAAGTGCTTCTGTTATGAGGGTTGATTTCTCTTCTCGCAGTAATTCGTTTAAACACTTGGAGCATGTAGCCAACGCTTTAAACAAAGTTGGCAGTCAAAGCACCACCTTGACACAGAGATATCCGACTAAACTCCAATGTATATAAGCTATTGAGGTCTCAGTTATTATTACAACTACGAGCTTTGCAGCGTTGAGATACTATGGATAACAATTTTATAAACAACATGGTGCGTGGGTGATTATTGGCAGGTGAATAGTTTCTCAGAAGTGTAACAATGATTTTTCCTACGCCGTCCTCTTCCACTTCCCAACAATAACGCTATGTCACCATCAATTGGTGATGTTCACCACACAAATTACACGCTTGTAAATAATTGTGTAACCAAAGAATAATTCAACGCACTTCCTTGAATTATTTCTATTGTGAGATTCTGAGCTAAACCCGAAGCTGCAATCAAGGGTTGTCGTCCTTTTTCTATTCCCCACCACAGATTTATGTCATTCTTCGATCAAATCAATACTGGCTTCAAAATCTTCATTTGTTTCAACAATACAAAGCATAGGATTCCTATCACAGAAGGGTCCAACCACATCCATTCTTTAGATAATTGGAAGGTTTTCTTGGAAGGTTTTCTCCAATATCTCGGCCATCCCATGTCTTTACCACACAACTATATCTCCTTAATGCCTTTGGTAGTAATAGTTTTAACACAGTCAAGAAGAGAAGCCACGATATAACCGTCGAGATACTCAAAAGCTTGCTTAATATTGCAATAAGTATGAGCTCCAAAATCAGTTGCTAAGTATCCTTTGTATTGTACGACTGGTAACAAATGTTGTGCATAATGAAACCTTGTCATGTAACTACATACCACTAGGACCACCTTAACTAGAGAAAATTTAGAATCTCTCTCTTCAAGGAGCCAAAGGCAACCTTAACAAAGCTTGCATCCCGAACAATTGGAGTCAAAATTCTTGATCCATGCATTAAGGATGAGAGATGCATACTAGTATTAGAAAACTCTATTACAGAAAAGAAAAAATAACTTGAATTAAATTATTTATCTATTTTTTAAGTTTTGAAATGTTCTCCTTAGCGAAGACGTAATCATTAGCTCTTCCTTTGATCTATTCCTCGAAAAGTACTCCAAAAAAAATGGAAAGTAATTTTTCAGGCTATCCTGCTTCCATGTTAAAAAAAAACCATCGCCTGGTTCTCTTGCTGCACACTGTTGAGATTCTGGTGTGTTGGGGTAGCATCGGATGTGCTCTAGCTCCCAAACTTTGTGGAGGGACTAGAGTGCATAAGATCTCCAAGACTGAGAAAGCGTTTGAAGAGATTCCATCCATTTTAAGAGATATTTAATTAATTAATCTTTTTAATTAAGGACCCTAAGTCTAACTTAGGAAAATTAAAAGATTAAAGGTAATTAAATTAAACATGTGATGAGAATGACTTAAGTGACGCGGATCAAGCATCCTCTAATCTTAGCCGTCGATTCAAGATTAGATCACGACCGTTGATGTTTCAACGAGAAAAGTATAAGAAGAGGGCTTGGGGTCAGTTGGAGAACACACACACACTGGCAGAGCACTAAAGCTAAGCTGAAATTCTAGGGCATGGTTTGCTAAGAATTTCAGAAGTGTTTCAGCTGCAGTGAGGGGAAATATTGGCAAGGGGGATGGTCTAGTCCCATGCCAAAAGTACAACGAGGGCAGAGAAGCAACAAACCAAGGCAGCGCAGAGGCAGCAGCTACGGAGTCCAGTCGAGAGCCTAGTAGGGGCAGCGCAGAGGTAGCAGCTACGCAGTCTAGTTGAGAGCCTAGTAGGGGCAGCACAGAGGCAACATCTACACAGTCCAGTTGAGAGCCTAGTAGGGGCAGCGCAGAGGCAGCAGGAGCCACGAAAGGCTGACGCAGGCCCAAAAAAGGCAGCGCAGGGGCAGCGTAACCCTTGCTAGGGTGACGCAGGCCCTTCCTGAGTAACGCGAGGCTGACGCAGAGGGCTTCAGAGCATCACTGGGTTTCTAGAGGCCGGAAAAGGTTGAGTTTCGTAAATCCCATTTGAGGGTGTGAATCAATCAATTTTTCTGTCTCCAGATAGAGGTATTGCTGCAAATTTAGTTCTCTATCGGGTTAACCAGTTTTGGGTGCCCAAGATTGTACTTAGAATCTGCTTAATAATAAAAACCCTCTAGAAGCTAGCATCACCGGTTTTTTCGCATTGGGTTTTTTCGGGGACTTGTGTGTCACTTTGTCTTTAAGCATGTTATTCAGTTCTTGATCTGTATGTGTAAGCTGTTAACTGTATTTACTTCGATGTTAATGATGATTTTTTCAGATTAATAACTTATGTAAGTAGGAGAAGTAAATCAAGATTTAACAATAGGGTTTTTGTAATTTAGATTCAGAAATTTTCACATGGTATCAGAGTGATTGCAGATCAAGCTGGATCTCCAGCGAGACGGCTGAATAAATCTGTGTTGTAGAAAGTAGCAGCAGCAACAGAGAAGTCGGAAGGGGCAGCACAGTACCAGAAAGACGCAAAATCAGCTAGAGCCACGTAGGGGTTGACGCAGTCCTAACTGGATGACTCAGAAGCAACACAGTGCCTTCCAGAGGGACGCATTAGCAGCCTGCACTGCGCAGTCGCTGTGCTTAGCCAGTCTGCTCATGCAGAGGCCAGCTAGGGTGACGCAGTCCAGAATTTGATTGCTGTGCAGAGTGCCGTGAACCGGAAGCTGAGCTGCAGACCTTCAACAATTGCTGGTGGGGTGAAGATTCTGCCGGTGCATAATTTAGTCTAAGCTAAGTTGACAAAGAGTGGCAGGAGAAAAACTTCTCAGTAGATTTCTTGCCAAAGAAATCTGAAGATAGATCGTAGGGTGATCGAAGAACGCTGATTCGTTGTGTTTGGCAAACTTCCAAGGGAGGAAGTAAGTTGTCAGAGGGACCAGAGGGTGCCTTTCTCGCCAAGGATCCTAGATCTGAGTCTCTAGCATAGAGAGGAGGATTCGTTTCGACAAATTTATGAGTAAATGGCGCCACACGGACTGCGTGATTAGGATAGGTTGGACGGCCTGTCCAACTCTGCTATCTAGAAGGCCAGAATCCTGGTAGTCCTGGAGGCCTACGGTATACGGGAGCATGCAGAAAAAGTCTTAGCTACACCAACCGACGCGAAACTCTTGGAGAAGCACAATGAAGCAGCGACACATGCCAAGCGCTTCATTATGGACGGGGTCAAAGATCATGTGGTACCACACTTAGCCGAGAAGACAACAACTCATGAGATGTGGGAAACTTTAATCACATTGTATCAAGGGAGGTCCGTCCAGAGAAAGATGCTCATGGAGAACTAGCTAAGGCTATTCATGATGTCCAAGGGAGAGGAAATCAATCCTTTCCTATCCAAACTGCAGTTGATTCGGGATCAACTGATTGGCATGGGGGTGAAGGTGGATGATGATGTCATTGTGAGGACTGCTCTAAATGCTGTCACAAAGGACTGGGAAACATTTGTCCAAAGTCTTTTGGGCAGATTGGATCTTCCTAAATGGGACAATATGTGGGCTATCCTCCGACACGAGGAGATTTGCCGAGTCACCAAGAGGTAGTACAACACCGGAGCGGGCAAAGTGAAGAAAGAGGAAGAGGAAGATGCAACCCTGGCATCGAAGAGGCAGAAAGGGAAAAGAAGCGTGATCTATCAAAGATCAAATGTTTCCAGTGTGGCGAACTTGGACATTTTGCTAGCAATTTTCCTCAGAAGAAGAAGGACAAGGAGGCTTCTAGTTCCAAAGCTGTTGCAGCAGACGATGGCTCCGATGATGACGTAGCCATGAGCGCTCATGAACCACGAAAGTGGGGCGGTCTTGATATGTAGAGCAGGTACAGAGTGGCGGCGAGATCCTTGAGTGGCCCAACTCTTGGATCACATTCGTGTTACGGGAGCCTTAAGACAGTAGCATGGAATGACTGGAGCAGTGGGTGCAAAGATCACGGATGAAGCAAAGGCAGAGGCTGAAAATTTGGAGAGGGAGCAACGCAGTGCATATGTAGCAGCAGTGTAGAGGTAGTAGCTCAGAGGCAGCGCAAAGAAGGTCTGCTTACGCAGTGCAGAGGCTTCAGGAGGACAGTGCAGAACAAAAACCTGTAGAGCTTCAGTGATGAGATGCAACCCGACTGGCTTGTCTTTCATTTGGGCAGGGGTCCTTCAGTTGCTTACTCTCAGCACTTGAGTTGCAGTGCAACAGTTAGCAGTGGCAATGCTATGAGCAGCATGATGCAACAATTTGAGAGGGAGCTGCAGTACAGATGTAGCAGTGGCGGTGGCAACGTCATGGGAAACAGTACAAAAGAGCAACAACAACGCAATGATGAAGGGCAACAAGCCAAGCATCAACGCAGAGACCGACACCTGAGATCGGAGCAGTACTTCGGGGTGAAGTGTATTGCTAGAGCACATTCCTCGCTAAGAGGGAGTGTTGAGATTCTAGGGTGTTGTGGTAGCATCGGATGTGCTCTAGCTCCCAAACTTTGTGGAGGGACTAGAGTACATAAGATCTCCAAGATCGAGAAAGTGTTTGAAGAAATTCCATCCAGTTTAAGAGATATTTAATTAATTGATCTTTTTAATTAAGGACCCTAAGTCTAACTTAGGAAAATTAAAATATTAAAGGTGATTAGATTAAACATGTGATGAGAATGACTTAATTGACGTGGATCAAGCATCTTCTAATCTTAGTCGTCGATTCAAGATTAGATCTTGACCGTTGATGTTTCAACGAGAAAAGTATAAGAAGAGGGTTTGGGGTCAATTGGAGAACACACACACACTGGTAGAGCACTGAAGCTAAGCTGCAATTCTAGGGCGTGGTTTGCTAAGAATTTCAAAAGTGTTTCAGCTGCAGCAAGGGGGATGGTCTAGTCCCATGCTAAGAGTACAACGGGGGCAGAGAAGTAGCAGACCAAGGCAGCGCAGAGGCAACACCTATGCAGTCCAGCCGAGAGCCCATAAGCGAAGAGGCAGCAGCTACGCAGTCCAGTCGAGAGCCTAGAACCGCAGAGGCAGCAGGAGCCACGAACCCCTGCTAGGGTGACCGAGGCCCTTCCTGAGCAGCGTAGAGGCTGACACAGGCCAAGAGGGCTCACGCAGAGGGCTTCAGAGCAGCGCTGGGGTTTCTAGAGGCCGGAAAAGGTTGAGTTCTGTAAATCCCATTTGAGGGTGTGAATCAGTCAGTTTTTCTATCTTCAGAATAGAAGTATTGTTGCAAATTTAATTCTTTGTCAGGTTAACCAGTTTTGGGTGCCCAGGGTTGTTGTACTTAGAATGTGCTTATAATAAAAACCCTCCAGAAGCTAGCAGCACAGGTTTTCCCACATTGGGTTTTTTCGGAGACAGTTGTCCAGAAAATCCTTTTGTGTCACTTGGTCTTTGAGCATGTTATTCAGTACTTGATCTATATGTGTAGGATGTTAACTGTATTTAATTCGATGTTAATGCTGAATTTTCAGATTAATAACTTATGTAAGTAGGAGAAGTAAATCAAGATTTAACAATAGGCTTTCTATAATTTAGATTAAGAAATTTTCACACACACCAACTCCAAGTCCAGCGTACCATATGATCACAAAAGTGATAAAACGCTTCAAAATTCAAATTCCATACTTTTCTTCCATCTTCAGTGTTTAATGAGCAATATTAGCAAGAATGGACAAACCAGGAAAAAACCGAGAGACTCAACAGTCAGTTCAACTCGTAGTGTACTTGACCACAAAACTAATGTAGATACAACAATTATTGAGTGATCATTAACAAATACATGAAAAATCTTTATTCAAGACCTCAAGTTATATGGGAGATAAGAAAAATACAGTGTCGTAAAATTTTTTGTCCTAAATCCATCAGTTTCTGCTAGTGAAGTGAACATTGTGATTTATTTTTTCGCCCGACCGATATAATCGCCGATTTTTTCGGCGATTTTTTTTATTTTCAAAATATCGTGAAAAAGTCGCGATTTGACGGGTAAAAATCGCGGGTCCGTCAAACAACGACCCAATAATATGCAAATTCAATTTTTTTTTTTGTTATTTTTACAGACAGAGGGCAAGAAAGAGAGCTAAGGAGGAGGAGAAGTCATCTACAAGGGTAAGAGAGGAGAAAAGTGAAGGAATTTAACAACCCAAGCCAACAAAATTCCAGTCTGGACCAAGTTTCTTCAACAAAACGTTTTTTCTAGGTATGGGCATCAAATTTGACCTTTTTTTTTTGATTTTTCTTGTTCTTTCATGGATTTCTATCACCCATGTATTTTCCATCATTTTTGTTTGCATTTGGTTGTGTTTTTTGCTTTTTGTTTTGTTTTATTGAGTGGAGAGAGTTTATTTTGGTCAAAAATGCAAAAAATTGGTTGTTAAATTTATTTATTTTATTTCTTCTTGTGCTCCTAGTTTCTTTCCATTATTTTTGCTTGGGTTTCAGTGTGTATTTTTTCCCATTATTGTTGCATTGAGTTGAGGGGATTTTTTGTGAAAAAATCAAAATGTTGTAGGTAAAATTGTAATTTATTTTATTTTATTTTTTAACTTGCAATTTTTCTTATGCCCTAGGTTCAAATTTCAAAGTTCAAACTTCATCTTACAATAAAACTCAAGAGTTCAACAAATTTACAAACATGCCAAGGAAATTGGACCCTATGTGGGAATTTGGTGAACCTGATTAGGGGTTTGATAGATCAAATTTGAGTTGCAAGTTATGTGGGCACCACATGATAGGGGGTATACAGATTCCAACTTGCACAAGTTCCTGGACATGAAGTAGGGCCTTGTACAAATACCAATTCAAAAATAATCCGAAGAGCCCTCAAATCATTGGAAGGAATAGAAACAACTAACCTTAGCAAGGCAGCTCTGAGGAGTCAAATAACAGGGTTTGGAGGTGACCGTGAGAGTGGTAGTGGTTCTTCACCATCAACATCTTCTACACCCAACCCCGTAGCTGCCTTATCATATTTTGTTCCTAGATCCACATCCGATGCACAACCATCTTTCTTCTCACTTATTAAAAAAAAGGAGAAGGAAGAAGCTGACAAGTTGTTGGGCAAACTTTTTCTTTGGAGTGATATTCTTTTCGGTGTTGCCAGGAACAATCCATTTTACCAGGCTGCGATTGATGCTATCACTGTTGTTGTCCCATGATACAAAGCCCCTTCATATGATGATTATAGAGGGCGCATTCTTCAAAATGAAAAAGTTGATTGCACCAAGAGATTGGAGGAGTTAAGGGCATCATGGGAAGTCACAGGATGCACTGTGATGTCAGATGGTTGGACTGATCAAAAGGGTAGAACCCTTATTAAATTCTTGGTCAGCTGTTCCAAGGGGACAATGTTTATGAAATCTGTTGATGCATCTGCACATGTTAAAGATGCACGATTATTATGTGATTTATTGGATGTGTTCATTCTGGAGGTGGGTCCACAAAATGTTGTCCAAATCATAACGGACAACACAACAAATTATGTTGCTGCTGGCAAGATGCTTAGGGAGAGGCATCCTAACATATTTTGGACACCTTGTGCTGCACACTGCATTGATTTGATGTTGGAGGACATAGGAAAAATTCCTTTTGTCAAAGATATTGTTGAATCATCAAAGAGCATTACAAAATCGATATATAATCATGCATCTGTGCTTCATTTGATGAGAATATTCATCAACAAGGAGTTGGTGTGCTCTGCTATTACGTGGTTTGCCACCAGTTTCATATCTCTTCAATCCCTCATAAATTTTATGTGGGATTTGAAGAGAATGTTTCTTTCAGAGGAGTGGCGTGCTTTGGCATACAACCGCAAACCAGAGCGAGAGGCCATCTGCAGGTTGGTTTCATATCAGGAAAGCTTCTAGGCGGGAGTGCAAGAGGTGTGCAACATTACTAAACCTTTGGTAAAGGTTCTTAGATTAGTTGATGGAGAGAGGCCCGCAATGGGTTACTTGTATGAAGCCATGGATAGGGCCAAAGAAGTCATTCGCAGCTACTATGAAGATAAGGGTGATGAGGGGTTTCGGAAACAACTTCTTGTATGGGAAGTGATTGATGAGCGATGGAACAACACACTCCATAGTCCCATTCATGTTGCAGGGATCTTCTTGAACCCTGAATTTGCTTACTCATGTGGTTTCTTATTTGATGCTGATGTCATGGATGACATTTTCATTTGTGTTCAAAAGATGGTGCCATCTCCATCACAACATGAAGATATCTCCAAAGAAATGGAGGTTTGCAAAATGGCAGGTGGCACATTGAGCTTTGACATGGCTGTCCAGGATAGGACTACTAAAATGCCAGGTAAGATTTAGTTTGTTTCAAAATTCATTGTCTCTTCAAGTTCATAACTTCACTCTTTGCTTCAACTTTTTCAAATTTTCATTATTTTAAAACTTTTCTTATGTTTGTAACTTTATAAGTTTATCTTATTTGTTGTAACTTGTAAATGCATGGTGGAGGAGCTATGGTGGCAGAATACCAAAACTCCAAAAGCTTGCCATTAGAATATTCAGCCAAACATGTAGCTCTTCAGGAGGCGAGCGCAATTGTAGTGTATTTGAAAAAATACACACCAAAAAGCGCAACATGTTAAAAACTTAAAATATTCCAACTGAGTTTTTGAATTTATTAAATAAATTTTTTTATAATTATTAATTTATTATTTATAATATATATTATATAATTTATTAATCTATGACTCTTGTACAGGTTGGAGTCCCAGCGCCTTAATGACATGGTTTACGTCTACTATAATGTTAGATTGTGGGTGAGACAACTTGATAGGACACCTGATATGGAGACCATCTCTTTAGATGCAATTGACACCGCTGCTGCATGGAGGGTTGAGTCTGAGAGGCCTATCATGGAGTCAACCCCTGATTGGATAGAGTAGGATGTAGTGGAGGGGGAGGAGGAGGGGGAGCAGCAACAAGAGGAGCAGGAGGAGGAGGTGACACCACCTACTCCTGCTACCGGTAGAGGGCATGGTCTACCTCCTTTAGCTCCTGGTGCTCCAGGTTCTAGAGCACAACAGAGTCCATTGCCAGCCCCGCCAACTTCTTCATCTAGAGAGAAAGCTGTTACTTTTTCTCGCAAGAGGGGCAGAGGAAATCAATTGTATAGGTTATTTGGTGCATTCCTTTGTATATGACATTATGACTCATGATATGAGAAACATTATTATATTTTTTGTTGATATTTTGAGGCTGAGTTGGGACTCAGGATTTAGTATTCAGGACATGATTCACTGTTATGTGTGATGTAGCACTAGACATGATATTACACATCTTATATATAACATTGGTTTCTGCTTTAAATTTTTCAAGACTCATGCTTTGCCGAAGAGCCCCAAAGTTGTTATAATTTTCGAACCCACTCATTATTCCTTCAATTTATCAAAAAACCAAAACATTTAACTAGAAATTCGTGAGCATCGATGATGAATGTTCAAATCAAAGCAGTCTTTCTAGCCATAAACTCAACGGGGTTTTTCCTACAAAGATGCCCATAGCAACACTAATGGAATTTTAAACATATAACCTCAATTTCCAACAAGATCTTCCCGGAAACTAATGGGAATCTTGCTCATCACCCTTGTATACTGTCATTGCACAAATTTAGTCTTCTATGGCTAAATTACACCCAAAAACCACCAAATTCAGGCGTGTCATTTCCTTTAAATTCTGCCAAGAACTCTTTTGTGGCACCTGCTATTTCCACCATCGTGACTTTCATTAAACAATGGTGGGTAACCTGTAACCTGTAAAAAAATTCTTCATCCTACTTCAAACCTGGTCCAATCAGGTCCAGTGTTGTAAACTGGCTTTGATACCACATTGTATTATGTAATGTCCTCGGCCTTTTGCCAAATGATACTATGTAATCCACAACACAAATTTCATCAATAATTTACCAGTGATTCCATCCACAGTTTTGTGGAAGTGCATCATTTATTATTTCTTGTAGAAGCACATCTTGCCAGATTCTATTTATTGAACCTTGTAATTTTGCACCTGCTGTATTTTTTGGTTTGAACCTTGGATTAGATTTACCAAGAACGTGTATAATTATCAAACAGTTCTTGTAGGGCTTCAACCATTATCTTTTACGCAGTACTTAGGGTTACCATACTGGACCATATAAAACACATGACAACGAATTATATATTTATACCATTATTACCAATAATTGCAATACATTATCTAATTCACAAAGTGCGGAAGGTAAACCATATATCAACATATTAGAATTACGTACAACGTATCTCATAATTATAATGCCAATCCTAACTAGGAAAAACACGACGGAAATATAATTAATTATCCATACCTATTACTTAACCCTGAAATCCGGGTTTATAGTAAACACCCCATATTTATCAAATATGAGACAAACACAAATTGGCACAACACAGATACAAAAGTACTTATCTAAGTAAATTGTCCAACTGGTTGCAGGCTCTCCACGTTTTTCCCCGCTATAGACTACGTGGTTCTTCAATTTCAACCATGGGTCACCCCCGAGCCGGCGCTGCAACTCCATGGGAAATAGTAACCAAAAATAACCATACATCCATGGCCAAGGTGCCAACCCACTATCATGTTGTCCAGGGCTCTAGGCACCCTCCAGCCTAATTACCAAGGTGCCAACCCATAGCCATGCCACTCCAAGGCTCCAATCTCCCTCCAGGGCATCAAACTAACACAGATCTGCTTCCCTCGAATCTGCGCCCCAAATGACCCCTTACGGCCAGCCAGGAACGTCTCAACTGCTTCCTCAAACCTGTGCCCAAGTGGCACCTTACAGCCAATGAAGAAGTCCAAAACCATAAGAGTCATCATAGTGATCCTCCATAATAATCCCATGATAAGTACGTACACACATACATACATTTTCACTTTGCATAGCTTTCTCTACCATGTGGCACACACTAGAGCCACGTGGGTCCCCATGGGTCCTCAACGCCAACCTTCGTGCCCACACTGTTGCTCGTGCCCACACCATTGCCCATCACCGTGGAGTTACACGCCCCCCATACTCTTACCGTAGAGTGGGCTCCACAGCCAATCTCTTTTTATTATAATTAAAATATGTACAAATACATTGCGTTACAATCCAAGCCCTCCGACCACTTAACCAACACTGACAAATATACCCAGGCACGCTGGCCCCACAATATATAACATATCCATAGGGGCACCCATGCCACATATCATAAACAAATAGGCACACACGCCCACAATATATATCCGGCTCACCAGCCTAATAACAAGTACATATATTTACATCATTCACGGGTGGGGGTATTATAAAAAATGTGGAAATTTGGCAAGATCGATGGGTTATGTAGGACAGATGATGGCTTTAAAATGGTTGCCTTGGGTCATATTGATGAATGCAATCATATGTACAAGCTTGGGAAGTCTCCTCCTTCCTTGGTATGAAAGGATTTGTTGCTATGGTGCCTATTTCCTACAACATGAGCATTATGGCATCAATGTTTGGCAACTGCAAACTTTTGGTCTTTGACACATGAGTAAAATATCCATATCCAAGCAGTCATTTTTGTCTATTTTATAACCTGGAGAACTTGTCCAACATGCTTTTCTTCCAATACTAGAATAGATCACAATTGACCAGCTATGATGATTAGTTTGGTCCAACTTACCATGTCTATTAGGTGCAGGCAAAGATAAAGTAATTAGTGCATTTGAATGGAATATCTCTTTAGCACTGTTTTTAGATGAACATTCTGAAATTTGATTGTTTACATGTTTGGCAGATGGACTAGGGATGTAAGCACTCATTGCACGGTCTTTCATTTGTCGAAATGTCCTTCTGTCTACTTCTATTCTCTCGTGACTTATACCCCAGTCAAGGAAACCTGTCAAATGCAGTTTTCTGAATGGAATTATCTGCAATATGCCTAGGCTACTGTGCAAATCAGAACACTGCAATCTTTGCCTTTCTGGATTAATCCCATTGCTTAGCATGTTGACAGGGAGCATAGTCTGTTTTGTTAACAGTCGCAACCTGTTCCCCTGCCAATTTGTTATTTTCATTGATCAATGAGCCTTTGTCAGTATGAGCAGACACCTTCACTGCCTGATGATTTTGTAGCCTAAATGAACCACCATAATATCTGTCTTTTCTAGCATTTGCATACTTATCTTGACCTCTGGAGTATCTTTTAGTATCCTCTACTGAAAATGTTCTTTTCAAGAGGCATTGATAGTTCTTTGGGGTAACTGCGAAAAGAAGTCTTTTTTTTTTATATATTTAATTTTTATAGAATGTCTTGGTGTTAACAAAGCCTGCCTGGTGGAAATTACCTGTCCACTCGTTCAGAGGATTTCTTGCCTCAAATTCATCAAGATGGGATTGACTGTTATTTTTTGATTTAGACTCTTTTCACTTTAAAGTTAGACCACTGGATTTCTTCCTCCATACATTTTTTTGTTGTTTTTAATTAACTTTTCTTTCATAAATAAGTTCAGAAAGGTGTTTTTGTTTGGACATGTGAGGATAATATTTTCAAAACTGATATAAAACGTTAGACTATCTTATCCACTATTTGAAATGAACAAGCTCAAAATCAGCTCTGATAGCATTTCCTCTGCGATTATAGCAATATCCTGCAGTAGAATCTTTCACCTCTCGCTCAAATCCTGGAGCTTTGATTGCAACAACTTCGACTATTCTACACGAGTTATTAACAACCA
This sequence comes from Pinus albicaulis, assembly GCA_034641835.2. Classification (NCBI taxonomy): domain Eukaryota; kingdom Viridiplantae; phylum Streptophyta; class Pinopsida; order Pinales; family Pinaceae; genus Pinus; species Pinus albicaulis. Next base: position 427,421,336 of record CM076582.1, read on the forward strand.
ATGTAGCCAATGCTTCACCTGAACTATCTTCAGCGATAATAAGCAGTGGAACCTTCAACTATGTGGTCTTTTCAAGCATAGGAATACTTTCTTTGATTGTTAAAAGTGGGATTTAGGATGGTATAATCCAAGAACCAAATACAACAACTTCAGAAGTGAATTGGCCCAAGCTACATGGCATAGAAACATCTGCTCTTGGCAAAGAAATCTACATGATGCTATGCACATCAATCCAACTGCAAACGAACAATTGCAAGTCAATATGCCTTCATCATGGGTGCCCACAACCCTGAAATAGGCACATGTCCATGTCTAATAAGACATACACTGTGTTGAATTTATGCAGGGCATCCAGTTTGAGGAAACTTTACAGAACTAATATATTTTGATTTAACAAAGAATATCATACCATCGGGACTAAAGGCATAAGAATATAACTCATTTTAAGAAGTTTGCACTTCAGAAATTTTTGAATTGATATACTGCTCCCAAAGAACCTACAAAGTCTCCTGGTCGCTAACAAAATTTCAATTGTTCTATAAATTTATGGCCGTGAAATACAAATATCTGCTACTCACATGTACTCTGGGTTCAGACATAAACTGGAGTTTAAACTTTGATCAAAATGATTGCAGATATGCACAGAAAATGGATTCAAATCAATGTTGCAAACAATGGCTTCAGGATAAAATCGGCAAGGGTTCGGAAAACCAAAATATCGTAAAAATCGTGAAAGTATTGGTAAAATTAGCAAAATTAAAATATTACCAAAATATTGGTAAAAGTCGGCAAACATCGGCTAGGCCAAAAAATCACGATTTTGCAATTTTATCACGATGAAATCGGGGCGTTTGCAACACTGATTCAAATCTTCACTTGCAGTATTGCATTAGATCAGGCAATTAAAGGAAACTGTAATAATCTGAAGCTCCACGAAGTTATAGGGACAGAAATTACCCCGTTTGTTGGGTTCACCCAGGGTAATAGAGTCTATACTGCTTGTACAAATATTCAAATGCATGGTAGATAGTAAGAAGCCCAGATGTTTACCCTTCATATGCCAAGGTATTCAATTTCGACTTCTAGAGATTGTAAAGTCATGGGGAAATCTCAGATTAACAAACCTCATAATCTTTTTGCAAGCCCAGTAAACATCAAAGTGCTCTTGCAGGTATGACAGGGGAGTGAAAAGAAAAAAGAAAAGGATCATGCTTGTTAGCCTAAATCTACATAATTTCATGTGTAACTTCATGAAATTCAACAGGCCACGGTTTTTCCTTGCAAAGGTTAACTCAGAGAATAAGTGCTGAGCAACAGATTGCAAGCAACCTCTGAGTTTAACCAGTGGATTTGAGACTGGTATGATATTTGGCTGTGGCAGTAAAGCTTTTCTCCAGCTAACCAACTCATCTATGCAAGCAATTGATACACACAATCTTTGCTACAGACTGTAAACTATTTTGCTTAAACTCATCCTGTTGGCAGTCAAACTGTGTTAGCAAACAAATAGAGCAAGGACCCTACAAAAATTGATTGCAAATATTTGTAAGTAAAATATTTCACATAAACAAATAATGAGAACCTTCTAGAGAAAGATGAAGAATGTGTGGAAGTCTGTAAACCAGGCAACCAGCTGAGACTGAGTGATTTCCACCCAATTGTAGGTATTCTGGTGTGGACATTAGCCCCTAGCCAGTAGATATTATTCATGTTAAAACATGTCCAATCCCAATAATGTTTTACTCCTAAGTGTTTTGAAGATAGAAAAGCTCTTAGGTATCCACATTACTTGCCTCACTCCACACAAGGAGTACTTCTTTCTCTGCTACACAATGCCTCTGAAATTCCTTCCTCCAGTGCTCTTTAGTGTGGGCATAGAAGGGTCCAGGCTGATATCTCAAAACTTTTGTAGATTTCCTTTGGTTTCGTGGCTCTTTATTAGGTCTTATGGCTCATTTTCATGGTTGGTCTGATCTATAGTGTTGTAACTCTATTTTTGCTGCTGTTCATGTCTCTAAAACTTCCTCTTTTTCTCACAGCCTTCTCTCTTCCATTCAAATTTTTTTTTTTAATGTTTGAATGCAAACATCAAAGTTCTTCCCTCTACGTCTTTCTTGTTCCAATAATATAGGGAAGACAACTTGCCCATTTTTAGGAAGTGGCGATCTAGATTGAGGGATTTGTTTCCTTCACTCTTCATAATCTCTTTCAACTTGGCAAACTGTAGGATTTTAAACACAAGTTTAAGATATATGCGTGAAGAAATACTAGACTAACTACTGCAAAACAAGAGTGAAGAGAGAGAAAAATTGCTTGGAAAATTGAGTAAGTAACCAAAGTGGCAATTAGAATTACAGAAGAGATGATATGAAAATCTGATATATTATTATTGCTGAACACAAATACAATATATAGCCTCTCCAGGAGAAAGAACCAATTTGAATTAGGTTGGGATTCCATTGTGGATGAACTCGGATAACTAGAGTAGTGAAAGAAAAGTGGCCATATGTGCCCCTAATAATGCATGGAAGAAAGTCAAATGATGGCCTGAGTGTAGGTCTTGGTGAATTTTTGAGTGCAATGTACCCCAACACCCTCCCCCTAAAGCACAATCAGGAGAGTATCTTGGTGAATGAGTCTCGACAATTTTCAACCATATTAGGTACTCATGTACAATCAAATAAAACATAAAGTGAGGTAAAGAGGGAAAACCCAGTGGGAAGTAAACTCCCTCAAAATAAAAGAGCTTATGTTTAAAAGGTCAGCTACTAAGGATCTGTGTTTGTCACTCCTAAGAGCTCCTTCAACACTGTGAATCTATGCTAAGTGAAACTCTTGGTGAACATGTCTACATTCTGCTTAGAAGAAGGGAAATACTACATATCAATGACTCTTGTATGTAAATGCTCTCTGATGTAGTGCATGTGAACCTCGATATGCTTGGTTCGTTATGTCTTAACTATGTATCTACAAATTTTGAGTGTACTTTGGTTATCACACCATATGATTGTAGCAAGCTGAATTTGTACACCAATTTCTACTAGAAAGTGTTGCAACCAAATGGCCCGAGTAACAATGTTCATTGCACCCCTGTACTCTACCTCTGTTGATGAAAGAGCAAAGTTTCCTAGTTCTTGCTTGACCAACATATGGGATTAGAATGAAGGTAGAGAACATATCTTGATGTGGACTTGCGATATGTGCGATCACTAGCCCAATTTGAGTTTGTATAACCAACAAGGTCCAAGGAAGATCCTAATACATAGCTGTAAATTTATGTAGATGTTCTATGCTTGATGCAACTTTACTTTTGTTAAATTTGGACAACTAGGTCCAAACTCCATGTTATGATGCTCAGATTAAGAGGCTAATATTTTTGTTGGATTCCTCTTTCGGAGAGGTGTAAAATCCATATATAATATGTCTTAATCCGATGAGCAGAACATTTATTTTGAATTTATTATTCATAATAAATTATATGTGCAGGTCGGCCCTAAGGTTTCACACCCCCAGCAGATGTGTCACACACCCCAATGATGGATATAAATACAGGCAAAGTTGGAGAGCATTTCACAACAACTCAACTCACATCTTCTTCTCTCATCTGATTTAGTACGAGCTCCTTGGAGGACGAGTTCAGCCCACACGTGTGAAGGAGAAGAAGGACAAATCTGTACGGCTGAGCTGAAGGACGATTTTCTGCAGTTAGGGTTTTGCAGAAAGTTTGATCAGCGTTGACTTTGGTCAACGCATGGTCCAATTGGGCTGAAATTTGGTGAGAAGTTCGATTTTGGAAGGCCGTACTGTTTGGCACAGAAATCGAGGTCAAAGGGTTGACCAATCTGTTGCTGCGTTGACTTTTAGCTTGCTGCCCTGCGTTGACTTTTTCTGGACATCGTTGACTTTTTTGGAGTTGACTTGGGTTGACTCGTTTGCTGATTGGAGGACTGTTGTGACACATTCTGGGTTGGCTGACCAAGGAGACTTTGCTGGTTGAAGCATCCTGTTGACCACCATAACGCACCACCACATTTTTCCTGTTTCTGATTTGTCTTCTATAAGATCCACTTATATGTTCTATCTGCATTTTACTTAACTATATGTATGATTGCTGTGAAAGAAGTAAAGTTGCTCCAAGCATAGAACATCTACAAAAACTTACATGGTATCGGAACTGAGGTGAAGACAAACTCTATCTTTAGCAATCACCACCGGAAGAAATGGGTTCCACTAGTCTTGAATTCAAGGAGAATGACAAGCTGACTGGAAGGGATGACTTCCATGCCTGGAAGATGATATTAGATCTCAAGTTGGAAGATCATGATCTCTTGGATCATGTGCTGGGTAAGATTCAAGAACCTCCATCCAATGCTACCGCTGCTGTTAGAAACAAGTATAAGAAGGGAGAGATCAAAGCAAAGCTGTTGATTAGGGAATCCATACATAAGAGCCTGGTTGCCTATATATCTGAACTAGGCATATCCAAGGAGATGTATGACAAATTGATCCTTATGTTCAAGGTAAACAATGTGAACCAAGTGCTATTCCTCAAGAACAAGTTGAAGAATATGAAGAAGGGCCGGGATGAGTCTATTCAAACTTACTTTCTGAAATTGACCAAAACAAGGAACAATCTGCTAGCTATTGGGGAGACAATAGCTGATCGTGAGATGGTTCTCACCGCACTTGGAGGACTTCCATATGAATGGCAAGTATTCACAACTACCATTCTCAACAATAATCCCATTCCTAACTTTGATGAGCTTCTGTCTAGATGTATGCAAGAAGAAACAAGGATGAAGGAATTCGATAATGACAGAAATGCTGCCTATGGTGCTCATTCCCGAAAGAAGAACTCTGGGGGTTCTAAGGACAAAGGAAGAACAAGGACTCAAGAAAAGAAGGGTAAGTGTTTCACTTGCCATAGGCCTGGTCACTATGCTAGAGAATGCCCCTTCAAGAAGGATTCTCCCGATAGTGATGATAACAACAACAACTGAAGGAATGGGAATCGAAGAAATGACAAATCCAAAGGAAAGAGGAAGGCTCACTTTGGTGAAAAGAATCAAACTGTCAAACCGAACTATGGCACCGAAGATTTGGACACCTTCATTACAAGGCCCTTCCCAAAAGTATATTCTTGTATCTGCTCTCTCTGCTACATCTCCGCCCGACACTATGGATGTCTGGCTAATCGATAGTGGTGCCTCAAGACACATCACAGGATTCAAGGAAGCACTCTCTGACATGGTTGAAAGGGATACTAATCTAGAAATTATCCTTGGGGATAATGCCACATATCCCGTGAAAGGGACAGGGACTGTGACCCTCCACTTGTCTCAAGGACAAGTCCTCCGTTTGCAAGATGTACTCTATGTACCTAAATTGAAGAAGAACCTTGTGTCTGTATCTGCCATGGAAGACAAAGGATTCAATGTAACTTTCTCTGATGGAAAGGTGCTCATGTGGAAGGAGAGCTTCAAGGAAGCTATCTCAATTAGTTTTAGAGTTGGTACACTCTACCAGGTTGGAGGGAGTCTGTTGGGAGCTATGACTTGTGATACTATCCGACAAACCGAACTATGGCACCGAAGATTTGGACACCTTCATTACAAGGCCCTTCCCAAAGCTAGGAAGGTGGTGACAGGGATGCATGACTTTTGAAATAATCATGAAGGTGTATGTAAGGGCTGTGCTGAAGGAAAACATACAAGGGGACCTTTCCCCTCAAGTGTCACAAAGACATCTGATATATTGCAACTGGTCCATTCTGATCTATCTGGTATGTTGCCCGTAACATCCCTGGGGGGATGTTCTTACTACATGACATTTACTGATGACTTCTCTCGCAAAACCTGGATATATTTCTTGAAGAAGAAGGATGAGGCTTTCATGTGGTTCCGTACCTTCAAAGCCTTGGTGGAAAATATGACCGAAAAGAAGATCAAGATTTTGAGGACCGACAATGGCACTGAATATGAGTCAAATGAGTTCAAAGACTTTTGCAGAGAAGCTGGCATTAAGAGGGAGACTACCACTGCATATACTCCTGAGCAGAATGGTGTTGCTGAACGCAAGAATAGGACTGTTGTGGAAGCTGCCCGTGCCATGCTATGTGACCAGGGTCTACCGAAGTTTCTGTGGGGAGAAGCTGCAAATACTGCTGTGTACATTCAAAACCGATGCCCTCATTCCGCTATGGACTCCAAAACTCCCGAAGAGGTTTTCTCTGGTAAGAAACCTGATGTCTCACATTTTAGAATTTTTGGATGTCTTGTCTATTTTCATGTGCCGAAAGAAAAGAGAAGTAAGCTGGATGCTACTGGGAAGAAAGGAATGTTTGTGGGCTATAGTGAGACTTCTAAGGCCTATAGAGTCTATGTACCTGGTCAAAGGGAAGTAGAGATAAGCCATGATGTCACTTTTGACGAAGATGCTTCCCTGAAGAAAGTTGTAGATCTTCCAAGATCTGAAGAAAATCATGAAGAAAGGCCTGGAAATCAAGAAGAACCGCAGGATGAGACAATGCCTGATATTGAAGGACCAATGGACCCTATTGATCCATCTCCTTCTCTGGGAAAGAGACCATCATGGCTAAAGAAATTTGCCCTACGAATCTTTGAGGTCGTACGCACAAGAGACATTCGAGAACGAAAGCCGTGTAGATACAAGGGTATCTAGGCATATGATGCTATTGTACCAATACGAACACAAGGATCTTTTGAGGAAGAAAAAGCCAAAGCATCCAAAGTACGGAAGGATACTGTACACGAAGAAATATGAGTCCATAATGAAGAATGATGTACGGGATGTGGTCCCTAGACCAGGAAGGACAAATACTGTTGTCCGTAAAATGGCTCTACAAGATCAAACATGGATACGCAGTGGGTATTGAAAAGTTCAAGGCAAGGTTTGTTGCCCGTGGCTTCTCTCAAAATGAAGGAATAGACTATGATGACATATTTGCACCTGTGGCACGATATACCACCATTCGGTCAATCATAGCCCTTGCTGCTACGCAAGGATGGAGTCTTCATCAGATGGATGTCAAGACCGCTTTTCTGCATGGTGCAATAAAGGAAGAGGTGTATGTGGAACAACCTCTGGGATTTGAAGTTCAGGATCGAGACACTCATGTCTGCCGGTTGAAGAAAGCCCTCTATGGGTTAAAGCAAGCACCCAGAGCTTGGTACGAGAGGATGGATAGTTACTTGATGAAGCTGGGCTTCACTCGAAGTAATGCTGATCCGAACCTTTACTTCAAGGTTGTGCGGGGGAAGCCTCTCATTCTAGTGCTGTATGTGGACGACCTCTTCTGACGGTGCGGCCCTCTCATTCATCAATGTGAAGAGGAGCTCGCTGCGAGTTCGAGATAGAGACCTAGGACGATGCACTGCTTCCTAGGCACGGAAGTGCAGCAAGGAGACACAGAGAGATTTCACTTTCTCAAGAAAATACATTTGTGAAGCACGGAAAGATTTGGGATGGTGGTGCAACAATCGGGTATGGGCGCAAATGGAACTCGCTTTAAGAGTTGGTGCAACGTTATTTGCGGGCCTATCTTGGCCAATCCTCACGAGTATCGTCAACTCATGGGAAGCTTTGATGTTCTTAGTGAACACCGTGGGATATGTGTTTTCTGGGTGAACACTTTGGGTCAACGGATAGTTTGGAGCCTCATCACTTTCAACCAGAGTTGGTGCCAAATCTTGAATGTCTTGAGCCACGATAAACACGTAGGGTTTTGGAATACATTTGCGGTGTGATATAAAATGGATATGTTTGATCTTGGAATTGGGTACCGGCCGATGTGGTGGATCGTAAGAGCACACCGCTGGAATCTTGCTTCAATGCGGTTACCTTCGATCATGGATGAAGGAAAGCAGTCGGTAACGAGCAACGGAGGCGGGTTCATTCACTTGCTGGTAACAACGTAACAACTGTTGTGAAAGCCTAACAAATATCCAGCTCTTTTGGTAGATGAACGAACATGCTGGGCTTTTTCACGATACTGCGTGATAATCGGTGGGGTTCGTGTATTCCGAAATCATGTTCTGACAGGTCAGCATATTGATATCGGTACCACTTTATCCGGGATATGGTACAGCGAGGCGCCGTAAGGCTCGATCATATAGGAACTGATGAGCAGGTCGCGGATATTCTCACTAAGCCCCTGGGAAAGGTCAAGTTCCTAACCTTCCGTGAGAGTCTTGGTGTCGTGGAAAGACCCTATGATGTGGGTCCTGTTGGACGATGAGCTCTGGGAGCTCTGGGGGGCTTTGGGGATGGCTTCTCGGAGCTATAAGCACTCATAATGCTTCTGCCCCACCCTTGTGATTATTGAGCTGGTTCGCCTCTCATTTATCTGTGCCCCGTATACATCCTACCCATTGAGTTCAGGGCTCATGGGAAGTACCTCTCATTTGGCCAATGAGGTGGGAAAAGCTAGAGACTAGTAGCAAAGACTGATGGACGCATCAGAGATTGCCGTACTCTCTATCTAGGATGGCACGGTCCAACCACTTCGATGCGAGATCAAGTTTGATGAAGATACGGGATCTACTGTGACTTCGGGTACGTTTGAACCAACACGGGTTGATTTCCATGTCATGAGTTTGATTGAGTTTTGAACCTGCGGTATGGATTGGATATAATGATGTCTTTGTAGGCCCGTATACCAATGCGAAATAAAGAGGCCAGCAAAGCAAGTTACGACGGGATGACGCACGATGTTTGATTGCACTGATGGATGGAGTTCTCCCTAGTTGAGAGGGAGTGTTAAATTTGGACAACTAGGTCCAAACTCCATGTTATGATGCTCAGATTAAGAGGCTAATATTTTTGTTGGATTCCTCTTTCGGAGAGGTGTCAAATCCATACATAATATTTCTTAATCCGATGAGCAGAACATTTATTTTGAATTTATTATTCTTAATAAATTATATGTGCAGGTCGGCCTTAAGGTTTCACACCCCCAGCAGATGTGTCACACGCCCCAATGATGGATATAAATGGGTCTTAAGGTTGGAGGCATTTCCACAACAACACAACTGTATCTTCTTCTCATACGATTTGATACGAGCTCGCGGAGAGCGAGTTCGACCCACCGTGTGTGAGAAGGAGAAGAAGGACAAGTACGTACGGTTTGGGCCCCGAAGGACGAATTTCTGCAGCTAGGGTTTTGCTGGAAGTTTGACCAGCGTTGACTTTGGTCAACGCATGGTCCGAAAGGGCTGAAAATTGTTGGAGAGTTCGATTTTGAGAGGTCGTACACATTGGCACTGAAATCGAGGTCAAAGAGTTGACCGAACTGCTGCTGCGTTGACTTTTAGCTTGCTGCCTGCGTTGACTTTTCTGGACAATGTTGACTTTTCTTGAGTTGACTTTGGTTGACTCGGTAGCTGATTGGAGGATTGTTGTGACACATTCTGGATTGGCTGATCAAGGAGACTTTGCTGGTTGAAGCATCCTGTTGACCGCCGTAACGCACCACCACATTTTTCCTGTTTCTGATTTGTCTTCTATAAGATCCACTTATATGTTCTATCTGCATTTTACTTAACTATATGTATGATTGCTGTGAAAGAAGTAAAGTTGCTCCAAGCATAGAACATCTACAAAAACTTACAACTTTTCACCACAACAATCACATAAACAATCAAGTAAAACGCTGATAGAACATACCAGTGGATCTATAGAAGACAAACCAGAAACAAAAAAATGTGGTGGTGTGGTGGTGCATTACGACGGTCAACAGGATGCTTCAACCAGCGAAGTCTCCTTGGTCAGCCAACCCAGCATGTGTCACAACAGCGCTCAAAACAACCACACGGTCAACTCAAAGTCAACCCCAGAAAAGTCAACGCTGCCCCAATGGCAACAACGGCAACAACACCAACAACAATGTCAGCAATGGCAGCAGCAGCAGCAGCAATGGCAGCAACAACGGCAGCAACGGCAACAACGACAGCAACAACGGCAGCAACGACGTCTTCGTCCTTCTTTCCCACGTGTGAACAAAAACTCCCTCCAAGGAGCTCGTACTAAATCAAAGGAGGAGATGATGTATGAGGATGATATGATTGAAAAAGTCCTCCAATGTTGATTCTATTTATATCAATCACTGAGGTGTGTGACACATCTGCTGGGGGTGTAAAACCTTAAGGCCGACCTACACATATTTGAAATTATCAAAAATAAATTCAAATTAAATGTTCTGCTCATCAGATTAAGATCAATTTTAGATTGATCTTACACCTCTTCGAAAGAGGAACCCAATACAAATATTGGTATCTTCATCTGAGCATCACAACATGGAGTTTGGACCTAGTTGTCTAATTTTAACACTCCCTCTCGGCAGAACTCCATCCACTGTCTGATCAGAAACTTCGTGCGTCCATCCGTAGTAACTTGCTTTGTTGGCCTCTTTATTTCGGAACGAGAAGTGGGTGGAGTCCACGGGGGCATCTGAACGACCACATTGTGATTCGGCCCGGTTTCAGCTCTATCGGACTCTAAAAGTCTCGCCTGGCACGAAGTTGGATTCACGACCTGAAAGCGGTAGAAGGGTCAAAACCTTCACTTGGACTCAGAGAGTCATATATGCTAACTTTAGAAGTTAGTCTCCGCGACCTGAAGTCGGTTGGAGGTACGAAACCTTGCTTGGACTCGAAAGTCATATGGGTTGCGAGGTGGTCTCTACATCGCCCTGAAGTTGGTGGAGTCAAAACTCATGTGGACTCGAGTCACCGCCACCGGCCGAAGTTGGTTTGTCGGCCAAGTCGGTGGAGGGCAAAGCCTCACTAGACTTGATCCCAGATCAAGTGGTTGGACACGTGTCATCCTAGATAGAGAGTACGACAATCTCTGATGCGTCCATCAGTCTTTGCTACTAGTCTCTAGCTTTTCCCATCTCATTGGCCAAATGAGAGGTACTTCCCATGAGTCCGGAACTCAAATGGGTAGGATACATACGGGGCACAAATCATGAGAGGCGAACCAACTCAATCATCACGGTGGAACTGACACCAACAATGGTGACAAACCTAGCCTATGGTAAAAACTATAACCCAGAGCGCAAAGCCCCCAGGCTCGACTCCTTCAATCTAGTGGACCCTCAGAATAGGGTCATTCCACGATTCCAAGATTCTCACGGAAGGTTAGGAACATGACCTTCCCCAAGGGCATAGTGAGAATATTCGCGGCTTGTTCATCAGTTACTATGATCGAGCCTTACGGCGCCTCGCTGTACCATATCCCGGATAAAGTGGTACCAGTCATCAACATGCTTGGATTGATCGTGGAACACGAGATTCTATGAAAAACGAATACCCCTCTAGTTATCACAAAGGATAACGGTGGCATCTAGCACATGATCGAACAACTCACTGAAGAGCTTTCGCAACCAAGTGACTTCACAACAGGCCATACATGTTACAATGTATTTGGCCTCAGTGGTGCTCAAGGCTATCGACTTTAGTTTCCTGCCCGAAGCAAATCTACGTGTGAAGTAGCATCCAGATGTGCTCTTGCGATCCACCACACTGCCAGCCCAATCGGCATCAGTATAACCAAGGAGTGTCATGCTCCTGGCAGTGTATCTCAGCCCAAGGTCTATCGTGCCCCAGAGATATCTCAAGAGTTTCTTGGCACCAACCCAGTGAATGTTATGATCAACCATGTGTTGACTCAAAGTGTTCACTGCAAAACATACGTCCGGACGGGTGTTCACTAAGAACATCAGGGCCCCTACGAGTTGACGATACTTAGTAGGATTTGTCAATACGGGCCCAACAACATTGCCACTCAACTTCTTGAAGTTGAGCTTCATCAGTGTCGACATAGACTCGCAGTCCACCATACTAAATCTTTCCAGAAGCTTCACAATGCGTTTCCTTGAGAAAGGAAAATCTCGCCAGGTCTCTGCAAGACCTCCAGGCCTAGGAAGTAGTGCATTAGTCCTAGGTCTTTCATCTCAAACTCAGCAGCGAGCTCCCTCTTACACTGATGAATGAGAGGGTCAGCACCTGTCAGGAAGAGGTCGTCCACATACTGCACCAGAATGAGAGGCTTCTCTCTATGAACCTTGAAGTAAAGGTTCAGATCAACATTACTACGAGTGAAGCCCAACTTCATCAGGTAGCTATCTATTCTCTTGTACCAAGCTCTGGGTGCTTCCTTCAACCCATAGAGGGTTTTCTTCAACCTGCAGACATGGGTGTCCTGATCCTGGACTTCGAACCCCAGAGGTTGCTCCACATACACCTCTTCCTTTATTGCACCATGCAGAAGTGCGGTCTTCACATCCATCTGATGAAGACTCCATCCTTGCGTAGCAGCAAGGGCTATGATTGATCGGATGGTGGTCACAGGTGAAAATATGTCATCATAGTCTATGCCTTCTTTTTGAGAGGAGCCACGGGCAACGAATCTTGCCTTGAAATTTTCAGCACTTTCGTCAGATCCATGCTTGATCTTGTAGAGCCATTTTGAGGTGACAACTGCTTTGACCTTCGGTCTAGGAACCACATCCCAGACATTATTCTTCATTATGGACTCATACTCTTTGTGCATAGCATCCTTCCAGACTTGATGCTTTACGACTTCCTGAAAAAGATCCAGGCTCGAATTGTACAATAGTACTCATGGCTGCTAGATACCCTTGGTATCTACTCGGCTTCTTGCTTTCACGGAATGTCCCCCTTGGGGCCATATGTCCCTCAGCATCCTCGAGAGTGTCCCTGAGCCATGATGGTCTCTTTCCCAGTGAAGGAGGTGGATCAATCAGGTCCATTGGTCCTTCAACATCAGACATTGTCTCATCCTTAGGTTCCTCTTGATTTCCAGGCCTTGCTTCATGACCTTACTCAGATCTCGGAAGATTGACTACTTTCCTCAGGGAAGTATCTTCATCAAAGGTGACATCCTGGCATATCTCCACTTCCCTTTGACCAAGCACATATAATCTATAGGCCTTCAAAGTTTCGCTGTAGCCCACAAACATTGTGGTCTCCCTCTTGATGCTAGCTCCTTTGCAAAAGTTCTTGAACTCGTTCGTCTCATATTCAGTACCATTATCGGTCTGTCAGATAGCATCTCATGTCATTGCTCCCAGTGGACTTCCTCCAACTTGGTAGAGTGTATCAATTCTAGACCCAAACGTGATAGCTTCCTTGAAGCTCTTCTTCCACATGCGCACCTTTCCATCAGTGAATGCCACATTGAAACCTTTGTCTTCCATGGCTGATATAGACACGAGGTTCTTCTTCAAATTAGGTACATAGAGTACATTCTATAAGTGGAGACAAGTGGAGGGTCACAATCCCTGTCCCTTTCACGGGATATGTGGCATTATCTCCAAGGATAATTTCCAGATTAGTATCCTTCTCAACCATATCAGAAAGTGCTTCTTTGAACATAGTGATGTGCCTTGAAGCACCACTATCTATCAACCAAACATCCATAGTGTCGGGTGGAGATGCAATAGAGAGGGCAGATACAAGAATGAATTCATTTCTTTTAGCAACAACATTTGATTTCTCATACCTGGAATTTATTGACCTTTTGAAAGGTTGATCATTTCCGCTTGAGGGAGCCTTCCCCTTTCCCTGGAACCTGTTGTTCCTTTGCTTGCCATCCCTCCGGTTGTTGTTGTTGTCATCACCATCGGGAGAATCCTTCTTGAAAGGACATTCTCTAGCATAGTGACCAGGCCTATGACAAGTGAAGCACTTGCCCTTCTTTCCTTGAGCCCCTACTTTTCCTTTGTTCTTTGGGCCACCAGAGTTCTTTCTAGAATGAGCAGTGTATGCAACATTCCCTTCATTTCCATACTCCTTCATTCTTGATTCTTCTTGAACGCATCTTGACAATACTTCGTCAAAGTCAGGTATCACATTATTATTTAGAATGGTAGTGTTGAACACATGCCATTCAGATGAGAGCCCTCCAAGTGCGGTGAGTACCATCTCTCTATCAGCTATTGTCTCCCCAATAGCTAGCAGATTGTTCTTGATCTCGGTCAGCTTCAGAAAGTATGATTGGACAGACTCATCCCTGCCCTTCTTCAGATTCTTCAATTGATTCTTGAAGAATAGTACTTAATTTGCATTGTTGGTCTTGAACATGAGGACCAACTTATCATACATCTCTTTGGATGTGCCCAACTCAGAGATGTAGGCCACCAGACTTTTATTAATGGATTCCCCGATCATCAACTTTGCTTTGATCTCCCCCTTCTTGTACTTTGTTTGGGCAGCAGAAGTAACAGTGGATGGAGGTTCTTGGATTTTACCCTGCACATAGTCCATGACATCTTGGTCTTCCAATTTGGGATCCAAAATCATCTTCCAAGCATGGAAGTCATCCTTCCCAGTCAATTTGTCATCCTCCTTGAAGCCATAGTTTGTGGAACCCATTTTCCTCTTTAGTGATTGCAACAAATAGGGCTTGTCTTCACCTTAGCTCTGATACCATGTAAATTTATGTAGATGTTCTATGCTTGATGCAACTTTACTTTTCACCACAACAATCAAGTAAAATGCTGATATAACATACCAGTGGATCTATAGAAGACAAACCAAAAACAAAAAATGTGGTGGTGCATTACGGCGGTCAACAGGATGCTTCAACCAGCAAAGTCTCCTTGGTTAGCCAACCCAGCATGTGTCACAATAGCCCTCAAAACAGCCACACGGTCAACTCAAAGTCAACCCCAGAAAAGTCAACGCTGCCCCAACGGCAGCAACGACAGCAACACCAGTAACAACGGCAGCAACGGTAGCAACACCAGCAACAACGGCAGCAACGGCATCAACAACGGCAGCAACGACATCAACGACAACAACAACAGCAACGATGACGTTTTCGTCCTTCTTTCCCACGTGTGAACATAAACTGCCTCTAAGGAGCTCGTACTAAATTAAAGGAGGAGATGATGTGTGAGGATGATATGATTGAAAAAGTCCTCCAATGTTGACTCTATTTATATCAATCACTGAGGTGTGTGACACATCTTCTGGGGGTGTAAAACCTTAAGGCCGACCTGCACATATTTGAAATTATTAAAAATAATTCTAAAATAAATGTTCTGCTCATCAGATTAAGATCAATTTTAGATTGATCTTACACCTCTTCGAAAGAGGAACCCAATACAAATATTGGTATCTTCATCTGAGCATCACAACATGGAGTTTGGACCTAGTTGTCCAATTTTAACAATCGTCTAAGCCATAGCTAGCAATACCATTGACATATCTAAGAATCCTCTTAATTTCTTTCTAGTGTAACTTATGTGGCTCTTTCATGTACCTAAAAACTGCTCCAACTGCATAGGAGATACCTACTCTAGAATACTTAAGATATAAAAGACTCCCACTCAGCTATCAATATCTAGTAGAGTCCACCAATGTTGTAGCACCACCATCCTCTAACTTAACTCCTAAAAGGTGTAGAAATTTTGACCCAATCCCGGTTATCAGTTTCTCCTTATTACTCCCATGTAGTTAAATGCCCATTCCCATAACCATACATTCAACAAGCTGGAAATAATAAATATTTCAGAAAACACAAATTCTAGAAATTTCGAAGTGCTGGAAAATGTAGAAATAAAACACAGAAATATTTTCAGCCACACACACAGAAAATGACACACTGATTTTTGGTCAACATGACCCGGGAAAAAACCCCTACAACT
Source organism: Pinus albicaulis (assembly GCA_034641835.2). Lineage (NCBI taxonomy): Eukaryota > Viridiplantae > Streptophyta > Pinopsida > Pinales > Pinaceae > Pinus > Pinus albicaulis. The sequence continues at coordinate 427,437,030 of CM076582.1, forward strand.
CTTGGGGAAAACCAGTTTGAAAGCTCCTCTTTATTTCTGAATATTGCTTTTACAGTGAGACAGAAAAATACAGTAAAAATTCCAGCAACCACAAAATGTACTTATATCGATTTTCGTGCTTGCACACTGCTTCGGAAAACGTGCCAAACAACAAACTTACAAAACAGAGAAATTATAGCATTAAATGCTGAACTGCCCCCCTTGATTTGCATACCCAGAATTCAACAGTATGGCTGTACGTCTGTATGGATTGTACATAAAGTACAAATGTACTTCCTCAATTCCTGTGCCAGAAAACTGCCTCGAAAATAGTGCTGTCCCTGATGTACGGATTTCCTTGAAATATGTGCCAGAAACCAGCAATACTCCTTGGTTTTCGAACCCAAAATCTACCTTGGAATGCGTGCTTAAGCTACTATACGAAATCCCTTGAAATTTGTGCCTCCTTTCTCGAAAAGTGTGCCAACCTCATGCTATACAGATTTATGCCTTAGGAAATGTGCCTCCAAGCTGTTGTACAGATTTGCTGAAGTCTCCTTGTTGCTGCCCTCTTTCTTCTCACTGGTCAAAAATGTCTCCTTGCTTTCTCCCCTCCTCTCTCAATCTGCTCATGAGAGACTAAATGATCTTTTCTCTCCTTTTCCTCCTTTAACCTAACCCTAAGTGACTTTTGGAGAATTCCTAAATCGAATGGCTGAGATAGCTTTAGATTTAGGGCTGAGATTTAATGTGCATTTAAATCTCACTTTCTATTTTTTAATTCACCCCACTTTAATAAAGACCCTATTAGTCATTTATTTCCAAAGCCACTTTTCACTTTCTAATTTCACATTGACTTTATTAAAGTCACTTTAAAATTAGACTTAGTAACTTTATCACTTATAAAGTCACTTTTAAATTAGATTTGACTTTACCACTTATAAAGTCACTTTAAGAGAAAAGTTAAATATTTTTGGACACTTTTCCCTAGGTCAAAGATCAAAGCCTCAGGGAACCACTTGTCCTCTAGTACCCAAATTTTAACAAAAAGGAAAGTAAGAGCTACCATGCAACTAGTCATCTGAAATCTATCAAGAATGTTATTGACATATTTGGATTCAGTCAACTTGATCACATTATCATCTTGGTTGATCTCAAGACCAAGAAAGTATGTCAACAATCCCGTATTAATCATGGAGAACCTCTCATGTAGAGTGTATTTCACTGTTGAAATAGAAACCACTAAACTCATTATGATAAGAAAATCATCTACATAGAGTACTATAAGCAAAAGAGAGTCAATTTCTTTCAACATGTACATATTGGGTCATATTTTCATCTTTGAAAACCTTTAGAGAGAAAATATGAATCCATCTTGGCAAAGCAAGCTGGAGGTGCTTGCTTAAGACCATATAATATTTTTTTCAATCTGCAAACTAAGGATGGATCTTGCACATACCCCTATGGCTTCTTCATGCAAATATACTCTTCAAGATCAACATTCTCTACATATATGTGATGTAACTCCCATTTACCGGCAGTTGCAATAGCTAGAGCCAACCTAATAGTGTCCTTCTTAGCTATCGTTGCAAAGGTCTCTTTGTAGTCAATCCCCTTAATTTGAGAAAATCCCTTAGCTACCAAGCAAGCCTTATACTTTGAAATCATCCCATCAATTTCTCTTTTAGTTCTATAAACCCACTTACATCGAGCAAGTTTCTTGTTGGGAGGATGAGGTACCAATTCTTAAGTGTTTTTGTCCATCAAGGACTTGCACTTCTCTCTCATAGCTACTTCCTAAGAGGTGTTCCCATCAACCTCTGCATAGGTCGAAGGGTCTAATCCAAGCATCAAATGAAAATGGATAGCATATGAATGATACGTGATAGTTAGAACCTATGTTGCAGGAAACGCTGGGCAAGAGGTTGTTTCGACCAAAATACGATATTGAAACGCTGAAACATGTTTGGTACGACCTTGAAACATGTTTCATGTTGTACTGGCACATTTCACGAGGCTAAAACATGGCCCAACACGACCTGAAGCTTGTTTCAAGGTCGTACGACCACGTTTTAGCCAAAAAGTGACTTTTTTTCCATTTTTTTTCATTTCATTTTATTTTATTTGGCGACTATAATATTTTTTAGATGTTTCTAGATGGCTCTCACAAGTTATAAAAAGATTCACATGAATTGAGCAAGTTGTTTCACTTGGAGAGGGGTGATTTTAGCAAGGAGAAAAGAGGAAGAGAGTAGTGGTTTCAAATAGGGCATTTTCAATAGTGAACGAAGGAGATTTCAACTGCAAGAAAAAGGGATTTCACAAGCAGATTCAGAGTGGGGAGTTCCCAGACATTCTTGGTTTTTGGCCCAGCGACAACCATCTTTGTTTTGTGTTTTGTAGCATTTTTGGGGTAGCTTCAACTACAAAAAAACAATTTGGCTAGGAAGTATTCATTTTCTTATATTTTTCCCACTATTTCTTCTATTTTTCCAGGGTTTATGCTTCCAAAAATGTGAAAAACGTTTTTCCTTAACATATTGTTTTTTTAATTGTTTTTTCGCAGCAATGAGTTCCAACAAAGGTGCAAGTTCAACCCCCAAGTCCAACCCGAGGGTTGACTATTATCCTCTTTGGAGGCATGTTCAAAAGCTTCAAAGATGTGCAGTTGGTGGCTCATGGGAATGACAATGTAATCTTCGCAATAATTCGTACAAGGGCTCCTACCCAAGAGTGAAGGTACATCATTTGCATGGAGGAGGACAAGGGATTGAAAATTGCACAAAAACAACAGACCCAATGGTGAGGAGGGCCACTCAACAACAAGAAAAACCACCATCCAAAAATACCAGAGGGGCATCCGCTTCAGTTCAAGATAGCATAATTACTAAATTGGCGAACATGCAAGAGAGAGAAGAAGTTGATTATAGAGTGGCTAGCTGCATCTATACATGTGGTATCTCATTCAATGTTGTTCACTCTCCTTATTGGCAAGATACAATAAAGGCAGTTAACAAAGCTCCCACAAGGTACAAGGGGCCCAACTATGAGAAAGTCAGAATTCAACTTCTCAAAAATGAGAAGGAGCTTGTGGAGGATATCTTATCACCGATTCGTTCTTCCTGGAGTAGCTTTGGGGTTAGCATAGTCTTAGATGGATGGATAGATACAAGTTGTAGGCCATTGATAAATAACATTGCCACTTCACCAAAAGGAGAAATGTTTTTAAAGGCGGAAGACTGCTCAAAAGAGGTAAAAGATGCACAATTCATTGTCGATGTTATAATAAAATCTATTGAACAAATATGACCTAACAGGGCGATGCAAGTTATCACAGATAATGCACCAGTTTGCAAAGTTGCAGGTTTAATTATTGAGGGGAGTTATAACCGCATCTTTTGGACACCCTGCATTGTCCATAACTTGAATTTGATCTTATACGAGATCGACAAAAAAGTTCCATGGATAAAGGAAATCACATGGGAAGCACGAGAGATTGTTATGATCACCAACAACCACTAATCTCAAGCAATATTTCGAGAGTACTCCAAATTGGAGTTGTTAAAAGTTGTTGAGACAAGATATGCCTTAAAATTCATAATGTTGTGCCGCCCTATTGAGGTTAAGCAACCATTAGTTTCTATGGTGGTGAGTCAACTCTGTCAACTCTGGGGTGAGTGGAGACAGACAGATTTAGAGCGCGAATATATGGTGCGTAGATTGTGCCTTTATGAGGAGTGGTGGAGCAAGATAGATTTCTTGCTAAAGTTCACAACCCCTGCATTTGAGCTTTTTCGAAACGCTAACACAAACCAACCTTTCTTAGGAGAGGTATATGATGGCATGGATACCATGGTTGAGAAAAATATGGAAATAATTTCACAGGAGTCTCCACAACTTTTATTTTTTGATGATCATTTTGTTGATTTAGTTAAGAAAATCATTGTTGAGAGGCAGAACAATTTCAGCACTTCATTGCACACTTTAGCACATGCCTTGAACCCCAAATTTTATGATGGGGAGCTTCTTGCTCAAAGCAATGGGAAAAGGAAGGCACCCCATAAGGATAGAGAGGTGGTTAATGGGGTGAAACAATCCCTTATGAGAATGTTTCCAACTCATCTACATAATGAGGTGAATGAAGAATTTACTAGTTTTGCTGCAGGATTAGATGATTATTTAGATATATCAGCTTTGGAGGAGAGAAGCACCATGAATCCAGTTAGGTGGTGGATTTTTCATGGTGAAAATGATGTACATTTGCAAAATGATGACTAAGAGCCTAGTAGTGGAATTGGCCAATCATCTTCTTCATCTCTACCATCCACTGTTGAGCATGCTTTTGCTTCTATTTTTGACGAGGATTATGATGATGAGGATGAAGATTGAAGACTATTAGTCTTTACTCTTTATAGTACTTGCAATCATATATATAATAAATTCTGATTTTTGATATTGCTATTTTCATTATGTTTTCATTCATGAGTAAATGTGATGTAAATTTGGAGACTTAGAGTTTATAAATTGACATTGGACAATTTAATCATAATGTAATAAATTATAATGTATCATGTATGCTTTATGATTTCACATAACATTTCTTAAATGTCCTAACACACACACACACACACACACACACATATCGTGTTTCCTCGTTTCCAAATTCTGGGGGGGGGTGAGGGAGGGTCACGTTTCATACCCGTACTCGTTTCGGAAACTCGTACCCATTTCCCCGTATCATGCAACTTAGGTTAGAACTTGTAGATGCTCCACAAAATGTGACTTGGTTCTCTGTGGATTGGCATGATAACCCACTAGACCATGAACTGCTTGAAGTGTCTGTTGTACCCATTAAAGCCTTTACTCTGTCATTGAAATTTCTTGCTATTGTTCTTAATATTAGAATTTGAAATCTAATCAGAATTTTGATCTAAAGAAGTACCAATGAGATTTGGCAGAAATAAAGGTGGAGAGGATGAAGTAGGGTGCTCCGAAAGTGCCTGTAAGGAACTTTCTTCAAATCTGACTCTTATATGGATGAAAAAAGTATTTGATGAAGAGTTTAATAACATGTATCCCTTAACTCCCTCTGGATATCTCTCAAATATGCACTCCCTGCTTTGATGCTCCATAGCCTTCCTCCTAGCAGAGATAATCCTAGCCCATGCTTAGGAACCAAAAACTTTGAAGTAACATTTGGTTTCTTCCCTGTCAAGGCCTCAAAAGAAGCGATCCCCTTTACTAATTTATATGGAATTCTATTCAGAATGTAAGTTTCATTGTTAATAGTTTCAACTCATAACTTAGGAGTTAAAGATCTAACATGAACATACAATTCACCATCTCTTTTAGTGTTCTATTTTTCTCTTTGCAAATCCATTTTCTTGTGGAATTGCATTTTGCAGCTCTATGCTTGATTCTAAATAAATATTTTTAACATATTTATTTACATATTGATTCTCATTATCATTCCTAAGGCATTTAATCCTCTTCCCTATTTGATTTTCTACAAGTTGCTTGAATTTTTGAGATGCTCAAAGACTTCTGATTTCAACTTAAGAAAATAAACCAATGCGTATCTTGTCAAATCATCAATGAATGTTAACACATACCTTGGATTACTAATTGGTGGCTAAGGAAAAGGTCCGGTATTTTCACTGTGCATTAGTTCAAGTAGTGAGCAGACTCTCCTAGCTTTACTCGTCTCAAAATTTGTTAGAAAATTATATATTACAGAGCGATGGAACAAAAAAATATGCAGAAATACAAACAAAGAAAACATATAAAACAAGAGAGACACAAATATATGTGGTTCACCCAACTTGGGCTACGTCCACGGAGAAACAACCAATCCTTTCTTTATATTATCCATCAAAATGAAGAGACACAACCTACAACAGATCTGCTGTAATATCCTCTACTCTCTCACACAATCCCCCTTTATCTTTCTCGCTCATAATACACACCACACACAACTGCAATACAATTCCCTCATATGAACCGAGGGTTGCCTTCTAGGGAAAAAAACCCTAAATTAAACATAACTTATATCGTCAGATCATCCGCGTGGAGGGGTGTACAATCTTCATGGGGTATACATTTGGCTGAAACAAATACCTCTAAATCAGGATGATAATCAGGTTGCACACCCAACAATCTCCCACTTGGAGACTGATTGTAGCAACTCCACCACTACTTCATTTGATGGACAATGACTCCACTTTGGACCTGACTGTTTCTCATCTTCATCATCATATTTGAAGACCAATTGAAACTGAGCAGAATCTCAGTGTCTCCCTGGTTACAACTTTTGTTAACATATCTGTAGGATTCTGGCTAATGTGTATCTTTTCCAGCTTCAACTGTCCATCTTCCAATACTGACAGTATGAAATGATACTTGAGCTATATATGTTTAGTCTTCGAATGAAATGCTGAGTTCTTTCCAAGATGAATGGCACTCTGGATGTCAATGTATAACCTGCCCATCTCCTACTTTTTACCCAATTCATCCATAAACCTTTGTAATCAAATCATTTCTTTACTAGCCTCTGTAGCAGCAACATATTCTGCTTCTGTTGTTGAAAGTGAAACGACACTGCATTTTCAAAACCCAACTGACATTTGTTCCACCTATAGTAAATACATACCCTATGTTGAGTCAAATTGTACACTTATAATTTGCCAATCATAAATTGTCAACACAGGGTAGGTAAGGTTGTGAGATGCTATGCAAAATATATGCAGGCTGATTACTGCAAGTGTTCATAAATTAATTATTCACACACACAAACTAATACCTCTTTCTTGCATCAATACTCTAGTAGCAAAGGCTATGGAGTGGAATATAAAATCCCTCTACAACTCTCAATATTGCTGATATTGACCATGAAAAGATAAAAGATCAAATTACAACAATCAAGAAACCAACTTAGACAATCATAAAGCCAAGCTTTGATAAAATGAAATTAACAAATTAACATAAGAAACTTAATCATTTAATCAATTAACAATCTACTGTTGAAACTTTAGAAAGAATGCATTAGCCATGTAAAAGAATTATTGCTGCATAAAAAGAATTAAACACACACACACTGCGTTGTAGGAGTTGTGAGCGAAGGGGGCCCTCCCTCACTCACAACCCCTCAAAACTTGAAGAGGTTTCTCAACAAAGTAGATAGAACATAAGATTTGTATTAATATGAAAATATACAACCAAGTACAATCTAATATATTGTTTATTAGTCGAAGTCCCAACCCAACAACCCTTTACAATATGAAATACATCTCCTTTTATACAATCTCTAAAGCCCACATTTGGCTCGAATGACTAATCTAAGCTATCAACCAACAATACAGGTCTAGACTATCAAATTTAGCTTCTGTTGAGTCTAATCCATGACTGAAAGAATGGATTAGAAGATTTATGTTACATCGCTAAAGTTGTGGGAAATCTGGTTACGAGAATAAATCTGTAAGTTTGGGTTGTTTCAAAAGGAGGCTCGAAGCAACCAATAGGATAACCTTCATGTGCAACGAATTCCCCACAAAACCCATGTCCTTGCTGGATCTGGAAATAAATAGAACATAGTCAACCGCTAATGTCGGTGCAGGAAATCAATGACTGTAGGAAATCAGGGCTTCTGTGGGAAATCTAGAACTGCGGCAGGAAATCCGGATCCACTGCAGGAAATATGGAAAGACTGCAGGAAATCCAGAACGGTTGCAGGAAATGTGGCTGCACGAGCTGTCTTCAAGATTTTACGGAGTTGCTTCGAATCAAAGCAAATCTGCACATAAGTTCTAGATCAGTGGGAGTGGTAATTCAGTAAAGATACAACTAGATCAAAGAATACTCCAAGTCTAAGGCAAAATGACACTTGTTATGTTAATTTGACACACCTTACGCTTATAGTACCCTTTTATCCAAAACTAGAAAATATAGCCGAACTAAGCGTAATTAAGGGCGGAAGGAGTTCAAAAATAGGAAAGGTAAGGCTTGGGAAGGGTGTGAAAAATGGGCAAAATGGAGACCTAACATCTCCCCCACACCAAAACTCTTGCATGTCCCTATGCAAGCAAAACTATAGCAGCCTTCAAAACAAAGAATCAGTCATTCACCTGGGCGACAGCTACTGCGGCCAGATGATCCAACATTGGCTCGACTAGACTCCACTTGAATCTGACCCCTGTACATTTTGTTCTTCTTCTTCATATGATCTATCTGAGCCTGCTTCTTTTTTATAATGCGGGCCGCTTTCTCATGCCACTCCTTATGCTCTTTCTGCATTCTGAGACTGTTTACCTTCAGGGCCGCGTTTTCCTTCCTTAAGGCCTGCTTCGAAATGGTGAGCTCTTTAATGGTCTCTTCCAGCGCCTTTCGAGACTACTTCCTTTGGGGAGTATCTTCCCCCTCATGACGTCCCTGGGAATATTGGGGCACACTAAGGTCCCCTTGCCCTTGTTGCTCTTCCATAGTTTCGTTTCTGCTTTCCTGTAGCGAAGGACTCTGGAAGGACATAATGTCCTTGTTAATGAATGTGGCCGGTTCCACCTTCTCCTTTCCCTTGGCCAGACCATGGGACTTTCCTTTATTTTTATCAGAATTTTTGGGTGGTGTTCCCCCTTTTATGGTATCCTTAATAGCCAGCTTAGCGGCTTGGCGCCTCGTAAATATTTTAGCGGGGGTAGAAGGTCCCTTTTGCTGGGAACCTTTTACAGCTGCCCCAGTGGTTTCCCTGGACACCATTACTTCTTCATCCCCGTCATGCTCTTTCACTTGTGGCCTGTGAGTCCGTGGCTTCTTCTTAGGCTTCTTTGCTGGCTGTTCCTCCTTGAGCGCTGGAGATTCAGGGTCTCTGTCTTCCAAAAAATTGTTCTCGGCCAGAAAGTCCTCCCATGTCTTTTTCTTTTTCTACATGACCTCCATCAGGATGATTTTCACCAGCCCATGGTGATAGAGGTGTTCCTCTATATGGGAAACTCTTTCTTTCGTGGCCGTGTACAGTTTGGCCAAGGAAATTTTCAAATAATATGGAAAATTTAGGGGCTGATCTCGAAACTGTCTGAGAAGCCGAATGTGAAATAGAAATGCGAGGCCAAAACGACCTTCACACGTTATATACTTCTGCAAGAAGAATAGTATGTGACGATACTTACTCCTCAGGAACTCATGGAATCCCCTTTCCGCAGTCAGGGTTTGAATGATCCTTCCGAATGAAAGACGCGCACATTCCCTTGTTGAAGCGTCGGTTCTTAAACCATCGTTCCCCATCCTGTGGAATTCCACATGCCCGCACCACCAGGTCCTCTGTTAACCGAAATTGAACATTTCCGACCTGTGCCTTATCACCATTTAGGTTTAACGCGAATGACTTCATCACTTCGGAGTTATGGCCACTGAACTTCTGAAAGAAGGGCAACCATTTAGCTTTTTCTATCCTCCCTTTGCTGCAAGGGTCGGCTTCTAGCAGCGCGAGGATCTCTGGCTCAAATCGAATAGGGGGTCATTGTTTAGACATGGTGAAGGAGGAAATGGACAGATCAGATGAGGAAGGAAGGGATAACGCGAAGGTGGCTCTCAAGAATGCAGAAGGGAGAAAATAATGCACACAGTTTACCAAATGCAGACCGAGACCTTTGCAATGGATTTCTTGACAAGGAAAGGGATTAAATGGGAAAGATCGCAAAGCACGACGTTTTTCAAGAGGCAAGTCATGATCATGATTACCATCATGATTTGACCTGCAGGATAGGCATTTGAAGTACAACCACCGTGATGTCGGAATCATGATGACAGGTCGTGGGATTTACGCCGCAATGACTTACAACCGCGTTTTTCCACAAGGGTTACCATAGCCTAAGTCATGCAAATTATTAAAATTAAAGCATCATTATACCTTACCTCAAGCATATTATCACCGACTGTACCTTACCGAGCTTACCTCCAACGATCCAGTCCTTGATGACGTTGCTTGTCCTTGTAATGATAACTTACTAACATTACATCAGACACTTGATCACATAATTCACGACTTTGATCCATAATGACTATTATTACTATATCAAATGATTTAAATTAATGTTCTATCTATACTTTTTTTTTTTTTTTGTCTTTCAGGAACCGAAGGCGTCGCTGTAGGAAATGGAACTGTGCCTGTCAAATGTTCTGTAAAAATTAAAATGTGAATGCTGAACATTCTGCAAGAATTGAAACTGTGTTTTTCAAACCTTCTGCAGGAATTGAAACTGTGTCTGTTGACCCTTCTGCAGGAATTGAGACTGTGTCTGCAGGAAATAAAACTGTCTGTCGAACCTTCTGTAGGAATTGGGACTATGTCTACAGGAATTGAAATAACTGTTGATCCTTCTACATGAATTGAATCTGATCTTCTCCACCGTCTATGTACAATCCATTGCACATGAATGAAGGTGTTGATGTTGAATGTGCAATGATCTCATTAGATTACCAGCCATTGAGGTCAACTATTAACCAATGCGAGGCCCATCACCATTAATGGGAGTGAGGACCAAGGTACCATGATGCATCCTATCAGGTGTGAATTTATGAGCTGCTGTCGAACCCCCTGTAGGATCTAGTAGTAAAGGAGACATAATGTTTCTCCATTGCTACTGGCGAGATAGCCTGTGATTAGGGCATACATGCTTTAAGGCATCACAAGGCTCTATTCTTGCACCCAGATAAGTTGCCGATGTCGATGGGCCAAAATTGTTGGAAGGAGGGCCTTAAGAAATCCCACATCAGTCCAACACAAGCAATCCATAGATTAATTGAAAGAAACAAATTTTATTGAGAGGATCCCAAAGGATCTACTAACCTGTGTTTTTAACGAGCCCAGTGGCAGTCCATGCTCTCCAGATTTCAATTTTAGAGAGTCTGAAATACTGAAAAAGAAGACTCCAGGGGGGCTCCTTTTCCGTAATTAGTCTATTGGGCCTGGAAAAAGGAATAAAACTATACCCAATAGACATTTCTCTCATGGTTTACTAAGCACGAGGTGGAACAAAGTAAGCTCATTGTATCAGCAGGAAAATCAAGAAGAGATAGTGGAAGGAATAATCCCTTCCCTTACCATCTCCAACTCTTTCTTCTTCACAATTTCTTCCACAAATTCCTCCTTTGATTGGTTTTTTTGATATAGCTTGAGTTTGTGCCCATTCACCAAGAAGGTAACATTCCCATCATCAATATTTTTAAGTTGAACAGATCCATTGCCAAAAGCTTTCTCGATCTCATAGGGGCCTAGCCAATGTGTATTGAATTTCCCTTTAAAGTTCTTAAATTTTGAGTCATACAACAATGGCCAATATCCTTCTTTGAATTTCTTCTTTTTGATGTATCTGTCGTGCCATTTAGCCCTCTGTTATTGGATCAAGTCAGTATGATGAAAAAAATCTTGTCTGATCTCATCTAGCTCATTGAGTTATAAGATTCTCTGCTATTGTGCTTCATCAAGGTCTCTACCCAAATCTGTTGCCATCTTGAAAGTTCTGATTTGAAATTCAATGGGAAACAAAACTTGTTTTCCATACACTAATTCATATGGAGAAAATCCAGTGATACTCCTCCATGTGATCCTATAAGCCCACAATGCATCAAGAAGCTGGTCAGACCAATCCTTTTTGTGTAATTGCACTATTTTGGTAAGGATTTTCTCCAACACCTTATTGATTCCACCTGCCCATTGGCCTGTGGATGATAAGGGGTGGACTTCCAGTGGGTAATCTGATATTTTTTCACAATTCCTTGCATAAGCTTAGACACAAACTGAGCACCTCGATCAGTAACTATTTCTCCAGGTACTCCAAATCTCACAAAAATATCAGAGAAAAGAAAATCTACCACTGTTTTTTCCATTGCTCTAGGTAGTGCTCTTGCCTCCACCCACTTTGTAACATAATCAATACAAACCAAGATAGAATTCTTACCTTTGGATGTAGGATTGATGGGACCTACAAAATCAAGAGCCCACCTCTCGAAGGGTTCTATGAGAACTTGTGGTTGCAAAGACATCTCGCCTGATTGTACAGGCCGACCCATTCTTTGGCAGCTATCACACTTGCGAACATACTCCTTTGCATCTTTGAAAAGACTAGGTCAATAATAACCTGTGCGAAGGATTTTCTAAGCTGTCCGCATGTCTGCAAAGTGTCCTCCACAAGGTTCATCATGACAGGCTCTCAAGATGTCGTAAATCTCACCTTCCCTGACACACCCGCAGATAATCAAATTAGGTCCATTGAAAAAGAGATCTCCCCTAATGCAAGAGTAATCAAAACTTTTTCTAATAATTCCCTTTTTCTGATTAGTTGAAAATTAAGGTGGCAAATTTCCTGTAGAAAGATAATTAGCCATGTCTGCGAACCACGACATTTTAACAGATATGGAAAAAAAATTTTTATCTGGAAAGTTATCATTAATAGGAAAATCCTCACCTGCATGGTTGAGCCTAGACAAGAAATCAGTTACCTAATTTTCTTTTTTCCGGCTTATCCAATATCGTGATGTCAAATTCCTGCAACAACAATAGCCACCTAGTAATTCTTCCATTAGTGACCGGTTCATTCATGAGATAACGAATAGCAGAATGATCTGTGTGCACAAAAACTTCATAACCCGTGATGTAGTGTCTAAACTTGTTAATAGAATAAATCACAAGGAATTATTTTTCAGTTACCGTATAATTCAGTTCTGCAGGAGTTAAATTTTTACTAACAAAATAAATAGCATGGGTTACAGGATCCTCATTTTGACGCTATATTGCTCCTATGGCTGAATCAAGGGCATCAATGGAAATATGAAAGGGAAAATTCCAATATGGGCCTCTCGAACAGGTGCTGAAGAAATATTTTCCTATCAAATGCAGCTTGAAACTCATCATTCCAATGAAATTCATATTCTTTAGTCAATAATTTAAACAATGGAGAGACTACCTTTGTAAAATTTTCAACAAACCTTATGTAGTAGCCTGCATGTCCAAGAAAACCCCGCACTCCCTTTTGATTGATTGGTGGGGGCAGCTTTACAATAACCTCAATTTTTTCTGGATCAACCTTAATCCCTGCAGAAGAAACATGATGACCCAAAACAATACCTTCAGTCATAATCATAAAACACTATTCATTACGTAATGAAAGATTAGTTTCTATACATCTCTGCAAAACTTTAAAAAGTAAAGACTCATTAAAAGTATCACCTATAACTGTAAAATCATCCATATAAACTTCCACACAATCATGCAAAAGATCAGAAAAAATACAAAGGACTACCCGTTGAAATGTGGCAGGTGCGTTGCATAGACCAAATGGTAATACTTTATATGCATAGGTACCCCAGAGACATGTAAATGTTGTCTTCTCCTGATTCTCTGGAGCTATCCTATTCTGATTATATCTGCTGAACCCATCTAGGAAGGAAAAGTACTTTTTCCCTGCTAGAGTGTCCAGTACTTGGTCTATAAATGGTAAAGGGAAATGGTTCTTTAATGTAGCTTTGTTTAATTCCCTGTAATATACACACACGCCATTTACCATTCTTTTTGGGGCCATTAACTAGTGGGGCCACCCATTGACTATCTGAGATAGGATAGATGAACCCTACATTTAACAATTTCTGCAATTCATCTTTTACAATTTCCCTTAGAGCGGGGTTCATCCTCCTTTGTGGATGTCTCACAGGCCTAACATTCTCTTCTATATAAATATGATGAATGCATGTGTCAGGGTGAATGCCCCTCATATTGGTATATTCCCATGCAAATGTATCTGAATTTTTTTTCAACGTTTGAATTAATTGTTTCTCTTGTTCAAGAGTTAAGGCAAAATTAACGTTTAAAGATTTTTCAGGAAAAATTTCCACTACCTTACTCCCCCATTCAGTCATTGAATATGCAAGAAATGCAGATAATAGGGCTGAATGTAATTTAGAAGCTGTACTATGTTCATAAAAATCTTGCAGATCAACAATGATATCTAAATTATGACTAGACTTTTCTTCTAAATGCTGTGGAAAACCAAGATTAGAAATACAACAATTTGTTAGATTTTCTTCAAAATTTTCCTTAAGACTCATGGCTTGGGCTATTGTTAAGATTGGCTAGGTACACTCAGAATCATGCTCTTCTTTTTCAAACCAATTTGTATTCTCCGATCTCGAGAGGGGTTTAGCGGGGGGATACAAGTTGATGTGCTTTGTTTCAACCCCATGAGTGATGGTCATGTTTCCAGATCTACACCCTATGTAGGCATCAGTCGTGGCCAACCAAGGCCTCCCCAAGATCAATGTATGCCCTCCCAAGTTGGTTTTAGGTTGAAGAACATAAAATTCTGTGGGGTACTCCCAAGAATATAATGAGATGACAATGTCTTCTAATACCCCCTCTGGCTTAACCTTAGACCTATTTGCTAATTCTAACATGGTAAGAGTGGGTAATTAGTTAAAGGATCCTATATGCGATAAAGTCTCCATAGTCATCACATTAATGGCTGCACCTAAATCAATCAAAGAGTTTTTTATGGGATACCCATTGATAAAGGTGGTAACCACGAGGATTCCTAGGTCGACATATTTTTCAGTAACAAATCTGGTGGACATTAAAATTGCAAGCTTTCCACCTACTTGAATTGTGGAGGGTTCTTTATTTTGTCTTCCTAGTTTCTTAGTACATATTTCCTTCATTGTTTTGGCATATATTGGGATATCCTTGATTGCTTGCAGCAATGGGATCTTAATGCACATATTTCTTAGTTCAGACACAAGATCGAACTCGGGCTGTTTTATTTTTATTTCCATTTCCAACCTCTTTGGAAAAGGAGGTTGGACTGTATAGGATGAGGAATATTCTTGTGGCCTAGATGATTTTGTTGGTTTAGGTGTGGTTTCATCTTCAGGTATTTCCAGGCTATCTTCCTCTACAATCTCTTCAATTCTTTCGGGCCGAGTCACCACTTTTCTTGATCTAAGTTTAATTTCCTGCAGCGCCACAAGGAATTCCTGCAGTGGCACAGAGAATTCTTGCAGCGCATGAACAGAGATTTCCTGCAGCGGCTGCGGTGCAATACAGTAGGTAGGAAAAGTGGGATAAGTGACCAATCTAATGTTGTGAGCATATTGGATGGTTTTATTGTTGGGGTTAGACACTGGCTGAGCAGGTAACTGTGTGGGACGAGGTTGATTTGGTGGGGCAGTCAATTGAAGCTGCTATTGCGGTTGTATCATTTGTTGTGGTGTGGGCTACGTGTTGAAAATGGCAACAAGAAACAGTGAAGGAGGCCTCCTGAAACATCTTTCCTGATCCTAGTTGGAAAGTGATCACCTAAACTAGGTGGGGACCACACATGTGATTTTTGTCGAAAAGTCTATTTTTAGACTATGTCTATTTTTAAACATATGGATCATGGACAGGGAGCTGCAGTATGCTATTCTTGGAGGATTGGTCATGTTGGTAAAAATAGATGGATCTCTATTTTTAGCATTTAGGTCGAAGTCTATTTTTAGACTGGCGGGCTAAAAATAGAACAGTCAAATATTATTTACCCTTAATAATATTTGGACTCTAAACTTCAGTTTACTCTCTTGGAGCACTTCAGTTTGACCCCCGGAGGTGAGGCATGCAGCTGCCAGAAGGATTTACGCTTTTCCTATGGTTTAGTTGAGCTAATGCATGGTTGACTTCAGTTAGAGCTCAAGTGGCGGAGTTCGGTGGAGTTGATGCGACAGTTAATGGAGATGGTGTTCTGGTTAACTAGTTGAACTAGTTGTATTTAGTTTAACTAGCTAATACACTAGAGATGAGTTGTGTGAATTAAATATTATTTAATTCACAAAATATTAACTCATTAGTCAACTAAAGAACACATCAGTTTAACTCAGTGCATGGATAGTTCAGTGGCGACAAGTGAAAGAGGTAGATGAAAGGGTTGAGTTAGCTATCAGTTGCGACATTAGTTGTGCATGAGATTTGCACCACACTTGGAGGAAATTACCAATGACAATTGCGCAGTTGGAGCCAGTGAGATTCGAACTTGGATCTCTATTTAGACCAGCCTTGATTGCGCAATAGAGGCAGGGAAACTAGTGGGTGTGTTTTGAACCTGTGACTTGTTCAAAACCAAGCTAGTTTTTCTGTAGCTTTGGGAGATAGTACTGAGTACTTGTGAGGAGTTTTTACTATGTATTTGCTGCATGTTCTCTCCATCTAATATACAAAATAGCTGAGGGGTTTTCAGCAATAATCTTTCCCCATACATACTGTGTTAATGTGTGTGATGATTTGATGTGCTATCGCTTCTATTCTTTCCGCATGTGACAATTAATTGTAGAAGAGATTATGTGTTATGCATGCAATTCGAAATTGATGTGTGACCAGGCTAATCTCCATTGAATAAGTGATTTATTCAGCAAATTTCTACACTATGGAGGATAAAAGTTTTGAGTTGGGAAACTTTGTGCAGCAGGGTAAGAATAGTTCCCCTGCCAAGGTTGTTGAGGGGGCCAAGGCTACTAGGGAATTGGAATATTCCACATTTGATTTTGAGCATAAGGAAATTGAAAACGCGATTGTGATATACCTGCAGGACATGGCTACCATGGTTTTTGAGGTGCCATTGAATCAAGTGCATTTAAATCTTCTTGATTTTCTATATATGCTACTTTGATTTCAGGTAAAGAAGGACATTGATCAGTGGAATGCTCAGCTTCGCAAATTCGACATACCTCTATACTGTCAGCAGGGCATTCCCTTAGAGCATGTTTCTTCCTACATTTGGAGGAGAACACAGGTAAGGCTTTCTCTAGTTCATCCTGTTTTTCTTGTTTCTTCTTAGCCTAAAAAACATCCAATTGTGAAGATAAAGTGCTAAGAATATCAGTTTTAAAATTTTCAAATAAATTACCCATTTTAGCTCGGGTTACTCCAGCTCCGGCAACAAATTTAACAAGTCTGGAAGAAGTGTCCCTTGACCCTACCCCAACCTTGGAATTTCCTCTGGAATATCTTTTAAAAATCTCACACACATCATCATAGCTCAGCTTTGATACATCACCTGCTCCCATTAAATTTAAGACCTCCAGATACTTTGATCTGATTGCCCTAAGCAAAATGGTTCTCTTGGTCTCTTGATCCAATTGATTCATCTTAGATATTTGTAAGTTATATTGGAATCTTTCCACCAAATCTTCAAGGCTCTCCCCTTCCTTCTGTGTCATGCCAAAGGTTTCTTCCCTTTGATCCATAATCTTACAATAGTCTTGGTACTTCTTCAGGAACACCTTCTTCATTTCATCCCAAGTTGTAATCGAGTTTGATGCCAACCCCATAAACCACCTGAGAGTTGCATCCTTAGAAGTAGTAGGAAATAACTTTAGCTTCTGAGCATTGGAAGAATAGTCATAGCTTCTGCATAGTACATCGAATTCAAATAGGAAGGCATCAGGGTCTTCACTAGAGGCACCACGAAATTTAGGCAAGGCGGAGGGAGGAATTTTTTTCATCTGAGTAGCTCCAACAGTATCCTTAATATGAAATTCAAATGTGACTAGTTTCTCCTCATTCTCATTAGTTCCTTCTAGATGAGCCATATCAGTGCAAGAAAAAGTGGGACCTTGGAAGGCTACAGATTCTTCAGAATCAATGGTTTGGAGTTCTGGTTCTATGACAGGGTTCACGAGGAATTCCTCTTCACGCTGACCACTAAGTAGAGATGCTGTCTTTCTTGTAAGGGGAGACTCGAGATGGGTAGCAATAGAAGACTTTCCAATAGAGGATTCTGCTATGGAATTATCAATCTGCTCGGGACTACAGACCTCTTGTTCGGATTCTTCTTTCTTTGCTGCCTTCTTTTTTGCAGACTTCCTTGTTCTGGCCAGTGTATTAGTAAATGAAGTGGTGCTCACACCACCACGAAAAACATTTGAAAATATTGGACCCTATTCATCTATTATACAAACAAATTAAAAAAATCTACTTACCAAACAATCGGGACATGGCTTTAGTGAATTTCAGACCTCTGTGGGTGCGTGGGTGATGCAACACAAAACTTTTTTTTAAGCAATACCGTGGACCTGTGGGTTATGGCCCACATAAACTCCCTTTACTCGCAACAGATTGCAATATTGGAGTTTTATAAACATACATATGTTAGTAATCAAACATCAGTTACTTTAAAACAGATCGCACATACTCCCAACAACTTACATACACAAGGAACTATGGTTCTAGGGTCCCACAATCTAATGACCAATCACAAGCAATCGCATACCAGAAATTATAAAAAATAGCTTAAATGGTAAACAATGAAATCACCGATGCAAAGTTGCGATGACAATGTTGCATCACAACATCGCAACTTCTTCTTCTTATCACAAATCGCTTGCCCACAAGTTTAACTCTTTACCGATAACGGCTAAATCATAATTTATGCGATGTGCGCTAATGCGCAATGTCAACATGTGGCCCTTCTCCTCATCGCATCGCAAGAAATATAACTTACCCAACGAAACCTTAACGCTATCCACTAAAATCTGCAATGTGCGAATTTGCTATTTACCATCCGCTGTTGATCTGCACCCAGATCTAATGGTCCTCACTGCTTGCCCTTCATCACATCACATTGCAAGTTATTTTGTTTAAATTGCGAAGTGATCTTAGCCGTTAGTCTCTTCCCTTTTATATCTGCGATCTAATCCCGACCGTCCGCTCACCTTCCTTTGGAAATCTTCTGAAGGCTTTTTTTGCCTTAGTCTTTTCTCTGTTTTCTTCAACTGCCGCTACTCTACATCTCCGCTATCCTTCCTGAGCTTTGTTCAGTACTTAAAAGCGCTGTTCTCTCCTAAGCTTGTTCTTCTAGTTATCCATATAACCATTATGCTGTCTCAAGCTTGAATACAGAACATCCTCTGTATTTTCTTCTCCAAATCTCTAATTCGGATTTCTTCTCGCTCTCGACCTACACACAATCATTATCTGCACTTCATTTGTTCTCACACAATATATTAATTAACAAGAAGACAACACACATATATTGAGAATTAGAAATAAACAACATACATATACTATAAGTTCCAGATTATCCTGGATACTTAAAAACACACATTTCATTATTATTTGAGCTCGAATACCGGCTAAGGCCACTCAGGCTTGAATCACAAATTTCGCCCTCAGGCTACATTGCACTCTTCTGCCCTCCTCTATCTGGACATACAGACTCATATTTATAAAGAAATTACAAGCGAGTGGATCATCTAAGATCCACGAGTTCTTCTCCCTCAATCGCTCAACTAAACCCCTAAATCTCTCTGTTTGATTACATGGCAGATAATTACAATAAATCAAGTCTTCTATAGACTTATCGCTTCCATTATTTCAGCTCTGTTTCACAGAATTTTGCCCCCATTTACAAATGGTTGTCCATGTTTCACCCTTCGCAGCATTGAATTTGAATTTAATTAAGGTGCTTCGATGCTCTGCATCAGACTCCTAAGGTACAAAAATTCTTATGACCTCTTGGTCATATGCCTTCTTCATCTCTTAGCAATTCTACCCACATCCTCTGTGGAATTGCTTTTGTGATCCTTCCATGAGCTACAACAAAACCTCTGCAATAGCAAGTCTTCCCTGTTACACGATGCCTCACCGAGCTTCTCTCCTCTGAGCTTAGTCTTTCGACATCCCTCTGGTTCTCTCTTCTCTGGAACCATTTGAACACTCCTGGATCTAGGTTGCTGCAAATATTCTCACCTTCCTCTGCTACCTCCTTCGTCCTTCATACGCAAAACCTTTCTTACAGGAAATATTTCCCTAATCTAATACCACTTAAACAATCCATCAAATCATCTATGCGTGGTAATGGAAATCTATACCTGATAGTGATCTTGTTTATAGCTCTGGAATCGGTACAAATGCGCCACTCTCCTCCTTTCTTTGGATTAAGAATGACTGGTATTGCACATGGACTAAGGATTTCTTTGATTAGTCCTTTATCTAACAACTCCTATCCTGTCTTCCAACTTCTTCATTTTCTCGAGGGGTCATTCTATATGCTGATTTGTTTGGTAAACTTGCACCAGTTATTAAATCTATGTGATGACTGATACTTTTGACTGGTGGCAATTTACTTGGTAATTCATCAACAACTATATCAGCATAATCATCTAATAATTTTTTAATTTCCACAGGTAGATTGTCTAAATTTGTAGAATTCAAAATTACCTTGGGTTTACCCACAATAGCAAAACACATTTCTTTCTCCTTCTTAGCTTCTTGCAGCAATTATTTTCCACTAATCAGCATAACACTATTCCCAACTGCTTCTTTGTCTGCTTCATCCTTCAAAGGTAGTAATGTGTGCTTCTTTCCATATTTCTCTATGGTATAGGTATTCCTTTTTCCACCATGAATGGCTTTTCTGTCAAATTTCCAAGGTCTTCTTAGCAATACATGGCACACGTCCATTGGCATCACATCACACAATATAACATATTTATATGTACCAATCTGTATCTCTACTTTGCACTGTTCTGTCACCAAAATTTTATGTCCCTTTTGTAGCCACGACACTATGTAGGGAGTAGGGTGTACTGTCTTATTCAACCCCAATTTCTCAACCATCTCTGCGGAAACAAGATTATCAGTGCTTCCACTGTCAATCACAACTTTTCAGCACTTAGCTTTAGACTTGCATATAGTCCTGAATAAGCTCTTCCTTTGAGATGGCTCATTTACTTCCTTCTATGCTTTAAGAAGTACTCTTTTGGGCAATAAAGACTCTCCTGCATTAGGTGGTTCTTCCTTTTTTGTGACCTGAGGATTTTCTTCCTTTTCCTCAGCTACATTCACATTCAGCTGATTTGCTGGTTTGTTATGAGGACAATCCCATGATCTGTGTCCCCATTCTCCACATGTGTAACACCAAATTTCTCTTCCTCGCCTGGATATTTTTTCCCTTCATCTTATCACTTCGACTCCCCAGTCCTGCATCAAAAAATTGACAAAATCAAACTAAGACACTTTCAGTGACATCCCTTAGCACCTCCCCGACAATGATGCCCAAATGTTGAGTCAAATTATACACTTATAATTTTCCAATCATAAATTGTCAACCCAGGGATTGTGAGATACTATGCAAAATATATGCAGGCTGATTACTGCAAGTGTTCATAAATTAATTATTTATACACACACAAACTAATGCCTCTTTCCCACATCAATACTCTTGCAGCAAAGGCAATGGAGTGGAATATAACATCCCTCTACAACTCTCGTTATTCGTGATATTGACCATGAAAAATAAAAGATCAAATTACAACAATCAAGAAACAAACTTAGACAATCGTAAATCCAAGATTTGATCAAATGAAATTAACACATTAACATAAGAAACTTAATCATTTAATCAATTAACAATTTGCTGCTGAAACTTTAGAAATAATGCATTAGTTATGTAAACGAATTATTGCTGCATAAAAAGAATTAAACAAACACACATTGCGCTACATGATTTTTGAGTGAAGGGGGCCCTCCCTCACTCAAAACTCCTCAAAACTCGAAGAGGTTGCTCAAAAAAGTAGATGAAACATAATATTTGTATTAATATGAAAATATACAACCAAGTACAATCTGATATATTACTTATCAGTCGAAATCCCAACCCAACAACCCTTTACAATATGAAATACATCTCCTTTTATACAATCTCTAAAGCCTATATTTGGCTCGAATGACTAATCTAAGCTATCAACCAACAATACAGGTCTAGACTATCGAATTTAGCTTATGTTGAGTCTAATCCATGGTTGAAAGCATGGATTAGACGATTTCTATTACATCGCTGAAGCTGCAGGAAATATGGTTACGAGAAGAAATCTGTAAGTTCGGGTTGTTTCAAAAGGAGGCTCGAAGAAGCCAATAGGATAGCCTTCATGTGCAACTAATTCCCCACAAAACCCATGTCCTTGCTGGATCTGGAAATAAATAGAACATAGTCAAATGCTGATGTCGCTGCAGGAAATCGGGGCTTCTATTGGAAATTTGGAACTACTACAGGAAATTCAGACCCACTGTAGGAAATCTAGAATGGCTGTAGGAAATTCAGAACGGCTGTAGGAAATGTGGCTGCACGAGCTGTCTTCAAGATTTTGCAAAGCTGCTTCAAATCAAAGAAAATTTGCACATAAGTTCTAGGTCAGTGGGAGTGGTAATTCAGTAAAGATACAACTAGATCAAAGAATACTCCAAGTCTAAGGAAAAATGACACTTATTATGTTAATTTGACATATCTTATGCTTATAGTACCCTTTTAGCCAAAAATAGACAATATAACCGAACTAAGCATAATTAAGGGCTGAAGGAGTTCAAAAATAGGAGAGGTAAGGCTTGGGAAGGGTGTGAAAAATGGCAAAATGGAAACCTAACAGCCTGTAGTGCTCCTCACATTATCTATATCGCCTTCCATATCTCCATCAACATATCCCTGTAGAGCATTGTTTGAACCACCAAAGCATAATGCTTGATTCGTGGTACCTCTAAAATACCTGAAAATCCATTTCACTACCATCCAATGTTCTTTTCCTAGATTGCTCATGTATCTTCTTACAACTCCCACTGCGTATGCAATATCAGGCCTTGTGCAGACCATTGCACACATTAATCTTCCAACTGCTGATACATATGGAACTTTGGACATATAATCCATTTCTTCTTGGGTCTTGGGGCACATCTCCTTACTAAGTTTTAAATGGCCAGCCAAGGTGTACTAACTGGTTTTTCATTCTGCATATTAAATCTTTCCAACACCTTTTGTATGTACTCATTATGAGACTGTTAATTTGTGATTTTTCTGTCTCTAGTTATTCTCATACCAAGGACTTGTTTTGCAGATCCCAAATCCTTCATTGCAAATGAATTTGCCAATTTTTCTTCGAGTACTTTTATTTCCTGCATGTTAGACCCTTCAACAAGAATTTAATCTACATACAATAACAATATAATCTAGCTTACATCAGTGTTGTTTTTTTTTTTTTTTTCTCAGATAAACACAATGATCAAAGTGACATCTAGTATAACCATGTTCAGACATAAACCTGTCAAATTTTAGATACCACTTCCTCAGAGCCTGTTTTAATTCATAGAAGTTCTTCAACCTGCACACTAATTTTTCCTTCCCTTTGACCTCATATCCTTATGGTTGTTGCATATAGATCTCTTCCTCCAAATCTCGATGGAGAAAGGTTTTGTTTACATCTAACTGTTCAAGATGCAAATCTTCTGCAACTACAAGACTTAAAATAATTCTGATTGAAGTCATTTTAACAACATGAGAACATATTGCATTAAAGTCAATACCTTTTTTCTATGTAAATCCCTTCACCACATGTCTATATTTGTACCTCTGTTTTCCTCCATCTTCTTCCTTCAACCTATAAACCCATTTATTCTGCAATGTTGTTTTACTTGAAGGAAACCTGACTAAGTCCCAAGTCTGGTTATGTACCAAGGAGTCCATCTCTTCTTTCATGGCTAGCTCCCACTTCTTCCTGATTTCTACCTGCATTGCTTTTTCATAACATTCTAGTTCTCGAGGGTCATTCAACATTACATAATATAATGAAGGAGAGTATTATTCATGGGGTCTACTTATCCTAGTAGATCTTCTGACACCACTTTATGGTGTTTGAGGTGCATGTTTATGTTGTGGTTGTTGATTATTATTATTTTCAGTCACCTTTGCGTTTTTTGTGATCTCATCAAGCACTGTTTTTTCTCTGTTTTCTTTATCCTGTTTCTTTTCCTGCACCTGATCCTTATACAAGACCTTTTCATTGAATATGACATCTATGCTCCTAAATATTTTGTGATTTTCATAATCATAGAAGCGATAACCAAAATAATTAACACCATATCCAATAAAGGTACATTTCTTTGATTTTTCCTCAAGATTTGTTATATTTTCTTTATTAATATGGACAAAGGCCTCAGAACCAAAAGGATTTAAAAAAAGAGTAGTTTACCTTTTTACTTGTTCATGCCTCCTCTGGAATACCACCATCCAAGGAACTTGAAGGCCCTTTGTTTATTAGATAAACAACAATATCTACAACGTCTGCCCAAAATTGTAAAGGCAATCCTACATGCAATCTCATGCACTTTGCACGCTCCATGATTGTCCTGTTCATCCTTTTTGACACATCATTTTCATGTGGTGTTCCTAGAACTGTTGTCTCTTTGCGAATTCCATGCTCTGAACATTACCTATTAAACTATTTGCTGCAATATTCACCTCCATTGTTTGATATGAGACACTTCAACTTCTTTCCAGTCTCAATCTCAACCAAAGCTTTCCATTTCTTGAAAGTATCAAATACATCAAATTTATTTCAAATACAATAAATCCAAGTTTTTATAGTTGCATCATCAATAAAAGAAACATAATAACGAGAGACATCGAGATATGATACCTGAGCAGGTCCCCATACATCTGTATGCACAAGCTCTAATTTTTCTCTCTCCTTTTCTTTCCCAATGCTGAGAAATCTGACTCTCTTTTGTTTTCCATAAACACAATTCTCACATAAATACAAATCAATATTCTTCAAACGTGATAACAAATTTCTTGAGTGTAGAGTATTCATCACCTTCTCACTCATGTGTCCGAGCCTATGATTTCATAATGCTGCATCTGCTCCTGTGGAGTTTAAATCATTAAAACAATTAGAAATACCATTGCATAAATACAATGTACCAACCTTTTCTCCTTTTGCTATTACCAGGGCTCCTTTAGTGACTTTCCAGGTTTTATCTGTAAAAGTTGTCACACAACCTTCATAGCCTAACTGCCCTATTGAAATCAGATTTTTCTTCAAATCTGGAACATGCCTTACCTCCTTTAATAACCATTGGTTTCCATTCTTCTGTTTTACAAGAAATTTACCCATTTCAATGATTTTACAGAGTTTATCATCACCCAGACGAACTAGTCCAAAATCTCCTTGAACATAGTCATGAAAATGTTTCTTATCAGATGTGGCATGGAATGAGGCCCCTGAATCTACCACCTAGGCATGGATAACATTTATTAAAGAAATAATCAAAGCATCTTGCAACACCACCTATCACATTCACTTCATGATTGTTTTCTTGTTGTGCGTCTCCTTCTTTTCCCTTTCGATACTTATAGTATTTCTTCAAGTTTCCTTTCTTCCTGCATTTCCAACAAACTATCCTCGATCTGGACTTGGATCTGCCTTTCCTTGAATTACTGTGATATCTTCGGCTCTTTCTTCTTTCCATTTTTATTCCCCTAGTCTCTGCACTCAAATCATTACCTGATGTCTCACCGGAGCTTTTCCGCCGCATTTCCTTGCTAAGGATGGCACCGACAACATCATCAAACTTTAAAGTACTAGATCTAGAGACAGAGTTACTAATGGCCATAAATAAACCATTCTAACTTCCTGGTAATGAGCATAGAAATAATAGAGCCCTAACTTCATCATCAAATTTTACCCCTATAAAACTTAACTGACTGGTAACCGTATTAAATTCATTCAAATGGTCAGCAACAGATCCACCTTCTGAAATTTTCATACTAAATAAACGCTTCATAAGAAATACCTTATTTGAGGTCGAGGGTTTTTCATATAGTTTCGCCAATGCCGTCGTTAAATCCTTTGTTGTCGTTTCCTTTGAAATATTGAATGCTACTGACGCCGCGAGGCACAACCATATTGTTCCAAGTGCCTTTTTGTCGAGAATCTCCCATTCTTCGTCTGTCATACTCGACGACTTCCTTGTTTTTCCACTCAATGGTAGGTACAAATATTTATGATATAGATAATCTTCCATCTGCATCTTCCACAATTGGTAGTTTTGGCCGTTAAATTTCTCAACCCTAAACTTGCCATCTTCCACCATTGCTCCAAATCAATCCAGGAACCCTTCATTCTTGCGAGTTTATCAGCCAAATATACCTTCAGCTTTGATACCAATTTTTAGAAAATTATATATTACAGAGCAATGGAACACATAAAAATATGCGGAAATACAAACACAGAAAATATATAAAACAAGAGAGACATAGATATATGTGGTTCACCCAACTTGGGCTACGTCCACGGAGAAACAAACAATCCTTCCTTTATATTATCCACCAAAATGAAGAGACAAAACCTACAATAGATCTGTTGTAATATCCTTACTCTCTCACACAGTCCCCCTTTCTCTTTCTCACTCAGAATACACACCACACACAACTGTAATACAATTCCCTCATATGAACCGAGGGGTTCCCTTCTAGGGAGAAATCCCTAAATTAAACATAACTTATACCATCAGATCATCTGCCTAATGAATGGCCCAGATTGAATATGAAATTACTATATTTTACAAGGCAGTATATATATATATATTTTGGCTTCAGGGGCGCTGCCCCTGAACCCCCAGATCCCCTAGCCGAGGGGGAATGTCGCCCTCCTTCTAGTTCTTGTGTATTGTATTTTATTGGTTCAGTGATTTCCCCAGTAACATATTCCATTAATTTTTGATCTATGAGTATTAAGTCAATTTTTTTCTTCCATGCTAGATAGTTTGATGCCTCAATGAGTTTATTTCTCTCCTTGCAAAAAGAACCCATCTGACTTGTACATTCAGGCATGATGTAATAATAAGATACTTACTTGATGACCAAGTTTATTTTTTATGATGTCTTCAAACTCCTTGAAGCCTTCAAGATATTTGAAGATATGTCCTTGAAAGATGTTCCCTAGGATTCTTCCACCAACAACTTCCAAGATTAATTCCTTCCAAATAAACTTTTTCTTGTGAGACCAACACCCTTCTTGCGATATTTATGTAGTCCTTGGTCTTCTTCAATCAATAGATCTTCTACCAATGAGTCTTTAACTAGATTCCTTCAAGACGAATTCCTTGAGATTTTCCTTTGTCCTTCCCCTAGACAAGCAAAACCTTCTAGTGTCCTTCCAGTTGCCTTCCTTGTTCACCTTAGCTTTGATACCATGTTGGAAAATGTAAAGTGGAAACTTGTAATTCTTATTTTCGTTAACCTTAATATTTTCTTGTGAACTTTATAAGTCTTCTATATGTTATTTAGCTATATATTTTCATTAAACAAATATCAAGAATGAAATAGAAACAATATAGGGCACAAAACTTAGGCTCTCAACCTAGGAAAAATCCCTCCAACAGGTAAACCTAGAAAAACTCTTCTCTTCTTAGAATCTACTTCAAATGAGATACAAAGACCATACCATCCCTTCCAACAAGTCCTTCCTTGAACCTGCACCAACCAGTCTCAATTTCGATTTGCCATCCTCAAGCCTGCAATTGTCACAACTACTTTTACCCTTTGGTCTATCACCTCAGTTCTGCACCTTCAACATGTTCAACAAGAACCTCTAGTCACTAAGTGAGAGGACTTCAAAAACCTCATAAAGTCACGATTTAACCTTTAATTGGGTATGAAGACGACTAGTGGATTTGGTGGCACTACTTCAGGCAAAATTAGGGATAAAGTGTGCAAGAGTACACCACAAAGTTCATAAAGATGTCCATATTGTTGGGTATCTCCCCAAGGATACTAGATGTAGTCCTCAAATATTTTTGGGATCTACACTGTTATCCGCGGGAGCAAGTGAAGTTGTTCAAGCCTAGATCAGTGGACAAGGCTTGTATAGAGGAATAGTACCTATAAGACATGCCTGAATAAAGGGAAATCAAATGGATCAAGGAAGAAGGAGCAAAAAAATGCTTCTAAGGGGAAGATTAAGTAGAAAGGGGGAAAATATAAAAATACGGAAGCAACAACACATCATTGCAAATATCCCAACAACCATTACAACCACTACAACCTTGATGGCCACACATAGGATAAGTGTTGGAAGTTGTATCTAGAGCTTAAACCAAAGAAAACAAGAAATGCAATAAGAAGAAGAATCTTATGTCCATTGATTTGAGTGACCAAGTTGAAAGAAACTCGGTCATGGATGATAAGATCATTTGTACATCACTACAAAAGGAGGTGAATCTGAGTATCCGCCAACAACAAGAAGAGAAAGAAATGAGCAAAATATTCCATATAAGATACAAGTCAAGAAGACCAAGATTGATGCTCTCTTTGACTCAGGATCACAGACAAATCTCATTGAAACAGAGCTGGTAAAGAAGTTGGGGTTGAAAGTTCATGATCATATAATCCCATATCCATTAATATGGGTAAATAATGATGTAGAGTTGAAGGTAACAAAAGAATGAAAAATTAGATTTTCCACCAGTGTTGATTATATTGATGAAGTAGAACTAGATGTGGTTCCCCTTGATATTTATGTGGAGTTGTGTTTGAGAATCCCTAAATGTACATGGGAGATGCAATATTCATGCAGTGAGAAAACCAATATAGCCTTATCAAGGATGGAAAATCATTCACTATCAACACACACAAATGAAACTAAAAAATTAATTGGCAAGTGCCAACCAAGCCAAGAAATTTATCAATTCTAGAAAGAAGTATGTTTTACTGTTTTAAAGAGAAAACCAGTATGTAGAAGATTTATTTAAGAGGCAAGGAATCCCTAGAGGGGTGTACTAAGAAACAGAAACAACTAGACTCGAGTTGCTATAGACATACAAGGATGTGTTCTGGAAGCCTAAAGGGTTACAAGCTGTTAAAATTGGCAACTAGGGCCAAATTCCACCTTGGGAAAACTCATTTGATGGAAATGATGATTGCATTAAATTCCTCTTTTTTAGAGGACCAAAACTGATATAAATGCCATCCAATTTGGACAAGTAGAAGCGTGATTTTGAATTTATGGCCACATATGTGAAAATTGTTCAGGTCAGCCGCATTAACATGTAGGCTCAAGAAGCCCAATGGATGTGTTTCTTCACCCACAATGAATTGTATAAATACAAGTGACCTATTACCTCATTTGGAATCTTCATCACTCACATATTCTCTCTCCTTCTCTCGTTGGTTCGTACTACATTGGGTGTTCTTCTCTCTCACATGTGTGGATCAATAAGGACGAATTTCAAAAGCTGAATTATAGGGCCGAAATCATAGTGTTGACTGCAGTTTAACCAACATTGACCAGCACCTTCTAGGCATCATTTGAATTCTATATTTTAGGGACATTTTTTCTCAGCAAGATGCAATTTTTGGCACAAAAACCAAGGTTTTCTGAGCACTTTGACCGCAGAAAAAATTGCAGTTTGACTGCAGATTTCATGAAAACAATGTGACTGAGTTTGACCATTGTATTTGTCACTGTTTTGGGCTGAATTTAACCTCCTAATCAGGCCAAGTTTGATTGGGGAAGACCGAGCTATTTTTAGGACATTCTATTGCTTCTTTGACCAATGTTGACTTTATGGTTAGGGCTGAAGTTTGGCTGCAGAAATTGACAGGGTTGTTTTGAATTTGAATTGGGAAAGTCAATTTGACTTTTGTACTCTCTCTCTCTCTTTGCTGAACATTTTGATATAATAATAAGAAGAATTTATCAAAGGGTTTTCCCCCCATTGGGGTTTTTCCCTGGCATCTGCCAAATCTGGTGTTCTCTTGTCTTTTCTTGTCTTTTTCATTTTGTTTCATGTTCTATCTACTTTTATTGTCAATGTGATTAATGGTTAATGTGGTTGCTACTAGAAAATTAAATTGGAAATTTCTATTGGGATGCTTAAGGAACATTAAAGTAATTGTGCTAAGCATATAACATACCATTGTTAACTAAAATAACATGGGATCGAGCCCAGGTGAAGACAAAGTCCAAGCAAGAGAAAGAAAAGCAATCACTAAGAAAGAGTTGTTAGACATGAATATTGGTCTAGCTTCATTGACGACTACATCATACTTCAAATCTGAGGATCAACTCAAGGACAAATTCGACTATCATGAATGGAAGATGACTTTGGACTTGACTTTGGAAGAGAATGATGTTACAGACTATGTTTTAGGAAAAGTGGTGGAGCCTCCTTCAAATGCACATACTGTTGCAAAGACGAAGTACAAGAAAGGTGAGGTCAAAGCTAAAATAATTATCATTGATTCCATTCAAAAACATTTGGTTGCCTATATTTCTGATTTGGGAACATCTAAGGAGATGCATGAAAATTTTATTGGGATGTTCAAAGTAAACAATGAAAATCAAATTCTCTTTATGAAGAACAAGTTGAAGGACATCAAGATGGATAGAGGAGAGTCTATACAATCCTAATTCATGAGGATTACAGAAATCAAGAATGACCTTCAATCTATTAGAGAAGTTGTTACTGACAAGGAGCTCACTCTCATTGCTATTTGAGGTCTCACAACAACATGGGATGTGTTTAACACCACTATCCTTAACATTGATAGGATTCCTAGTTTCGATGAATTATTGGCTAGATGCACTCAAGAAGAGATGAGGATGATGGAGAGAGACACACCTTCAAATGGAAATGAACCTACTACTTTCTCCACTCATGCAAAGATGAAGAACAATGTTGGTCTAGAGATACAAGGTCAAGGATTAAAGCAAGGATTCAAAGAAGGAAGAGAAGGAAAATGCTACAATTGCAACAGGTTTTTCCATTATGCTAGAGAGTGTCCTCACAAGAATGATTCTCCACGGGATGACGACAACCACAACAACAATCACAAAAATTTAAAAGGAAATGGAAATAAAAGGAACAACAGGTTCAACAATAAAGGAAAGAGGAATGATCGCACTACTTGATATGGTAATGGTCGACCTCCCAAAAGGTCTAGAAACTCGAGGTATGAGGAAACTAATGTTGCACAAAAACAAAAAGAATTTTATCTTATTTCTGCCCTCACTACTACCTCTCCTTGAGATACTTTGGATCATTGGTTGATTGATAGTGGAGCCTCAAGGAACTTCATTAGGTACAAGGAGGCCCTCTCAAATTTGATTGAAAATAAGACTAATTTGGATATCATACTTGGAGACAATTCCACCGACCTCGTGAAAGGGATAGGGATCATCATTCTTCACCTAAATCTAGGTCAAACCCTTCATTGACAAGAAATATTGTGTGTACTCGATTTGAAGAAGAACCAGGTGTCTATTTCTGCGATGGAAGATAAAGGCTTCAAGGTAGCATTCATTGATGGAAAGGTACATATTTGGAAAAGAAACCCTAAATATGCATTTACACTTGGATTTATGGTTGAAGGTCTCTATCAAGTTGGAGGAAATCCTTTGGGAGCTTTGACTTGTGATCCTCCGCTTCAATTTGAATTACGACACCGAAGATTTGCTCACCTTCATTACAAAGCCTTACCTGGGGTAAGGAAGATGGTCACAGGTATGCCCAAGTTCAACATAGATCATGAAGGTGTTTGTTAGGGTTGTGAAGCTAGAAAAATTATAAGGGGACCATTCCCTTCAAGTGAAAGTCAAACTACCGACATTCTTCAATTGGCCCATCCTGATCTATCTGGTATGTTTCCCGTAACATAATTGGGAGGATAATTATACTATGAAATTTTTGTGGATGACTTCTCTCGCAATACATGGATCTATTTCTTGAAGAATAAGGATGAAGTGTTCAAATGGTTCAGCTCTTTCAAAGCCTTGATGGAAAATCAAGCAGGAAAAATGATCAAAATATTGAGGACTGATAATGGAACCGAATATGAATCAAATAAATTCAATGACTATTGTAGAGAGGCTAGCATTAAGAGGGATACCACCACTCCATATACTCCTGATCAAAATGGAGTTGCTGAAAGGAAGAATCGAACAATCATAGAAGCTACCTATGCCATTCTCCATGACTAAGGCCTACCGAAGTTCTTATGGGGTGAAGTTGCCAACACTATCGTATATGTTCATAATAGAAGCCCACATCAAGCATTGGATTTCAATACACCCGAAGAAGTTTTCACTGGTAGGGAACCTGATGTTTCTCATTTTAGAATATTTGGCTATCCTATGTATTTTCATTTTCCTAAAGAGAAAATAAACAAGTTAGAAGCATCTTGGAAGAAAGGAACATTTGTGGGCTACAGTGAAAATTTGAAGGCATATAAAATTTATATGCTTGGTCAAAGAGAAGTGGAAATAAGCCATGATGTCACTTTCGATGAAGATTATGCCCTTGGTAAAGCCAAAGATCTCCCTATCCCAAGGAAGGACAATGATGATGTTGCAGGAAAGCAGGATGAATCTCCGACAGATGAACCGATGCTCGATGGATCCCATTGATCCACCTCCTGGCGATCCCTTTACCTCAAGGAAAATAACTTTGTGACTCAAAGACACTCTTGAAGATGCTGAAAGACATATTGCTCCGAGAGGGATATTTATTGAAAGTAGGAAGCCGAACAGGTATCCATGGTACTTAGCTAATACGAGTACTATTTTTCAATATGAGCCATGTACGTTCGAAGAAGCCATGAAATACCATGTATGGAAGGATGCGATGAATGAGGAGTATGAATCAATCATGAAGAAGGATGTCTAGATGTAGTTCCTACACCCAAGGACAAGTCCGTGGTCACTTATAAATGGATTTACAAAATAAAACATGGAGCTGATGGGAGTGCTGAAAAATACAAGGCCAGGTTCGTTGCTCGAGGCTTTTCTAAAAAGGAAGGAGTAGACTATGACGAGATATTTGCATTGGTTTCCTGATACACCACTATTTGATCTATTATTGCTCTTGCTGCTTCTCAAGGATGGAGCGTACACCAAATGGACGTTAAGAATGCTTTCTTGCATGGCTCGCTTAAGGAGGAAGTGTATGTAGAACAACCTAAGGGGTTCAAAGTACAAGATCGAAGGACACACGTATGCAGGTGGAAGAAATCCCTATATGGGTTGAAGCAAGCCCCTAGAGCTTGGTATGAGATGATTGATAACTATCTTATGGAGCTAGGATTTACAAGGAGCGAAGCTAATCCTAACCTATATTTCAAGGTTGAAAAGGACATGCCTCTCATTGTGGTCCTTTATGTAGGTGATCTGTTTCTGAAAAGTGCATACCCTCTCATTTATCAATGCAAGAGGGAGTTCACTTCCAAGTTCGAGATGAAGGACCTAGGTCTGATGTGTTACTGCCTAGGCCTAGAGGTCTCGCAAAATCCAGGTGAGATTTTCCTTTCTCAAGGAAAATATATTGCGAAGTTGCTCGAGAGATGTGGGATTGTGTATTTCAAGTCTGTGTCTAATCTGATGAAACTCAACTTCAAGAAGCTATGTGGAAGTGCTGATGGGCCCGAATTGGAAAATCCTTCCGAGTATCGACAACTTGTGGGGGCCTTGATGTTCTTGGTAAATTATCGTTCGTACATATGCTTCCTTGTGAATAAATTGAGTTAATTTATGGTTGAGCATCATCACATACACTGGATTTCTACTAGGAATCTCATGAGATGTCTCCGCGGTATAATCAACTATGGTTTGAGATACACTACCGTGAATTTGAGGCTACATGGATATACTAATGCTGACTGGGCTGGAAATGTGATGGATCATAAAAGCACATCTGGATGTTGCTTCTCATCGGGGTCTACTTCAATATATTGGATGAGCAAGAAGAAAAAATTGGTTGCTTTAAGCACTGCCGAGGCCAAATACATTTCCACTAGTATGGCCTGTTGTGAAGTTGTTTGGTTGAGAAAGGTCTTTGGTGAGCTATTTGAGCATGTGCTGTATACCACCATGTTCTACTGGGAAAACCAATGTGGGATTCATATTTTAGAGAATCTCATGTTCCACGACCTCTCTGAGCACATTGATATTAGGTACCACTTTATCCTGGATATGGTACAATGGGGAGAAATAAGGCTCCAAGACATCAAGACTAATGAGCAGGTCACAAACATCCTTACGAAGCCCTTAGGGAAGGTAAAATTATTAGCCTTCCGAGAGAGGCTTGGAGTCGTGGAAAGAACCTCCTATGAGGGTCCCTCCTGAGTTAGACACTGAGCTCTGGGAGCTCTTGGGGGCTTGGGGTACTTCTTGGAGCTATGAGCAACCATAGGGTTGTTGGAAATACTAAGAGGTGGGGTGAATCAATATTTCTTTTCAATTGTTAATTTTACCAGTTAGATCACTTATATTTAGAACACAAAATGAACAATGATGAAATAAATACTTTTATTAATTTCTTCTTTACAATAAGTAAAGTACAACAATGATATAGGGCTCCAACCCTAGATGAAGACTCCAATCTTCCAAGCTCCAAACTGTATTGTGCCACGCACCGAATTTGTCTTTCCAAGGCTCCAACCTTGTCAATTTGAGGCACCAACCTCTAGGGCTCCAACCCCGTCAATTTGAGGCACCAAACTCTAGGGCTCCAACCCCATCTCTGGTACAGGCTTCGACCTGGTTTCTTGAGGACTCCTATCCTCTATGGCTCCAACCCTTTGCTTCAATTCATCAAGATAAGTTCACTAATTCTTCATGGCTCCCAATATCATCTGCAATGTGTCATGACAATATCTTCACCAACGCTGCCCTCAATTGATCTCCAACATGCTTAGCCCATCAATAACAACTTTGTCTTCACATGAAGGTGTCTCCACAGCTCTTCATGTTACCCAAACAAAAACCTCCGAAGTCACCTCATGATGACTAATGCATCATGGTCTCCAAGGCTGTCTTCAAGCCAACTTCTGAAAGGTGCCTTCAACAATACTTGCCCAACAAGATATATTTCCATAGGTTCCTTAATAGGTGCTCCAAGATGTCTTGATGCTTGCTTCAAATGATATTCTCCTACACTCTACTTCAAATATTTTTTCCTCAACAAGTCTCCAATGCAGATCTTCAAGATATGCTCCACAAATCCTTAAGTCAATATACAAGGCTTTTGAGCCACTTCAAGCTTGTCTTCAAGGCATCTCTAGTTCTTCAACAATATTTTCTACAAGGTGCATAGCTACAAGAGATCCCAAATTCTCCAATGGTACTTCAAGAATGCCTCTATAGGTTTTGCTCCACAGGGTCTCTTTAATGTTTCATGAACTGCTTCTCAAAATTAAGCTATAATTGTGACTGTCTAATTCTTGAGGTATAGGACTGTGTCAACTGTTCTAGTTTAAGGATTCAAAATTTGACTGTTGGTGCATTCACAGATATACAAGCTTTCATCGAGTCCTTCACAAGATTGTCCTTTCTGTAGTTAAGGATCTGAAATGGATTATTCACTGTTGCATCACATAAGAAGGTCCGAGCTGCTTTTGTTACCACAGGTTAATCACTATTCTAACTCAAAAGGAGTCTGCAGTCCGAGTTTCTTCAACCAAGGCTACAAATGTGTGACAGGGTCAAATTGTTGAGGCTGACAGAGCTCTTTTTCACTGATCTGAGGCTTCCCTAACACAGGTTTGTGACAGTCATAGAGAATAAGTCTGAGCTTTAAATTCCAATAGGTAACAAATGTGTTCATAAATTGATCCAAGTCAACGCTTAAAACAGAATCAGGAACTTACGTCTGAAATACTATACTGCACAGTTCAAGATATGCCACAATCTATTATAGGTTCAAGACATATTTTGTCCACATGCTAAAAATTGCAGTGCACAGTGCGACAATTTTGACTGTCACAGTGGATAAACCAAAAGTTTGAATTGTAATGTTTTTTTATTTTGGAGGATAAACCTTAACAAAAAATTTCCCAAACGGTCTTCTTTTATGTCATCTCGGCCTCCTTGTTGTTCTGTGCCTTCTCTCTGAAATGATCACCAAAATTGATGCCAAAATGAAGTGTTTTAACGTCATATTCATACATATTTTTCTTTTTTGACGAAGAGTCACGTCCCTTGGCCAAGAGGCTGACTTGAATGAGTTGTCTCATGTCGGCTTGCATAGAAGTTATATTTTTCCAAACTTGTAAATTTATTTTCTTTCAAACTGCTGGGACTTTCGAGGAAAATAAGGGCTTGTTGGAAAGCTAAAATTATGCTCTAAAGGATGTTGAAGTTCTCACAAAGAAATGTTGCCTCTAATATGGTGAAAAATATTTTTTTAACGTGACTGTCCTTAAATTTTTGTGCATAAAATATTTGGGATAAAATGGATTATCCAATGATTGGCTCCTCTATTGTTTGGCTTCTTCATCATCATAGGATGATGTATGACATCCACGTCATAATAGTATCCAACAATGAATGTATCATCTCATGTCATCATATACTCGTGCAACGATAAGTCATAGTGCATCCTTTATTAATTTGTTATTGGGAAAATTTCAAAGTAGTCTTTCAATCATGTCATCAAGACCATTATCAAGTGTGGTCATTTAAGAATATGAAATCATCATGTGTATGACTTCATTAAGTATAGTCCTCCACATCAAGGGTAAGGACATCATTCGGGTTCTAGGCTCCTTCATCAAGAGTAAGCACATCATCATGATTTCTAGGGCTTTATGATCAATAGGCATTTAGGAGAAGACTTCTTCATAGACTTTGACATCATCATTAATGGTCTCCTAGTCAACCAAGAGTCATGGAATCATCATCTAGAACCAGGCATCTCAAGAATATTGACATCTCAGTCAATGCCATATTGACATCAATGACAACCTTTATTAACAATCTCCCCCTTTGTCATTGATGGCAATATTCTTGCCCTTCAAACATTCTCTCCCCCTTTGACATAAATGGCAAATGGGGTACCCAAGTACTCCCCCTGTCAAGCTACTTATTTTCTTCATGAATAGTAGTCCTTCATAGGTAGTACTGGGATCCGGTGCATTAACGCTAGTATGATTGCACCCCCTTTCATGGTGCTCTTCCTTCTGGCAATGTGGTCCATGATATGTTTGCATTTCTTCATGTGGTGAACCAACTTCTCTTGCCTGCATAAACTCTTCTAGCTCAAGAAAAACTTGCTGCCTTGTGAACATGCAGAAGAAAACCAGTTCATCGGATGAATAAGGGATCATGTTCTTCAATGAAGTTGTTCCCAAGAGATGATCTATCAAAGGATGACCATTCAAGTGTGACTCATAAAGGTTTTCATAGGGCCCATTCATGGATAGCCTTTGCAAGAATGGTCAAGAATCACAAGCTCCCCCTAACAATATGCATAGTCTTCTTCTTGGCAGAAATTCATCATTAAACCTTATAATATCATATCTGCCAATGATGTCTTCATCAAATCAACAACATGTGTTGTTGGTTGAAGTGTTCAAGAGACTTTCAGATCCAATTTGCTTCCTTTTCCACACTTGTGTAAGTTTCTTCTCTAGCTTGGTTGTCATAGTTTTAGGGACCCAAGTCAAGTTACAATCACGAGACATATGCCCAATTTTATGGCAATTGAAGCATTCCATTCTGCTCATAAATGAGGATGTATGATTTCTTCTTGCAAAGTTGATTCTAGGAGATTGACAGGGACCATTATATTTGTCTTGGTGATATGCCCTACAATCCTTTGCCATATGCCCAAAGTTTGTACAAGAATAGCAATAACTAAAAAATATACTTTGGTGCCTGGGAGATGAAGAGTTCCTTGAAGTAATTCTGAAGTCTTTTTGCCTTGGAATTATTTGATGATATTCATTTGCTTTTGTATTCTTGACATTATCTGTAAATATCCTTGGAGTATGGTTTCTTCTAATGTCATATTGACTCTTTCCTTTGCTGGAATTGGGAGTATCATTTCTTCTTGGCTTCCTCACATTCTTGTTTGAAGCATTATCATTCTTGCTTGAGGGTTCACCTGCATAGCCAAGAATTGATTTATCAAGGGGGGATATTTGATGACTTAGGATGTCATCTAGGGTTTGAGAACTCTTCAAGTTCTTATTTAGCAAGTCAACTTCCTTTTTAAGAGAGACAATTTCTTCTTTCAAATTTTCACAATCTTCATCTTTAATAACTAGTTGCTTCTTCATTTCTTCCATCGTCCTTGTTGCTTCATGTGCTTCATTTTTAAGGGATATGATATTTGATTTCATTATGAAGACTTCTTCATTCTCCTTTGCTAGATTGCTCTCCATTTCTTCTTTTATTCTCGTAGCTTCACATGTTTCAGCCTTGAGAAGATTGATGTCTGATTTTAGTTTGAAGATTTCTTCATCCTTTTCTTCTATTTGGCATATCATGGTGTTTCTCTCATTTTATGCTTCATCAAATTTTCCTTCTATGAATGCCAAAGTTTCCATCAACTTCTTGGCTCCTTGCAGTTGTTTTCTTTATTCTTCAAGTTGAAATCTAAGAGAGGAGACCTCTTCCTTGTATTGACCAATCTCTACTTCAAGATTGTTCAAGCTCTCAAGTCTTTTTTCAAGGTGGCTTGACAAATTTTCTTCCCTTTTCTTTGCCTTATCTAATTGATTTGTCATAGATATGAATTCTTCATGATTCTTTCTTTTGTTTTGTTGAAATTCCTCCTTAAGTTTGATGAGCTCCTCATTTCTTTCCTGTACTTGAAGCTTGAAAAGGTCAACTTCCTTCCTTGTCTTGTCTTGGTCATCATCTTATGCTTTCTTCTTAAGTTCCTCATTTTCTTTTTTCAAACTATTAATCACTTCCATGGAAGCCATAAGTTTATTCAGGAGATCTTCTTCAAAGTCTTCTTTGTTCTCATCGTCTTCTAGGTCTTCTTTAGCCTTGCTGTCATCTCTCTTATCTTCAACTTCCTTGATGGATTCTGGGCTTCTTTCCTGTTTTCCATCATATTCTTGACTAGAGATCATTGTCAATGCTTCTTTTGAGTGAAGATCATGAAGTTTGTCCCATATGACTTTTGCTGACGAACATTTTTCAAAATTGGCCTTCACAGAATTTGGTAACCCATTCAAGATAACCTTCATTGCTCTTGTATTGTACTCCTTGGATTCTTCGTCCATCGTGTCATTAGTAATCACTGATCTCCAAACTTCAATTCCTTGAGTCTTCAAGAAATTCCTCATTCTTTCCTTCAAGAAATTCCTCATTCTTGCCTCCCATATATCAAAATTTCCATTGAACAATGGAGCCTTCACAAATTGATTGAATTCAATTTCAATGGTTGAGGAAGACACATCTTTAGAAGAATTGATGACTTTCTTCCTTGGCTTTTCCATTTGTGTTCTAATGATCAACCTTCAAGCTTTTAGGTTTTGAGTGAAGGTACTGGCTCTGATACCAATTGTTGGAAATAATGAGGGGGGGGGGGGGTGAATCAATATTTCTTTTCAATTGTTAATTTTACCAGTTAGATCACTTATATTTAGAACACAAAATGAAAAATGATGAAATAAATACTTTTATTAATTTCTTCTTTACAATAAGTAAAGTAAAATAATGATATAGGGCTCCAACCATAGATGAAGACTCCAATCTTCTAGGCTCCAACCTGTATTGTGCCAAGCACTGACTTGGTCTTTCCAAGGCTCCAACCTTGTCAATTTGAGGCACCAACCTCTAGGGCTCCAACCCTGTCAATTTGAGGCACCAACCTCTAGGGCTCCAACCCCATCTCTGGTACTGTCTTCGACCTAGTTTCTTGAGGACTCCTATCCTCTAGGGCTCCAACCCTTTGCTTCAATTCGTCAAGATAAGTTCACTAATTCTTCACGGATCCCAATATCATCTGCAATGTGTCATGACAATATCTTCACCAACGTTGCCCTCAATTTATCTCCAACATGATTAGCCCATCAATGACAAATTTGTCTTCACATGAAGGTGTCTCCACAGCTCTTCATGTTACCCAAACAAAAACCTCCGAAGTCACCTCATGATGACTAATGCATCATGGTCTCCAAGGTTTTCTTCAAGCCAACTTCTGAAAGGTGCCTTCAACAATACTTGCTCAATAAGATATATTTCCATAGGTTCCTTAATAGGTGCTCCAAGATGTCTTGATGCTTGCTTCAAAGGATATTCCCCTATACTCTACTTCAGAGATTTTTTCCTCAAAAAGTCTCCAATGCAGATCTTCAAGATATGCTCCACAAATCCTTAAGTAAATATACAAGGCTTTTGAGCCACTTCAAGCTTGTCTTCAAGGCAGCTCTAGTTCTTCAACAATATTTTCTACAAGGTGCATAGCTGCAAGAGATCCCAAATTCTCCAATGGTACTTCAAGAATTCCTCTAAAGGTTTTGCTCCACAGGGTCTCTTTAAAGTTTCACGAGCTGCTTCTCAAAATTAAGCTATAATGGTGACTGTCCAATTCTTGAGGTACAAGACTGTGTCAACTGTTCCAGTTTAAGGCTTCAAACTTTGACTGTTGGTGCATTCACAGATATACAAGCTTTCATTGAGTCCTTCACAAGAATGTCCTTTCTATAGTTAAGGATCTGAAATGGATTATTCACTGTTGCACCACATAAGAAGGTCCGAGCTGCTTTTGTTACCATAGGTTAATCACTGTTCTAACTCAAAAGGAGTCTGCAGTCCGAGCTTCTTCAACCAAGGCTACAAATGTGTGACAGGGTCAAATTGTTGAGGCTGACAGAGCTCTTTTTCACTGATTAGAGGCTTCCCTAACACAGGTTTGTGACAGTCACAGAGAATAAGTCTGAGGCTACAATTCCAATAGGTAACAAATGTGTTCATAAGCTGATCCAAGTCAGCTCTTAAAATAGAATCAGGAACTTATGTCTGAAATAATATACTTCACAGTTCAAGATATGCCACAATCTATTACAGGTTCAAGACATATTTTGTCCCCATGTTAAAAATTGCAATGCACACTGCCACAAGTTTGACTGTCACAATGGATAAACCACAAATTTGAATTGTAATGTTTTTTATTTTGGAGGATAAACCTTAACAAAAAATTGCCCAAACGGTCTTCTTTTATGTCATCTCGGCCTCCTTGCTGTTTTGTGCCTTCTCTATAAAATGATCACCAAAATTGATGCCAAAATGAAGTGTTTTAACGTCATATTTATACATATTTTTCTTAATTGACGAAGAGTCACGTCCCTTGGCCAAGAGGCCGAATTGCATGAGTTGTCTCATGTCGGCTTGCATAGAAATTATATTTTTCCAAACTTGTAAATTCATTTTCTCTCAAACCGCTGGGAGTTTCGAGGCAAATAAGGGCTTGTTGGAAAGCTAAAATTATGATCTAAAGGATGTTGAAGTTATCACAAAGAAATGTTGCCTCTAATATGGTGAAAAATATTTTTTTAATGTGACTGTCCTTAAATTTTTGTGCATAAAATTTTTGGGACAGAATGGATTCTCCAATGGTTGGCTCCTCTATTGTTTGGCTTCTTCATCATCATAGGATCATGTATGACATCCACGTCATAATAGTATCCAACAATGAATGTATCATCTCATGTCATCATATACTCGTGCAACAATAAGTCATAGTGCATCCTTTATTAATTTGTTATTGGGAAAACTTCAAAGTAGTCTTTCAACGATGTCATCAAGAACATTATCAAGTATGGTCATTCAAGAATGTGACATCATCATGTGTATGACTTCATTAAGTATAGTCCTCCACATCAAGGGTAAGGACATCATCCAGTTATAGGCTTCTTCATCAAGAGTAAGCACATCATCATGATTTCTAGGGCTTTATGATCAATAGGAATTTAGGAGAAGACTTCTTCATAGACTTCGATATCATCATTAATGGTCTCCTAGTCAACCAAGAGTCATGGCATCATCATCTAGAACCAGGCATCTCAAGAATATTGACATCTCAATGAATGCCATATTGACATCAATGACAACCTTTATTAACAAGGGTGAGTGGTTCACCTTCCCCTATTGGTGAAATATGTACAAGGTGAGTGGTTGACCTTCTCCTATTGGTGTGATATGTATAGGGTGAGTGGTTCACCTTCCCCTACGATTTACATATGCATAGGATGAATGGTTCACCTTATGCTATGGCATATGAGTAGGACGAGTGGTTCACCTTATCCTGTTGATTCCCCAACATACATCCTACCCATATAGTCCGAGAATCATGGGACGTACCTCTCATTTGGATAATGAGTTGGGAAAAGTGGATAGGGACCATATCACTACTGATGGACGTATCATGTACTGTCGTATTCCCTATGTCTAGGATGCATGGTGTTCAACAACTTGATTTGGGATCAATTGAGGTTCTACCTCTAGACTGCTGTTTGTTAGTGGAGAGTGGTATGGTCTTGTGACTCACTCTCGATCAGCTCTTCTTCATTATTACATCATGGTTTAACATAGTAGAGATGAGATGACAAAGATGACATGATGGAATAACGACAAATGGATTGGCAGGTGGAATTTTCCCTAGTTGAGAGGGAGTGTTAAAATTGTAAACTAAGGCCAAATTCCACCTTGGGACAACTCATTTGATGGAGATAACGATTGCATTAAAATCCTCTTTTCGAGAGGACCAAAGTTGATATAAATATCATCCAATTTGGACAAGCGGAAGTGTGATTTTGAATTTATGCCCAGATATGTGCAAATTTTTTAGGTTGACCACATCAACATGTAGGCTCAAGAAGCCCAATGGACGTGTCTCTTCACCCTCAACGAATCGTATAAATACAAGTGACCTCTCACCTCATTTGGAATCTTCATCACTCACATTCTTTCTCCTCC
Source organism: Pinus albicaulis (assembly GCA_034641835.2). NCBI lineage: Eukaryota > Viridiplantae > Streptophyta > Pinopsida > Pinales > Pinaceae > Pinus > Pinus albicaulis. The sequence continues at coordinate 427,479,552 of CM076582.1, forward strand.
TCTCATTGGTTGTACTACATTGGGCATTCTTCTCTCTCACACATGTGGATCAAGAAAGACAAATTTCATAAGCTTAATTACAAGGCTGAAATTACAAAGTTGACTTTAGTTTGACCAACGTTGATCAACACGTTCTAGGCATCATTTGAATTCAATATTTTGGGGATATTTATATCTTAGCAGGCTGCAAATTTTGGCACAAAAACCAAGTTTTTTCTGAGCACTTTGACCACAGACCAAACTGTAGGTTGAATGCAGATTTCAGGACGACAGTTTGACCGTTGAATTTGTCAATGTTTTGGGCTGACTTTGACCTCCTGATCAGGATGAGTTTGACTAGGGAAGACCGATTTGTTTTGAGGACATTCTATTGTTGCTTTGACCATCATTGAATTTCTTGTTAGGGCTGAAGTTTGACTGCAGAATTTGACAGGGTTGTTTTGACTTTGAATTGGGCAAGTCAATTTGAATTTTGTGCTCTCTCTCTCTGCTGAACATTTTGATATAATAATAAGAAGAATTGAGCAAAGGATTTTCCCCACATTGGGGTTTTTCCCTAGCATCCGCCAAATCTGGTGTCCTCTTGTCTTGGCTTGTCTTTTGCATTTTGTCTTATGTTATATCTACTTTTATTGTCAATGTGATTAATGATTAATGTGATTGATACTAGAAATCTAAATTGGAAATTTCTATTGGGATACTTAAGGAACATTGAAGTAATTGTGCTAAGCATAAAACATACCATCATTGACTAAAATTAACACTACATAAGAGGGAAGTGGAGTATGAGATCAAGCTATTTCCGAACTACCCATTGCCAAACATTGGGTTATGCAGGCAATCTATTATAGAAGAAAGCGAGGTGAAGAAACAATTGTAGCAACTACTGGAACATGGTGTCATTCAATCAAGTACATCACCATGTGGGTCACCCATTATCATTGTGCCAAAGAAGAATGGGACTTGACGAATGTGTATAGATTATAGGGCGTTGAACAAGTTCACACTGAAGAACAAACACCCTTACCTAGGATAGATGATATACTAGATCAATTACAAAAAGTAAAATACTTCACCAAGCTGGACTTAAATATGGATATCACCAGGTTCAAGTCAGAGAAGAAGATACCTGGAAGATTTCCTTCAAAACCAGGAAAGGTTTGTATGAGTGGTTAGTCATGCCATTTGGCCTATGTAATGCACTAGCTACATTTATGATATTAATGAATGATGTACTATACCCTTTTATAGATTCATTTGTTATTGTCTATTTGGATGATATACTGATATACAGTGCTTCCTGGGAGGAGCACATCTCACATTTGACGCAGGTGCCAGAGACATTAAAGAAGCACCAATTTTTAGTAAATCTAAGGAAGTGCGAGTTTTCATAGTAGTCATTGGTGCATTTGGAGTCTGTGATAGGTGGATGAGAGCTAAAGATAGATCCTGCCAAGATGGAGGCCACCATGAAATGCTCGGTGCCTATTCATATTTCTGAGGTCAGGAGTTTCATTGGGGCAAAACAGTACCTGTGGAAATTCATAGCCTCGTTTTCAATGGTAACAATGCCACTCCACACTTTAACAACAAGTGGCAAGGGTTTCCAGTTTGAGGAGCTAAAGAAGAAGATTAGTTAAATACCAATTATGGAATTACAAAACTTGCAACAACCCTTTGAAGTGGAGATAGATGCAAGTGGATATGCTATGGAAGTGGTCATGATGCAAGGAGGAAGGATTATATGCTACCATTCTAAAGCATTTCATTGGGTGTTTTTTAACTACCCTACCTACGACAAGGATCATTATGCCCCGATGTAATATGTGAAGAAGTGGAAGCACTATCTAATGGGAAAAGAGACAATAATCCACACAGATCACCAACCACTATAGTACCTGCGAGCCCAAAGTAAGCTACATCAAACCAAGAATTACAAGTGGATGGTGTTTCTACAATAATTTCATTTAGTGATTAAGTAGAATAAGGGAAACACAAAAAATTTGACTGACATGATTTCAAGGCCACCCACATCAAATATCATAACTTTGGGAACTCTTATGCACATGAAACCATTCACCTATGATGCATAAAAAGAGGCATATTCATAGGAGAAGCACTTCAAGGAGGATTTTCAACAGTTGTAGAGTCAGAGTAATGTGCACGATGGTGAAAAAATTGTTGAATACCATCTCCAGGATGGGCCATTCTACAAGTTGGATAAGCTATGTATTCTTAAATGTGAGCGATTACAACTAATTAGAGAGGCTCACACCTATAAGGTTGCAAGTAACTTTAGTGTAGGGAACACCGTGGACAACTTGCAGAGGTATGTGTATTAGCCCAAGATGTAGGAACATGTAGCTAGGTTCATAAGAGGATGTAATATTTTTTGTACCAACAAGCCTAGCAATAGGAAACATGGTCTATATCATCCCTTACATGTACCCAATCATCCTTGGGAGAAAATTTCCATGGACTTTGTGGGTGGTTTACCAAAAAATAGGAAGGGACATGACTACTTGTTTGTGGTAGTTGACAGGTTTAACAAGATGTTTGTTTTGATGCCCTGTAAAAATACCATCAATGGGAAAGAAGAAGCAAACTTTTTCTTTAGACAGGTTTGGATGCACTTTGGGATACTAAGGAGCATTTTTTTATATAGGGACACAATATTTCTTAGCGCATTCTATACTACATTGTGGGAGAAGATGGGTACAAAGTTGAAGAAATCTACAACATTCCATCCATAGAGAGATGGCCAGGAAAAAGTAGTTAACAAGAATTTGGTGCAACTTCTGAGGGGATACAAGTAGAAGCCTCTGAAGACCTAGGATGAAAATATGGTATATATACAACTCAGTCCACACTTCTACTGGAAATTCCACAATTGAAACCCATTTTGGATATTTGTTGCCTTCACATTTGGACATTGCATATGGGAAAAAAGGAGGAGTGAGGAAAGATCTTATAGGAAATGCCTTGAGGGCTGAAAAATTTATAGAGAATATCAGGTAGATCCATATATATGTACAGGAGACACTACATAATTTGCAAGAAAAATATAATACTAGTCATGATCAACATAGAACAGAGAAATCGTTCAAGGTGGGAGACAAAGTATGGCTATAGTTGAACAAGGAGAGGCTACAGGAGCCTAGTAAGAAAATCAAGGCTTTGTAGTATGGTCACTTCGATATACTGGAAAAGTTGGGTGATAATGTCTAACAACTCAGTTTACCACCATATATGTCCATTTACTTGATTGTGAATGTAGAGAGTTTGAACTCTATGAGCCTTCCATCCTAGATCAGGAGGAGGAAAATATACCTTCTATGGAGGATTTGACACTAGATGCTCATGCAGAGTTGAAAAAAGATACAATTTTGTAGAAGAGGTCAAAAAATACAAGACAAAGGCATTATGACCAAGTTTGATAGATTGGGTTGAAAGGACAAATTCTAGGAAAATCTAAATGGTACACCTGAGAGAAGGTGGAGGAAAAATCTCCTCACCTCATTCAGTAGAAGTGTTTGGGGACTAAAAGCCTCCCAAAATGGGGGGTGATATATATTGGATCATTATATTGTTATTCATCCATCTCGATGCTTTCAGAGTGGAAAAAGTGGAGGAATAAGCTCATAGGGCCATTTTCACTGGTAGGACCCAGTTTGGAAAAACAAGGTTTGAAACATTCCATGATCATTTTGAGGCATCAAACAACGCTTTTTTGGGGTAAAGCTTTTCTGTTTTAGCATTGCATTGTTTTTTCCTATTAAACACACAAAAACGTTTCCAATGACGCAAGAATCACGTCATTTTGATTTTGTATTCAAAAGTTACGCCACTCATAAGTTTACCTTCCTGTTTTCACCACCATAATTCGAGAGGATGCCATGTCAACCCTAATATTCATGAAAAAGGGGCTAGACACATGATTATGATGAAGACTCTAGAAGAGTCTATATTGTAAATTTGGTTAGGAGTTTAGGTAGTCAAACATAACCACTAGTAGGTTATCAGATTGTGTTATAACTTTGCCACTAGTAGAAGAAAGAGGGGTTCCATTCTTTCGAGTGCATTTGTTCCATAGCTAAGAAAAAAATATCCAAGATGGATGGGAGATAGAGCACATAGAGAGTATTTGTGCATTGTAGTAGCTCACGGGTCATGAGCTATACTTCTTTGTACTCATAGCCATATTTCCATTTAGAGAAAGAGAGCGGAGCAACCTCACCTTCTAGCTCAATTTTTCTCTCGAAAGGGTTTCCCTGGTCCTATTGTGTGTAAAATGTGTTTGTGATCTTTTATTTTCCTGTTCTCTATTTTCCAACATAATTTTAATTCACATGTATACAGTATTAACAATAATCTACAAATCTATAAATTGAACGAGGTATAAAACTATAATAGTGTAGATTTTGGATTTTAAAGTATAATTTTATCAGATCTACTTTGACGAACTGGCCATTGGAATATTCACGATGATTTATGGATCACTTCTAACACTTCAAAACAATGAGTAATGGCTGAAATATTGAAATCTGGAATTTTTTACTCATAAGAGGGGATCAAATCCCCTTTAGGGTCGAAAATTCAGTTCTTATTTTCAGCAAGATGCAACTTGATTTATCATTTCTAAAAATGTTCAAATACAATTTAGAAGTGAAGTGAACAAATGGGGTTGATGGAATATAACTTTATGCTTAAAACCCCGAAGAAAGTGCCTCACTTACCTTGTGAATTTACTACTTTAAATTTACATTACAAACCCACAAAACCCTTGTACAACCACATGTATTTCTTCAAATAATATTTGCTACACAAGACAAACAAGTTATACCTCTAAATAAGATTGAAGTGCAACCCAAATAATGAAACTAGATGAAAAATATGAAATCAGGCTAGTGACGTATTTTGTATTTTTGTATTTTATTTTTTGATTTATTGTTTTTTGAATATTTATTTATTTATTTTTTGATTTTTTAAAATTATGGAGATGTAGCGATGCTTACCTTACCCTTATTGTTACCTCTTTCAATGCCATATTGTGATAAAAAAACCCTTATGTGTTTTTGAGCAAGAAGTGTGTTTGGATTCTTGAACTAGTTTCCCCCACTCTTGCCTAAGACTTTTATTGATGCCCAAATTCAACTAGGAGTGATTTCTTTATGAAATACCTTATGTCAAATGAATCAACTTTGAGATTAGGAGATCTCTTGTCCTTGCAAGAGGAACCCCTTACTAAATTTTATAGCTATGGTTGGTCTTCATTCAGCCCTAGAAATATATGTAATGATAAATATAAATCATGTTCTTCATGTTATTATCAAAAGAGATTTTAAGGCATGTTCTTCATGTCCTTTTCAAAAGAGAAATTTTGAATTTTCAAAATTGAATTTTTGGCTCCAAAATAAGTCAAGTCGACCCTTCTCCTAGTCAATTTGGTCCTAGTCAAAGAGGCACCCATTTTCCCCAACCAAAATTATATATATAAGGCATTTAGTCCTCCTTCTCAAGCAAGAATTTAGATCATCTAAGGCAGAAAGAAAAGGGCGAATCTAAGGCAGAGAATAGGTCGAATTTCAGGCTTGTTGAAAGACGAATTTGAGGCTTAAATGGAAGACAAAATTTTTGATATGGAAACATGACAAATTTTTTGATGTGGCAGCATGACCAAATCTCTGTGGAAGGAAACATGTTAAATTTCTGGGTGCAAAAGGAGGCTAAATTTTAGCGTAAGGAAATCAAATTAGACTGAGTTTGTTAGGCACCTTTATGATTTGACTAGGAGTCAACTTGACCAACTGTGACTAGGGCTAAGTTGCTTATCAATTTGACTTCATATTTGACTTGAAGAATCAAATGTATCTACGTTGAATAGGATAATTTCCGTAAGGAAAATTTTGCTGGGTTTTTCTAGCATGTGGGTTTTCCCAGGGTAAATGCTTGTGTCTCTTGTTTGGTTGTCTCTTTACGATTCTATTGTAATTTTTTTCTACTATTGAAGATATTTTATGTAATTTCTTAATGATAAATTTGAATACAAGAGGAACATCATTAGAAGTAATTATTAGCTAGAATACCTATGAAAAATCAACATGATATGATATCTTGGGTTATAGAGAAACCATTTAAGGAATTTCTAGAACTAATTCTAATCCAAGCTGAAGAAAGTATGAAGCTGCTATGAAAATAATATCACAACAGTTTCCTTGAAAAAGCCCTTATCCAAATCGTTGTTTGCAAGTGTGTATTATAAGGGTCTGTTTTCGCTGCTACGACACCCTCCAAAAGTTTTATCTACATTCAAATTTGGAAGCCTACTTTGACCTTGCAAGTTTTTGTTTCTAATACTATGAGTCATCCCATGTATATTCTCTAAGTTTTCTAGCCCCTTTGTAAAGAAAACTCAAGTGTTGTCTTTTGGCATGGGAAGTGTCACACATTGTCTAAGCAGTGTTTTGGTCTATTTCGAGAGGAAAATTTGGTGTCTATGGGTCCTATTTATCATATAGACATGTATTTAACCCATTATTGAAGTTTCATGCACTGTTGCACAAGTGCCGTCACTGTCGTCGTAAAATGTACCTTAAGTGTTGCACTTGGAGGAGTATGTTACTTTTTCGTCACAATAAGGGGAACATGTTGTTGCTAAGTGCTGAGTTTTCTATGTTTTGTCGTTGATTTTTTTGAGTGTGTAATCATGTCCAAGTCCAAACTTAACTTCATAATTGCTTCATCGATCTTGCACTTAGCCAAATTTTGGAAGATTTCCTACCTAACCAATTGATCCTAATATGCCCTCTTGAAGTGCGCATTGCGCAATGGCAAGCCTCAAGCATGCCCCCTTTCCTCCTGTAACTACGTAATGTGAAGTTCTTTCCTCTCAGGGTTGTGCATTGTAGAGTCACAATGCTAATTTCTGGCCTCTTGACCTCCAAAACTGCGTAATCAAGCCTCCCTGTCATTCTCCTTTTGCGCATTGCATAGTAGCAAGAAAAAAGTTGTCTCCCTTCCTTCCCGAGCTGCGCAACTACAAAATCCACAAGTCTTTCTCTCTCTCCTGAATTGTGCATTTTGTAGTCTTAGTGGGCAAGCCTGCCTTGCTAAGCTCCTTAACTACACAATCTTCTTGCCTAGGCCTCAAGAACTTCGCATTGTGCAGTCACAAGCACCACTCCTACGCTTCAGGCCTCTGGAATTGTGTACTACGCAATCCCTCAACCTCCCTCCCAGTCCAATAACCAGTTCTAGATCCATCAGTGATTTTCATGAATCGTGTTAGACTAGGATTTTTTCAGGATGATGTGGTCTTGTCATGAGTGATTTCCAGTTGCAAGTATTATATTTTCACATGACAACATGATGATCAAGAAGAAGGAGAAGGAGATTATACTAGAGGACACTTATGAAGCTGCAAGGACAAGATCATCATTGAAAGAGAATATGAAAGGACACTAGTTTGTGACAACAAATAAAGATCAAGATCATAGTCAATACTCCCTACCTTCACTCCTTATGGAGGAGGAAGAGGAAGAGAATGTACCATATTTCAAGAAGACAAAAAGATAGTAGCAGAAAGAGTGGCTTGACATTATCACATTGTTTTACTATACATCACCCCAATTTATATTGATATATGGGGACCATTTTTAAATTTTCTTACCTTTAAAGAATGAGTGCTAACATTAAAAATTTACCATAAAATCTAAAGATATTGAAATTTTAGTTTTATACACTTTCCGTCGGGAAATTTCACATATCGCACATTGCAAACCCTTTTGGAACAAATGCTTAAATGTCACTACAGAGCCTTCGAAATGTGATTTTCGATCCCTTTCATAAAGGTTAAAACATCCATCTTACGAAATCTTAGTTATAAGGATAGATCGAAGGCGTAATATAATTCAAAATTTCCATAGTCGCTTTATGATATGTCTTGGACCCGAAATTATTATAAAATAATTTCTCAGTCATCGTTTAAATTCTGAAAAAGCACAAAATCTAAGAATATGTTGAGCAATCTTTAAAAAATAAAAAATCACTTGTAGGCTACCACACGTTGCAACTACCACATATCGCAAATCGCAAGACCTGAAAGTTCTTGTAGCTATCACTCATCCACCAATGTGAAATGCGAAATAACAAATGTAATAAATCAAAATTAATTCTACCGCAACATTTAAAGCCCAAATATCACAATAAAGTCTCTAATATTAGACATTGAAACAAAACGCTAAGCGAAATCCCGAGATGCGATATTGTGATTTCACAATCGCATCATCGTATGAATGTTTAACAAAACTATATTTCACGACTTGATTTTTGCAATGCGATATTTTGATTAGACATGAAGTACGTAGAATTAATATTCTTAAATGAAATGTCAATCAGATTTTTAAAGGCGTTTAACTGTTTTTAGTAGCTCGAGAAAAGCAATAATTATTTTCGTTTACAATGAGTTAAGTGCCAATATCTTCGAAATTTTTTCAATATCATTGGTTGATTTGAAATTCTCCTGTTCTAGATGCTCTATATTTTTCACTTCGTCTTTGCTTCTTTGAATTTCAGGAAAGCTTCCAAAGATATGTCTTTAAGGAAAATGACGCAGAAGAACAAGAAACAAATCAATTCAGAGTCTAAGACTACATAAATGCTACTTCTATTCTTAGATACCACATGCAACAAAGATGCAGGAGCGACAACATGGGAGGTTATTTTATAATCTCCACGAATATGAACAACCCAGAATTACTGAAATCAAACCAATAGCTGATTCCTCAATGCCATCGATAGCTCAAATGAGTGATGCAACCTGCTCTTTCCTTCATAGGATAGCAACAAGGCCTAAAATTTTACCATACACATATATGGTTAAATGGGTAATTGAAAATGTGAACATCGTAGACAGATAGTTCATAAATTCAAAGATAGAACTCATGGGATCTTTCATAGCCGAAGACCTGAGGCAAATATACCATCTTCCAGAAACTCAGAAAACTTATGATTCAACATTCCTATTGCAATTCGCAAAAGAGAATGATGAATCGTTCAAAATAATTCAGAGTTGGAGGTCTGGGGGCAACAAATTCAATCAAGAAAAAACTGGTATGTACCATATTGATCCTTTATCAGCTCCTCATAACTATGCGGCCACTATGTTATGTAGGTTATATGAAAAACCTGACGGTACCAAGTTTTCAATACATTGGGTACCCTTGCTAGATGCATGCGTCAATTCCATTATAATGAACTAGGCCACCATCCTATTTGATAACCCAGCTATGGCTATCTAAGACTATCGTCATAAAAGAAATACCTCCATGAGAATTCCCCCCCCATTATATATGAGCGCGTACATTATGGACGCTATTTGTTTTTCCACTAAATTTCCAATCATGGGTTCAAAATGGACTAGTCAAGACCCAAACCCTATTCACCTCAGTCATAAAGAGTTATGGCATTCCTATTTCACATCTCATTCTTACCGAATTTGTCATGGTGTTATGCTACCCATGCACCAACTTATTTTTGACAAGAAAGCCCCTAGGTTTTTTGAAGAAGCAAGTGTAGATTTTCTCCCAATTGGGAAGTATTTTACTAAAAAACTGTTTAACTACATCAATGTTTTAGGGAGTGTTGCAAAAACTCATGTTATTCCTCTGTACGTTCTAGAATAAACTGCTAGCAAGGGAAATTTCTTACCAAATAGTAGGATATGACCTTGAAAAGAACCTCAAAGTTTCAAATAAAGATTCATGGCAGGTTTTCTCGATACATTGTGGTGTTTTTACACTAAATGATTTTGGTCATGCAATAGAAGAGATTCAAAACATAGAAATTCTAAATCTAGCCACCATTCCAAGCAGGAAATATGATCGAGATAAGGTAGCTTAAAATTTTGCTATGTTAGTGAAAGTTAAGGCATTTATTCATGAAGCTGATAAATTCAAATATCTATTTGAATCCACTCAATCTTTTGAGCAAGTTATAAATTGGGAAAAGGTAAAGTTGGATCCAATTGAGTTTCACAAATTCTAAGAACTCAGAAGCAAAAGGCTTGAACAAATTCCATTGAATTTGTTAAGCACCTAACATAAGGCTACACCCAGTGTTAGTAACAATACTGATGAGAAAAATTATGAAGCAGAATCAATTCACAACACAAAACAATCGCAGAAGGAAACAAAAGGCACGACCAAGACTAGTCAGAAATCAACTGAACAAAAAAACAACAGATGCAAATTGATCCAAATAAAAGCACTGCTGATAGAGAAAAAGGAAATGATATGGAACAATAATGGGATGAATTTAGTCAAATCCTCAAGAATAGAAAAGAGATAATGAAAGTTCAAGGAAATTCACAATTTCATACACCTCAGCAAACTCAGAGGAGATCAAATCCAGATCAGGAGATAATCAAGAAATAGGCTCACAAGAAGTAGCGATTATCCTTGCATTCCTTATATCTGAAATCACTTAAAAATAGAAGAAATTCCTCCTCTAGATGTGTTCTACAGTCCTGAGTATAAGGCTGTAGTAAGGCGACAGAGAAAAATAAGAAGACTAACAACTTATACTCAGGAAAGTACATAAACAACAACAAGCCAAGTGGCAGAAGTGTCCGTGAAAGAAATTCATAGTCTTCATGGTTTTCCTAAAGTAATAGCAACAAGAAAATTTTGGAAATAATTATTTAATATGAGTGGAGAAACACTAGCTGCCATGAGTTCTACATATCAAACACAATCAAATGGTCAAACAAAAATAGTTAACAAATTTTTTTAAGGTTATCTACAATGTTACTCTTTAGGAAAGCAATCTTAATGGATGAAGTGGGTTCTTCAAGGAAGAATAATAATATGATACTACCTATCACACATCTACTAAAATTTTCCCATTTAAGGCCCTTTATGGATATCCAACTCCTAGTATCTCATACTTTTTGCAAGATAAGTCCAAAGTATAGGAAACAGAGTCACATATGGAAAATACTAAAGAAAATTTGAAAATTATTATGGAAAACCTTCAAATGACATGAAACATGATAAAACAACAAGGGGAACAACATTGAAGTGAAAGATAATTTGAGGAGGGTAATTAGGTATTTTTTAGATTATAGCATTATAAGCAATCTTCATTCAAGAAAAAGAAGAATAAAGAATTAGCTCAAAAATGTTATGGCCCTAAATAATTATTCATAGGATTGCACAAGTGGTATAGAAGTTATATTTTCATTCTTCTTGCATTCATAAGGTTTTTCATGTATCTTGCCTAAAAAAGGTTTGAAATAAATATTTGAAATATTTGAAATTTGAAATTTTGGTTTAAAACAACATAAATATTTGAAATTTTGCAAGAATTGTCTGGCACACTTTGAATATTAATTTTGAAGTCAAGTGCATGATGCTGTATAGGATCAAGTGTCATTTTGAATACCAAATGTTTCACAATAAACTTCTCAACATGCTACCCTGCAGTAAGGATTAAATGACAATATTGCATCAACTATTTCCATAATAAAAGTGCACCTTGGCCATAAGACTAAACAACTACAAATGTTGTAGATCTAACAAGACCACACAATCAAATGTATTCCACAAGGCCAATACCGTATGAAAAATGAAAAGGAGTTTGCAACCAAAAATACCTTAGGCAACTAATTCAATTAGATACACCAAACCATCAGCAAAAAGGAAAACCAGCCTACTCAAAAGGCAAGCGTTTACCTCCTTTGACAAAATTTTGAGTTCCGAAACAAGGGCCTTTATTGTCTTGTCAATGCCCTTAGTAATTTGAACAGGGTTTGCACCTGCTGCAACAACCTAAACAAAAAGGTTTCATTTCAAATTATTTTCCACAAATTTAAGATACAACCATTGTCACTTTTGTATTTCCTAACAAGCTCATAAATTTTGACAAAAGAACCAAAATTTTTTAATACCTGATAGCAATTTTTTCACTCAAAAAATATCTTAGACTCAATAAGCCCAACCCAAAACTAAAAACCCAAACACCAGAAGACCCTACAAAAATGAATAGATGATCTTAATCCAGTACTATCGACAAAAAGTTACCTTTACACCCTCACTTATTAAACCCTGTGCTGTTGAATTTTAACTTCAACTGCTGCAGCAGAAGGACGGATGTAGCAGCAACATTTTTTTTTGGAGATTGCTTGCACGCCATCCATAAATTTTATTCAGCATTTAAAATTCTTGCAAGTTTTTTTTGTAGATGGCCGCAGCCATATTTCTGTACAGGATTGTATTTAAACACAACAACCAGCATTAACGCAATTCACCAACCAAAAATTAAACAAAAAGAAATTTACCCCCCAGTTTTGTAAATTCAAAAGGAGGACATGTGGAGCATTAATATTGGATCGCATGAAATTGAAGGGAATCTGAAAACCTGAAAACCGGACTCGAATTTTTTATAAGGCACATTGGATTGAGAATTCACGTTACAAATTAGGCAGACGTCAGCATCCCATTTTGGAACGCGAATTTGGTTTGAAATTCAATCTATTCATACTTTTGAAGTCCGACGGAAAGGGTTCTTTAATGTTTTGATAGTTTAATTTTATGTATGCTTTAATATATACATATGTTTTAAACATATGCTATATATATATCATATGCGAAATGAAAGGTGGGCCATAGAATTTAGTTTTAATTTTATTTTTTTTAAAAGAGGGTTTATTATAATATGTTTTATATGTTACGGCATATAAAAATAAAAAGGACAAAAAATCTTGGTAGTTTTTTTTATAGACAGTACGTAAATTTTTTATTACACAGTAGTGTGTAAAAAGTGAAAGAATGAGTGTAACTTTTTAAGTGTGTATGCACAGCAGTGCGAAAGTGAAAAACACAGCAGAGTGTTTTAGAGACAGAGTATGTTTGTTTTGAACAGACAGTGAGTTGGTTTTATGCACTGCGTTTTGTAGCAATCATAATTTTGTAATCCCTCTCAGTGAGGAAGAAGTGTAATAGTTTTTTTTTGAGTTATTGAAGGGAATAGAAGTTTGTTTTCAAAGTATTGAAACTCTGTCTCCTGTCAAAGAAATTTTTATTTTCTCTATGTTAAAAGAAGGGAGATTTATTCTCCATTCATTGTTCTGGAATTTTTCAATATTCCAACATGTGCAAGAACAACAGATGTTGTGGTTCCATCCCCAGCTAAATCATTTGTCTTTGTCGTAGCTTGCCTTACCAACTTGGCCCCAATATTTTCAATTGGGTCCTCTAATTCAACCAATAAAAAGGCCAAAACCATAGCATTGAGATACATTTCATTACACTATAAATAACAATAAAATTTGACTCAGCCATAACCCTTTCCTTTTATTGTTGTGAAAAGCTTTATGCATTACTCTAATGTGGCTAGTCCATAGGCCAAGTAGACCACCGGGTAACAAATATGTTTCCTTTCACCTTTGAGTTTTCAAATTATGCCTACCAAATCTAAGACATTTAAGAGGGGGAACTAATACAACGTTAAAAAGAAAACCAGAGCACACATCTACAAATTACCTCCTTAGCTACTATCACACCATCATTAACTATTTTCGGAGAACCATGCTTGCTCTCCAAGACAACATTTTGCCCCTCGCCTCAAGGGTGACTCCAACAAGATCAACAAGTTTGTTCACACCACCTGTAAGACAAATTGACAATGCTTTCAGTAAGTGTGCAATTGAATGCCAGACCATATGCCAAAACAACCCTCCATGAAAAATTAAAATAACACATTAAAATCGAATATAAGTGGACAAGGAAAGATCCACCGCAGTGAAGTTTCACGTGCAGGTGACCTTCCTTTAAACATAATTTTTTCTCTGACCTGCAATTTTTTTGTCACTCAGCCATCCTTGTTGAAGTACAACTCCTTTTCCATATCTCTTGTATTAACTACCTTCTCTCTGTCGCGTAATCTCAGAGTCCCTCTTCTGCTTGAGCGATTAAAGGAAATGGGTGAAAAAACTGAAAGAGAAGACAATTGTCTACCATAATTATCAAACATTGCACCCAACTTCTTCCCCTTTCCATTGTTACCCAATGAGGTAGATGTGGAAATTTTTATCATACTGCCCAAAGCAGAGGCCATCTTCTCTTATCCCGAATATAGAATTACAAGATCTTCATATTAGTATGAACCTTAAAAAAAATGACTCCCATTGCTAAAAACCACTTTTAAGTTGTAACAGGCAAACTAAACAACTATCGCAACTTTTGGCAACTTTTGGAGCATTAAGAGAGAAACAACCAAAGAGAAATACAACCATAATCCTCATTTTAATGAGACCGGACTATATATTTGCATTAAGATAATAGAAAGAAATCACGACTATATTAAGGCCAGCACAAAGCAATCTTTAACCAGTGTCTCTCGTGGCCTTCAGGTTGCCATGCTAGAGGTTGCATATTTTTAATTTAAATTCTTGACCTCTCGTGCCCATCTATGAATGAATCCAATGGGATATCTACATCAAATGCTCCTTTATATCCCCAAAAAAAAATTCCCTACTACAAGAGCACCAGTATTGATGGATCACCCCACACCATCCCACCCACTAGAAACGGTGAAAAAGGAAACCCGAGAAAACTTATGAAATATCTCAAGATGACTATATGGGTGGTTCTTATGAATCAACCAACCATTTAGAACATGCTCATCAATCCAAACCATGAGTATTATGTGACAATATTCAAGCAGGCACTGAATCGGATTTCTGAAGCTATGTTAGAGAAACCCTAAACTCTCACTGAAAATAGGTGAAATGTGGCACCACTCAGAGATTGACATGTGCCAATTGGCACAAGTGGTAGACAATTGGCATGCTCAAACAACGAGGTGATGCAGGAATGACATGAGGGATAAAATATCATAAAAGCCCCAAATCTGGAGAACTAAAGCTCATCACCAACCTGAGATTGACAACTTTACATGATGTAACCTATGAAATCGTAAATGGAGAAATCATAGTAACAATAAAGTAACCTATGTAACAATAAAGTCGTATTCATCCTGGGAGTGGTAATGGGAGAAATCATAGTGAACAACAGGAAACATGCAGAGTTTCTTACAATCAAATAGATGAAAAAAAACATACAAAAAACCTAGATAATAATCATGAACAAGCTTAATATTGAATTATGAACTGTAAAGGAACTTACAAAATGTGACATTACGAACCTAGTCAAGCGCACAAGCAAAAATATCCTGGACATGACCTTGGCTGACAAGTTGTATTGCTCATGATGCAAGAGGATTTGTACCTGCACTGCCAAGTCAAACAAAATCCATCATTATTTGTACAATAAATACAAGTAATTGATGTAATTGAGGTGACAATGGGGCTATTGAATTACACATGGTATCACACTTTAGCTTTAGGAATTTATCTTGAGAAGTGCGAGATTTTGCTATATCAATTCTCAAATTGTTTACAACACTATTTTTAAGAACTAATAAGAGGTGATGTTGAGGGGTTTTTGGGTATAAGAAACAATACCATTTAAAAACTAGGGTTCTCAGTCCTTGGAATTCCTTCACCTGGGCCTAGGGGCACACTAGAATAATTTCACACTAAACCATGCAAACTTAAAAGTAACTTAATAGATCCATAAAGTAATAATAATCATAATTCCTAATTTCCTATTGTATGATATGATGCAAATTATTCAAACATGAAGCAATGAAGACATGCAATGTTTGAATTTCAAGATTGATGAACCAATACAAGAAGTTAGAAACTACAACTTTGATTCAATACTCTGTGTCCTAACTCCAGGAAGGAATCTAGTTTGTAGTATAGAACATGCATCATGTATTATCAATTCTTAATTGACAACAACTAAAGGTCATTTACCTCATCAATTCCTTCACATTTTGTGTTTTAATGTTATATTCCTTATAAAAGTGTCAAATTTATTTCAAAGTAAGCAATCACTGAATAAAATAAAAAATAGTTGAGATATGATTGAGAAATGGTCATTTATTTCTTGAAAGGATCTTCACAATTTCTTTGGTTGTTTTTCATCTCAAGAAACAAGAAATGACCTAAGAAAATATCGTGATGTAATATAAGAAACAACACAGTGCAATGGCCATTTTCAAAGCCAAATGATGTCCATTGAGGACATGGCCTTTATTTGGTTCCTGTTTCATAGGATTTTCGGGTAGAAATGGAACTTTGTTGGAAGTGAAAGGAAAACATGTCTCATGTTGAATTATGAGAAAATCATGTTGTTCATGATGCAACAATTGACTGAAAATTGTTTTGGAAATCTCCTGGAAGTTGTAACTTGTGACTAAGGTTCTCATTGACCTTTACGCAACTTTGGAAAAGGAGGGTGTTGATTTTCATCTTGATATATTTGTTTTTTATGACACTAATACATGGTAATGTAAAAGGGGGAAGATCAAATTACAGTTTGATTCATTGTTGATAATTGGTGCCAATCTTCAAGAGGAATGAAGAGGTTGTTATCTTTACAATCCCATCCCAACATCAAATTCAGTGATAAGTTTCTATGAGGTTCTGGGTCAAGGAAACATTCACTCCACGAATGATATATTTAAGTAGGATTCTCCTATTCTGGGAAAACACCATACCTATAATGCATTCACTTGCATGTATAAAGGGAAAGGAAAACATGTTTTCATACAACGGTGACAAAGGCATCTTGGGGAAAGGTATCTTCACTTTTATTTATGTTGTTCACCCACACCACTCTCGTGTTTTCACTAATCCTGTTTTGTCATTTTTGGATTCAAATTAAGTTAAGGCCTTAAGTATTTTTTGACCTTTCGGTGTAGTTTTTATAATTGGCATGTATGGATTTTCCATTAATTCTGCACTTTTTCTCTTCATGCGCATGTTTCCCTGGAAATCAAATGCATGATTTAGTCCCATACATTTAACAAGTTGTTGGATCAACTCCATAGGAAATATCATGTTTCCTATTCAATCAAAATTTATCTCAGTTAAGGTAGGTAGGAAGGTTTTCCCTTTGTATTAATAGGGCACTTCTAGCTTGCATTTTTATTATATCTTTCAAATTTAGTGTCGTTTCAATTAGGGCATGAATTTTTGAAACTTTCAAGGTGAGAATGAACAAAGACAAATTTTTGTGATGGATGACTGTATATGACTCCATGGCCAGAGGAAAAGGCACTAATCTACTTCTTCAAATATCTATAGTTCTCATTCACCTCATATGGAGATGGTCCCCGATTTTGAGCCAAATGTTGCAGCAAAAAGTTCCCCCCCTCCATAATTTGATATTCAATGGAAATTTCTTAAATTGATGATGGGGCATGATTATGGAACATTGGCACATACATATGTAATGGAATTTCAAGATCATGATATATGTTTGCAAATGTTTATGGAGGTGGTGGAGCAAAAAAGAGCTCAAATAGAGCTGAAATTTTTCACATAAAAAGGACTGTGGGCTTGACTAATGGTTCCATTTAAAAAATGATATCTAGACAGAGAATAAGGGTAGCATGCAAACATGCATTGAAAATCCATCTGAGTTTGCATTGTATTACTTATGATGGATTCAAATTTGGGTTTCAAAATGCCAGGTTATGGCATGATTTTGTCGAGAAACCCTTAATTGGATTCTCATGTTGGTTTAATTTATATTTTAAGTTTTTTTTGCAGTCTTTGGGTGATAGTAACTCATGAACTAGGTTACCAATGTGTAACAATCATATTTCAAGAATAAAGTTGTGATTTTTTTATATTATTATTATTATCTATTAGCTACGAGTATTGACACCTAATGCCTAGAATTTTGACATCTTGATACCATGGATAATTTCGAAAATGTTTTTAGTAATGTTAACATAATAACTATCATTACGTGTCTTCACTTTTGTCACCATAATAGACCTGTGATATGGACTCATCACACAACTTCATATGCTATGTCCCAACAAGTTCAAACTGGTTGAACCTACCTCATAGTGTGGCTATTAAGGACAAGTTGCTTGGTATATAACTCGATAACATAGACCGCGTTGCAGTTCTAAAAAGAATCCTCAAGTGTCAAAAAAACTTCACAATATGTTCTACTATAAAGCCTTTTGGGATACCTGAAATAATATATGTATCATTGATGACTTTTAAAGTATGAAAAGATCCAGAGGGAAAGGAAATAAATGGAAGAGTGATCCACCAATGAGAACCTAGAATTTAGCATCAGATGAGTTAGAGTCTAGGAAATTGAAACCCTATAATTTTAATTAGTGATGAAGGACATCACATATGTAATTATATTTTCATGTAGAATAATCTGTTAATTCAAATTTAAACTACATAATATGAAAGGCATACCATAAATTTTTCCACGTAAGTCCAAACAACCTATAAAAAGGAAAAACCTTATTTTTCCATGGGAAATATTTTCCATGGGAAATAATTTACCTTTCCTTTTTCAAGGCAATCTAAATCACAAAAAATATGAACTATACTGCACACATTCTTGGATAATGTGAAAGTGGAAAAGGAATACCCTACACAAGTGATGCACATGTACATTTGAACACTAATAGATTTTTGTAGTTGAAATGCAATGCTTGTTTTCATTTAAATGTAGGGTTTTTAAAGCAGGGAGAAATAATGGCTGCCAAATTAATAAGCGTTTCTTTGGGAAAAATTTAAATCTTGTATTGGGTGATGAAGATAATAGAGGGTATTGAATCTTGATTCTTGACCTCTAGAGAGAACCATACAGCCTAACACAATCCAATAGAATTGACCAAAAAAACCCAAATAGAGTCAAACCTATATAGGAGGAAGGGCTGCGGTAAGAACTTACCATTTTGCAAGAGGCGGGGCGAATCTTTGATTACCAAGAGCTGAGGCGAGAATCGGGGCAGATGGTGTTGCCGCAAGAGCGGGGCGAGTGGGTGCGAGCTCGGGGCGAATCTTGTGAATGGTGTTCCCTCCTGAAGCTGAGGGCGAATGGTGAGGGCGAATGCGGTGCACTTAGGGCGAGGGGCGAATGCGAGGGTGAATGCTATTCGCAAGAGTGATAAAAAATGCGGGCGAATGTTGTTCTGCAAGAGCGGAGGGCGAATGCGCGCGTGATATCAGACGTTAATGTAGCACACGTACATTTGAACACTAATAGATTTTTGTAGTTGAAATGCAATGCTTGTTTTCATTTAAATGTAGGGTTTTTAAAGCAGGGAGAAATAATGGCTGCCAAATTAATAAGCATTTCTTTGGAAAAAAATTAAATCTTGTATTGGGTGATGAAGATAATAGAGGGTATTGAATCTTGATTCTTGACATCTAGAGAGAACCCTACAGCCTAACACAATCCAATGGAATTGACCAAAAAAACCCAAATAGATTCAACCCTACTATAGGAGGAAGGGCCTACAGTAAGAACTTACCATTTTGCAAGAGCTGAGGGCAAATGCTGTTCTGCAAGAGCTGAGGGCGAACGCTGAGGGAAAATGCTGTTCTGCAAGAGATGAGGGAAAACGTTGAGGGCGAATGCTGAGGGAAAATGCTGTTTTGCAAGAGCTGAGGGCGAATGCTGAGGGCGAATGCTGTTCTGCAAGAGAGGAAGGCGAATGCGCGCGTGATATCAGACATTAATGTAGCTATTGCGACAGATACGAAACAATAAAATCATTTTTATGTAGCGCGCATATAATTTTTGTATTTTTATGTAGTGCACATATAAGTGTCATTATACCGACGGCGGAAAAGGCGTCACTACTGCGACGACTGCCTCCAAACGTCGCAATTGCGACACTTAGACGTTGTGTCGTACTTGCGACGTTTGGAGGCAGCCATTGCAATAGTGACGCTATGGGCCATAGTGTCGCAATTGCGACGTCTTCCTCCAAACGTCGCAATTGTGACACTTTGTCTAAGTGTCGGTATTGCGACACTTTTCTATAAACGTCGGTATAGCGACGGTTTCGGGCGGGATGGAAAAAAATTGGGGAAATTTCTGACATTTGGTCAAAAGCGTCGGAACCAAGTGTCAGAATTTCTGCCAAATGTAGTAGTGAGGAAAATTCATCCTAATCTTGAAATTAAAATCAAATCAGATTTGAATAAGATACTCAAATCTAAAATCATATTTCCCATTAGACATACAAAGTGGGTATCAAATTTAGTACATGTCAGGAAGAAAAATGGTGACACAAGGATTTGCATAGATTTTAAAAATTTAAATAAAGCATGTAAGAAGGAAAATTTTCCATTACCAACCATGGAACAAGTACTGCAAACTGTATCTAGTTCTGAAATCATGTCTTTTTTAGATGGGTTTTCAAGATATAACCAAATCCTAGTACACCGAGAAGACAGATAAAATACCACATTTAGAACTAAGTGGGGACCTTATGCCTATCAGAGGATGCAATTCAGGTTAATCAATGCAAGTGCCACATTCCAAAGAGCCATGGACACAAATTTTAGAGGAATAATTAACAAATCAGTGGTTATTTATCTATATGACATCACAATCTATTCTAGATAAAGAACCAATCATGTAAATGACCTGAAGCAAGTCTTTGAGCGATGCAAAAATTATGGAATCTCACTTAACCTGAAAAAGTCCTATTTTTCTTTAGATGAAGGAAAACTTTTAGGATTCATCGTGTCCAAAAAAGGTATATATATATATCGATCCTGAAAGAATCGAAGAAATTGAAAGAATTCATTTCACTCATAATAAGAAAACCATGTAGTCATTCCTTCGACAGATAAATTTTGTAAAAATATTTGTCCTTGACTTTTCGGAGATAGTTTTGCCTTTACAAACAATGTTTAAAAAAAATTCAGTCTTCAAGTGGGGACATAATGAGAGAGAAGCATTCGATTTAATAAAACAATCTATAGTTAATGCTCCATTCTTTACTACTAATTTTTTTAATCCTTTTTCTTTATATACATTCGCGTCAGATACATCATATGCTACCGTTTTGACACAAATTAACGAGCAGCAAGTTGAAGCATCGATTTCATTTTTTAGTTCCAATTTGCAAGGTGCAGAACTAAACTATTCAGCTGTTGAAAACCAAGAATTTTCTGTCCTCAAATCTATAAATAATTTTAGGCCATTTCTCCTCAAAGCTCACACCAAGATAATAGTTCCATTCTCTGCAGTAAGGCAATTATTGATGCAAAGAGAGGTAGGAGAAAAAAAGGCTAATTGGGTAACTGATTTACAAGAATATGATGTAGAAATTAGACCTTCTAAAATTGCTATAGGTCAAGGTTTTTTCAGAATGTTAACATGAGCATCCAATTTACGAACAGAAGCAGATTCAGGTAATGATATACAAGTGTCTGAGGTAAGCCTCAACGATGCTCAGTCTCAATATGCTAATCTTAAATTTTATTTGAAAAATGGATATGCCCCCATGCAACTCAATTATAAAACAAAACATGCTTTAATATTGAAATCTAAGCAATGTGAAATGGTCAACGATGTATTGTTTAGAGGGAACTTTGATTCCATGTTATTGCGATGCTTAGAGGAAACTGAAGTAGAGAAAGTTTTGTAGGACCTCCACGATGGACCAGATGGAGGTCATTTTGGAGGAAATACGACAACACATAAAATCCTGCATGCAAGTTATTATTGGCCAACACTATTCAAAGACGCTCATGACTATGTGAGCAAATGTAAGGTCTATAAAAGTGCATCTGGAAGACAAAGGAAACCAAATTTTCCATTAAAAACAGTTAATATTGAACAACCATTCAAGCAATGGGGATTAGATATAATTGGTGAGATCATTCCTAACTCTTCCAAACAACATAAATACATCATTATAGCTACCGATTATTTTACTAAATGGGTGGAAGAAATTCCACTAAAAGTGGCCAATTATGAGAATTTTATCGAATTTATTGATTAGTTTATCATAATTAGATTTGGAATACCAATTGCTTTGATGTTTGACAATGCATCATATTTCTCAAGTGCTTCTATGATAGAATTTTCCATTAAAAGAGGTTTTAAGCTTAAATATTCTGCTAACTATTATCCTCAAGGAAATGGTTTAGTAGAATGAACCAATAAAAACCTTATTAGGATCATTAAATGAACTGTTGACCAGAACCAAAGAAATTGTCACAAATCATTAACTTTTACTCTTTCGGCAGATCGAATAACTCAAAAGGCCTCAATTGACACTTCTCCATTTAATCTTTTTTATGGGAAAGAAGCTGTTCTTCCTACTAATATATTTATTCCTTCTCTTGCCCTGGTCCAATTCATTGATGAATCAACTTCTTATTCTCTCCGAGTAAGACAATTCCAAATTCTTAAACTTGAAGAGGAAATAGAAAAAGCCAAAGCTATGCATGCTTATCATCAACAATTGGTTAAAGATTCGTTTGACAGAACTCTTGTCAGTCCAAAAAAATTTCAAATTAGTGATCTGGTTTTGAAATGGGATAAAGCACACGTGGAAAAAGGTAAAAATACCAAATTCCAAAGACTATGGCTTGGACCGTTTCAAATCATAGAAAAAATAGGCCCATCAATGTTTTTATTGAAAGATCTATCAGGCAAGAGAGATTCTCTTCCTGTTAATGGGAAAAATTTAAAGAATTATTTTTCATAGGAGGCAATCCCTTCTATTTCCTGTACATTATTTGTCTCTTCTTTTTAGGAAAATAAAATTTGAATGGTATTTACTTCTGGATTTTCAAATAAAGGTCTGAGAGAAACTTTTTGATTTTTCGCTTCTATAAATGAGAATTGTTAAGGAAATAATTGTATAATTCGGATCTCAAATAAATTTTATTTCACTAATTTTTTTTTAAATTTCACTACAATGATTTATTCTCTAATAAACTCTCACTTTTATAAATTATGTTTGTTCTACTATCAGTCAATAAAAGAGTGTTTAACATAGTAAAGACTCTTTACAGGTAAGCTAATTTAACTCTAATATTATCATCCATAAACCCTAAAAAAGGCCAATGATTCACCCCATCTGGCAAACTTTTCAATTTCAAAATGTAATTAAAAAATATAGAAAAGTTTAGAAGATAATAAGTCTCATCAAGAGCTTGTTTACCATGTTCATAGGAAAATAATTAAACTGACATTACCAATATTGTCTACCAAAATAGGGTAATGACTTGAGATTGTATCAAAAGACACAGGGTCTCATCAAGAGCCAACTTTATCAGTTTAGTTACAACCAGTGAATGGCATTTGTCAATATTTGGTTACCAAGCCAAGACAATGGCTTTTAAGTAATAAAAAATATATAGAAATTTTTTATATATAAAAAGAAACAAGTGAAAGTATATGATTATGAACTCATTTTTAAAAATTGTGATATTAACTAGATGGGACAATGAATCATTGCTGGGTAAAAGGTAACGCCTGCTGGCAATAGAGGCTTTACCTGTGATAAATGAGTATATATATAAAAAGCTAATTTGAAAGAGCCACCTAATTTATCTTTTTGAACTTAGTAAAGAATGATACATACGATCACATTTTCATCTTAAAGAGCGAATGTTATGAATTATAATCAAATTTTTTATTAATTAGTGAAATATTATCTATATTGAAGTTCATTCCTGCAACTATTTTTATTTTGAAAAGTTTTAGAAATTTCAAAAAACTGATAAGAGATAACTAGTTATCCCAATTGAATTGCCAATTGTTGTACTATACAACACCCCCATTTATATTGATATATGGGGACCCTTTTTAAATTTTCTTACCTTTAAATAATGAGTGCTAACTCTAAAAAATTATCATAAACTCTAAAAATATTGAAATGTTAGTTTTATACACTTTCCGTCGGGAAATTTCACATATGTCACATCACAAAACCTTTTGGAACAAATGCTTAAATGTCACTAAAGAGCTTCTGAAATGTGATTGCCGATCCCTTTCATAAATTTTAAAACATCCATCTTACGAAATCTTAGTTATAAGGATAGATTGAAGGTGTAATATAATTCAAAATTTCCATAGTCGCTTTACGATATGTCTCAGACTCGAAATTATTATAAAAGAATTTCTCAGTCATCGTTTAAATTCTGAAAATTCCTAAAAGCTAAGAATATATTAAGCAACCTTTAAAAAAAAAAAAAATCACTTGTAGGCTACCACATGTCGCAACTATTGCATATGGAAAATCACAAGACCTGAAAGTTCTTGTAACTATCACCCATCTGCCAACGCGAAATAAATAATGTAATAAATCGAAATAAATTCTCCCACAACATGTAAAGCACGAATACCGCAATAAAGTCTCCGATATTAGACGTTGAAACGAAATGCTACACGAAATCCCAAGATGCGTTATTATGATTTCGCAATCGCATCATCATATGAATGTTTAACAAAACTATATTTCACGACTTGATTTTTGCGATGCAATATTTTGATTAGACATGAAGTACGTAGAATTAATAGTCTTAAATGAAACATTAATTAGATTTTTAAAGGTGTTTAAATGTTTTTAGCAGCCTGAGAAAAGCAATAATTTTTTTCGCTTACAATGAGTTAAGTGCCAATATCTTCGAAAATCTTCCATTATCATTGGTTGATTGAAATTCTCCTGTTCTAGCCACTCTGTATTTTTCACTTCGTCTTTGCTTCTTTGAATTTAAAGAAAGCTTCCAAATATATGTCTAAGGAAAATGACGCAGAAGGACAAGAAACAAAGCAATTAAGAGTCTGTGACTACAAAAATGCTACCTCTGTTCTCAGATACCACATGCAACAAATATCAGGAGCGACGACATGGGAGGTTATTTATAATCTCCTCGAAGATGAACAACCCAGAATTACTGAAATCAAACCAACATATGATTCCTCAATGCCATCGACAACTCAAATGAGTGATGCAGCCAGCTCTTTCCTTCATAGGATAGCAGCAAGGCCTAAAATTTTACCATACACAGATATGGTTAAATGGATAATCAACAATATAAAAATCATAGACAGATAGTTCATAAATTCAAGGATGGAACTCATGGGATATTTCACAGCCGAAGACTTGAGGCAAATGTACCATCTTCCAAAACCTCAAAAAACTTATGATTCAACATTCCTATCACAATTCGCCAAAGAGAATGATGAACCGTACAAAATAATTCAGAGTTGAAGGTCCTGGGGCAGCAAATTCAAACAATAAAGAACTGTTATGTACCCTATTCATCCTTTATTAGCTCCTCATAACTATGCGGCCACTATGTTATGTAGGTTATATGGAAAAATTGACAGTACCAAGTTTTTAATACAATGGGTACCCTTGATAGATGCATGTGTCAATTCCATTATAATGAACTGGGCCGGATGCTATTTGTTTTTGCACTAAATTTCCAATCATGGGTTGGAAATGGACCAGTCAAGACCCAAACCCTATTCACCTCAGTCATAAAGAGTTATGGCATTCCTAGTTCACATCTCAGTTTTACTGAATTTGTCATGGTGTTATGCTGCCCAGGCACCAAATTATTTTTGACAAGAAAGCCCCAAGGTTTTCTGAAGAAGAAAGTGTAGATTTTCTCCCAATTGGGAAGTATTTTACTTAACAACTGTTTACCTACATCAGATTTTTTAGGAGTGTTGCAAAACCTCATTTTCTTCCTTTGTACATTCCTGATAAACTACCAGCAAGGGAAATTGATTACCAAACAACAGGATACGACCTTGAAAATAACCTCAAAGATTCAAAGAAAGCTTTATGGCCAGTTTTCTCGAATATTGTGTGGTGTTTTTACACTAAATTATTTTGGTCATGCAATAAAAGAGATTCAAAACAAGAAATTCTAAATCTGGCCACCATTCCTAGCAGGCAATATGATCCAGATAAGGTAGCTTACAATTTTACCGTGTTAGTGAAATTTAAGGCATTTATTCATGAAGATGATAAATTCAAATATCTGTTTGAATCCACTCAATATTTTGAGAAAGTTATAAATTGGGCGAAGGTAAAGTTGGATCCAATTGAGTTTCACAAATTCCAAGAATTCAAAAGAAAAAGGCTTAAAAAAATTCCATTTAATTTGTTAAGCAACGAAGATAAGGCTACACCCAGTGTTAGTATCAATACTGATGAGAAAAATTCTGAAGCAAAATCAATTCACAACACAGAACAATCACAGAAGGAAACATAATCCACTGCCGAGACTACTCAGAAATCAATAGAATAACAGATGGAAATTTATCAAAATCAAAGCACTACTAATAGAGAAAAATGCAATGATATGGAACAATAATGGGATGAATTAATTCAAAGCCTCAAGAATAGAAAATAGATAATGAAAGTTCAAGGAACTTCAGAATTTCATACACCTCAACAAACTCAGAGGAGATCAAATCTACAAATAGGAGATAATCAAGAAACAGGCTCACAAGAAGTAGAGATTATCCCTGCATTCCTTACATCTGAAATCACCCTGAAAATAGAAGAAATTACTCCTCTAGATGTGTTCTACAGTTCTGAGCATAAGGATGTAGTAAGGCGACAGACAAAAAGAAGAATATTGACAACTTCTACTGAAGTGTTACTAGGAAATGAGTCAATGGAAGTAGTCTGGAAAGACACTATGACTAACCCAACGTGAAATATTATAAGTTGTCACAATTTGCAGGAGCTTACATCACAACCATAATTGATAAAGCAACCGAGGTCTCAGCTTTATGAAAAGAAAATTAAGAAAGAATCTTACAGCTAGAGCAATAGCTGGAGATTGAAAAACTCAATAAACAAGCTGAGATGTAGCTGTCACAATTGCAAAAGGATATGGAAGCAATGAAAATAAAGTATGAAGTAGATATCACTGCAGAGGATCTGAAAATTTGTGAAATCCAGGAATTGATTACTAGGTACAAATATATACCAAGGATGAATTTATCAAAGAAGCTTTGGAGCTGAATTCTCAACTTACCATACAACAAGGTCTATTATGCCAAAAGATGTTTATTATCGGTCCTTATTTAGAGACTAGTGAACAATTGACAAATCAAATAATTGATCAGAGGACCAAATTTGAAGAACTAAATACTAAAATCTTAGATCATATTACATCGCAAGAAACATATGAAGGGAGAAATGCAAATCTTGCTGAAATTGAAGAAAATATTAAAGACATCTTATTCACAGATAGGGATGTTCAGATCAAACAGGCCGAGCGAGTAATGACAAGAGCAGTGGGAGCAGCAAGGAATATTATAGAGACAATAATTCACACACTTCATACTACCAATTTAATCAAAGAGGGTGACTCAAACACGCTTCTAGATATGAAATAATTAAGTGAAAATTGGAAAGAAAAGGCCCAAGTTCAAAGAAATTTGATCAAACAGATTTCAAAGACGGATTGAGAGGCATACTGGTAGTATCTTGTTAAACCACAGAGCCAAAACATGACGTTGAATTATCTAATAAATTCAACAGATAAATTTCCGCCACCTCTCACCGAAGCCATATTTTCAGGACATATCATAATGAGAGTCGACACACCACCACAAGTGAAGCCAGTGACCAATATCTGCGACCTTCAGGCTCAACTGGAAAACAAGAAAGCTTCAAAATAATATCAAAGCATTAGATTTCAGTTATTTTTAGATTTAAGATACTCATTACGAGGAAGGTTGTTTGAAACCTCCTCAAATAAATTTTGTATAATCTATTTTAGGCATATTAGATACTATTTATACCCTTCTCATGCATTTAGAGAAAGGTCCAGAAATTTATCAATAAACATTTGCAAAAGACTGAAATTTTGTATTTTTTGTGAATGCTTTGATGAGTTAATGGAAAAAAGTCTGATTTCTCTTGATATTGAAGTTTTTTAACTGATGTTTCACTTTTCTACTCATTGAATTTCTTTGAATCGAAGAGGAGCAGACACTACTGTTGATTTAATGAGTAGAACATCACATATATGGTATTTCTACACGTTATGTTGAATTTTATTTCTTGAATTGACAATAATATTTTTATCTGTATTATGTATGAGATATGTTATTATAGATGAATGTTAAATGCACTTTTGTACTGATGTTTATCTATGATTCCTTATTTCATATATGATCAAAACTATGAATGCGATACATCTCTCACAATGGTTTTGATTAACTATTTAATCAAAATAATCATTTTTCATAACTTTCATCTCTTTCAACAGTTGAATGATCTTTATTACCAATTGTTGAAAGATATCCTTTTAGATCGCATTGATGAATGAACAACCCCAGGGAAATAATAGAATAGATATTTAGTTACTTGCATAAGTAGATTAAATCATTCCTCCATTTGCATATTATACACAAACACACCATCAATATATTTATTGGGAAATTGGTCCCTTTATCCCCAGTCGGAGCCACTACACCAAACGGAAAAGGAGATGCCTCAAGGTCTAGACCGGGTGGTTTCCCCCATGTTGTTGCAATGGAAATCCGAGGCCTCAAAATTTTTGGTGCTAGAAGGACGTCCATCATGAATGGAAAAAAGGTCTGATCAATCCAAAAGCCAAGCTAAGAGTCACTCTCCCTCTATATCCCCTCCAACTTCCATATCATTATCTAGATCTATATCCTTCAAGATCTAAAGTTGAACATCCTTCTCCTAAGTCTCCTAGTGAAACTCAACCAATACTATCTTCAGATTATCACCTTATCTCCCCAGAAGTTCAGTCTTTGATTGAAAAGTTAGAGCGAGTATCCATTTATGATTAAAATTTTGAACCTTCTCAAACATCTGAAACTAGTGTTTCATCTTCTTTGCAAACAAGATGAATATTAACTCGATCATAAACTCAAAAGACAAGAATCCATCAGTTTGAATTTCCTATTGGTACTTATCAAAGGAAAACAAGGAAGAATGAGTCAGAGTCATCCACCAGCGAGGTATTTTCCAATAATCCACCTCATTCACCTTCATTACCTCCACTAATTCAACAACTTCTATTCCAACCATCAATGTTAGTTCAACTAGTTCTAATACTCAAACTAATTCACCTTCAACTAGTTCAAACACTTAGTCTGCCTCTTCTTCAACTCAAACCCCACTCATCATCTCTACCCAAGGTCCAATGGTAGGCCAAAAACCTCCACCAAATGTACAAGCATGGAATAATCCAGGTGCTGTACAAATGCCTGATTCCCTTCACCCTCTTCTTAAATACCCTGAAACATGGTTACCTAATTTTAATCCAAACGATGGCCTCCCAACTGAGGAACATCTCCATAATTATATGTTAGCCATCAATTTGCAGAGGTAAATGAAGAAGATTGTGTAGTTAGATTATTTCCATATACTCTTACAGGATCTGCAGGATCCTGGTATTTTTCATTACCTGCTCGCTCTATAACTAGCTGGAATATGTTTGAAGAACAATTCCTAGCTAAGTTTGGAGATGACCGAACCACTGCATCACTCATCAGTGACTTATCTAATCTCAAGGCTAAAACAGGAGAGAAAATTAAATATTTCAATTCTAGATTCAATAAATTACTCAATAAAATCCCAGCCACAACAGTCCATGGTGTTGAAGTTCAAATTGAGTGGTGCATTTATTCTCTTCCCTCTAACATAGTCATTTTTGTTGATAAAACGAAGTTAGCTAATTTAGCAGAAAAAATGAAGGAAGCTTTGTCTATAGAGAAACGTATAATTGCTCTTGAAAATAAAAGTTCTCAAGAAGACAGAAAATCCAAGAAAGTTTCTTTCAAAGATGGTTCTAAGAAAAATCCATCAAAATATCCTTTTGATGTTCAAGGTCTCCAGAAAGTACTAAAAAACCATGACAAATGAAATGGTAGACATCAACAAGCAAGTTGTTGAAAATTCCAATACTAAGAAAAAATTCAGATCTTTTAAGAGAAATTAGTCTTTTACTTCTTAGCCACCCAACATTATAACTAATGCTGAGTCTGACCTGGAGACAGAAGATGAAGAAATAGAGGAAGAAGAAATATAAGCAAATGAATAAGTTGAACTAAATGGTATGTGGGATTTTATCCTACCAACTGAGGAAGAAAAAGAATATTTTCCAGTTACCACAATAAGAAAGATCTCTACAGATGCAACAAAGTCTAATAAAAGTTAAAATAACTCTCCTGCTAAAGAAAATATAGTAAGTAAGAAGTCTACATCTAAGGCTTCACAAAATAATCCTTCTTCTTTAGACATTCCATCTACATCGAAGGAAATGGTAATCTATGATACCACTGAAGATAATATAGTGGAAAATATGAAGAAGACTAGGGCTAATATCTCAATACATGAACTTACTAAATTGAAACAACAACATAATATTTTTCTAAGAGAATTGAATGCAGTCCCTACCTCATCTTTGCGTGCTCTAGTAGTAGTTCAAGCTGTTAATAACATGGGTAAACCTCCTACTCCTTCAATTAAAGTGGATTCCACATATCTCATCATGATAGGTTACCAATCCATTTCTCACACTCCTTCATTCCTCTTAACTTATGATATCTTTAATAAGAATGTCCATAATTTCTTGATTGATTTAAGGGCTTATCCTAATATTATGCCAAAATTAGTATGTGCTAAATTGAACATAACTCCTCAAAAATATCATGTTCATATAGTACCACTTGAGAGGACAAAAGTAGAATTTGTAGGAGAATAAACTCCATTTCAATTAGATTATCATCAAAATGGAAATTTGCCCAGATAATTGATATTTTAGTAGCTGAAATTCCTGAATTTTATGGTTTAGTATTGAGCAAGGACTGGTCTGAGAAACTCCATGGATATTTTGCAACAGACTGGTCACACATGTGGCTGCCTTTTAATGGAAAACTAAACCAAATTCGAGTAGACCGTGAGAAATTCATGAAACACACAGTTACTGATCTTGAAGAGATCAATGAGCCAGTAGCATTCAATAATAATATTATTGGAAATTACTCGGCAGAATCATTTCTTGGAAACTTTAATGCACAATGGTAACCCTTCTTCGATAATGCGCTTATCTCCCAAATTGAAATTTTTTCCCAAAAAAACGCTTCTAAATGTAAAATTTTTGTAAATAAACTCGTAGTTAATTCTTTATTTTGGACTCTTTATTTTGATGGTTCCAAATTAGAAGATGGTGCAGGAGCTGGCTGTATTTTGATAAGCCCAGAAGGAGAAAAGACCATGCTAGCCTACATATTAGAATTCGAATGCACAAAGAATACAACAAAATATGAAGCACTAATTCAAGGTTTGTATAAAGCAATCGACCTTGGTATTAAATATCTGCAAGTATATGGAAATTCATAAATTATTATTAAACAAGTGAGAAACACTATACATTGCAACTCTGGACATCTCAAACATTATCAGTCATTTGTCCAAAATTCAACTTCTCATTTTTTAGCTTTAAATATCTCCTCTTTTCCTAGAATACAAACTCCTAGTTCAAATTTATTGGCCAATGTAGCATTGAAATTAATACCATCCCAAGAAATTAGTCCCGATAGTTTTTCTATTGAATTAATTTTTAGACCATCCATTCCTGATAATATTACTAGTTGGAGAGTTTTTAATCACGATTATGATATTATAGACTTCCTTACCTCAGAAGGATCTTATGATGATCAAATTATAGATGAGCATGAACATGACACCCAGATAAATAAAGAACAAGATGGAAATTCAATACCAAAGTCTGTTGTCAAACTCAAAGACCTTTATGATTTAAAAGATAGGTTCAAGAAAGTTATTAATTCTAAAACTCAAAGTTCAACTTTAAGATTTGAGTTAGTAAATCTTGGAACTGATGATAAACCACAAAATGTCAAATTAGGTTTTGGTTTATCTTTTGAAGAAACATCATCATTCATCAGGTTATTAAACACCTACAAAGGTGTTTTCGCTTGGGATTATGTTGATCTCAAAACGTACGACACCTTTGTCATCCAAGACACTATCCCTATGATTTCATACGAGAAACCTGTGCAACAGAAGTTAAGGAAAATTCATCCTAATCTTGAAAGTCAAACAAAATGAGAGTTGAATAAGCTCCTCAAAGCTAAAATTATATTTCCCGTTAGACATTCAAAGTGCGTATCAAATTTAGTACCCGTCAGGAATAAAAATGGTGACATTAAGATTTGCATAGATTTTAGAAATTTAAATAAAGCATGTCAGAAGGACATTTTTCTATTACCAACCACAGAAAAAGTAATGCAAAATGTAGTTGGTTCTGAAATCATGTATTTTTTAGATGGATTTTCAAGATATAACCAAATCCTGGTACACCTAGATGACAGATTAAAGACCACATTCAGAACAAAGTGGGGAACTTATGCCTATCAGAAGATTCCATTCAAGTTAATCAATGCAGGTGTCACATTCCAAAGAGCCATGGACACAAATTTTAGAGGACTAATTAACAAATCAGTGGTTATTTATATAGATGACATCACAGTCTATTCTAGACAAATAACCAATCATGTAAATGACCTAAAGCAAGTCTTTGAGTGATGAAAAAAGTATGGAATCTCACTTAACTCAAAAGATTCCTATTTTGCTTTAGATGAAGGAAGGATTTTAGGATTCATCATGTCCAAAAAAGGTATCTATATCGATCCTAAAAGAATCAAAGAAATTGAAATAATTCCTTTCCATCATAATAAGAAAACCATGCAGTCGTTCCTTGGACAGATAAATTTTATAAAAAGATTTGTCCCTGAATTTTCGCAGATAGTTTTGCCTTTACAAACAATGATTAAGAAAAATTCAGTCTTCAAGTGGGGACATAATGAGAGAGAAGCATTCGGTTTAATAAAACAGTATATTGTTAATGCTCCATTCTTGACTACTAATTTTTTGAATCCTTTTACTTTATATACGTTCGTCATATACATCATATGTTTCCATTTTGAAATAGCTTAATGAGAAGCAAGTTGAAGCATTGATTTCACTTTTTAGTTCCAATTTGCAAGGTGCATAACTAAACTATTCAGCCGTTGAAAAACAAGCATTTGCTGTCTTCAAATCTACAAAGAAATTTAGGTCATTTCTCCTCAAAACTCACACTAAGATAATAGTTCCATTCTCTGTAGTAAGGAAATTATTTATGCAAAGAGAGGTAGGATAAAAAATGGTTAATTCGGTAACTGATTTACAAGAATATGACGTAGAAATTATACCTTCTAAAATTGTTAGAGGTCAAGGTTTTTGCAGAATGTTAACAAGAGCATCCCATTTACCAACAGAAGCAGATTCAGGTAATAATGTACAAGTGTCTGAGGTAAGCCTCAACGACGCTCAGTATTAATATGCTAATATTAAATTTTATTTGAAAAATGGATATGCCCCCATGTATCTCAATTATAAAACAAAACATGCTTTAAGATTGAAAGCTAAGAAATACGAAATGGTCAACGATGTATTGTTTAGAAGGAACTTTGATTCCGTGTTATTACGATGCTTAGATAAAACTGAAGCAAAGAAAGTTTGGCAGGAACTCCAAGATGGACCAATTGGAGGACATTTTGGAGGAAATATGACATCACATAAAATCCTGCATGTAGGTTATTATTGGCCAACACTATTCAAAGACGCTCATGACTATGCGAGGAAATGCAAGGTCTATCAAAGTGCATCTAGAAGACAAAGGAAACCAGCTTTGCCATTGCAACCAATTAATATTGAACAACCATTTGAGCAATGTGGATTAGATATCATTGGTGAGATCATTCCTAACTCTTCCAAACATCATAAATCCTTACATCTACCAATTATTTTACTAAATGGGTGGAAGAAATTCCACTAAAAGAGGCCAATTATGAGAATATTATCTAATTTATTGATCGGTTTATCATAACTAGATTTGGATTACCAACTGCTTTGATGTTTGACAATGCATCATATTTCTTAGGCGCTGCTATGATAGAATTTGCCATTAAAAGAGGTTTTACGATTAAATATTCTGCTAACTATTATCCTCAAGGAAATGGTTTAGCAGAATGAACTAATAGAAAACTTATTAGGATCATTAAATGAACTGTTAACTAGAACCAAAGAAATTAGCACAAATCATTAACTTTTTCTCCCTGGTCCAATTCATTGACAAATAACCTTCTTCTTCTCTCCAAGTAAGACAATTCCAAATTCTTAAACTTGAAGAGGAAAGAGAAAAGGCCAAAGCTACGCATGCTCATCATCAACAGTTGGTTAAAGTTTCATTTGTCACAACTTATGTCAGTCCAAAAACATTTCAAATTGGTGATCTGGTTTTGAAATGGGATAAAGCACACGAGGAAAAAGGTAAACATACCAAATTCCAAAGACTGTAGCTTGGACCATTTCAAATTCTCCTGTTCCAGCCGCTTTGTATTTTTCACTTCGTCTTTGCTTCTTTGAATTTTAGGAAAGATTCCAAAGATATGTCTCTAAGGAAAATGACGCAAAAGAACAAGAAAAAAAGAAATTCAGAGTCTGTGACTACATAAATGCTACCTCTATACTCAAATACCACATGCAACAAAGATGCTGGAGTGACGAAATGGGAGGTTATTTATAATCTCCTTGAATATGAACAACCCACAATTACTAAAATCAAACCAAAAACTTATTCCTCAATGCCATCGACAACTCAAATGAGTGATGCAGCCTGCTCTTTCCTTCATAGGATAGGAGGAAGGCCTAAAATTATACCATACACATATATGGTTAAATGGGTAATCGACAATGTGAACATCGTAGATATACAATTCAGAAATTCAAATATGGAACTCATGGGATATTTCATAGCCGAAGATATGAGGCAAATGTACCATCTTCTAGAACCTCAGAAAACTTATGATTCAACATTCCTATCACAATTTGCTAAAGAGAATGATGAAACGTTCAAAATAATTCAGATTTGGAGGTTTGGGGGAAACAAATTCAAACAAGAAAAAACTGGTATGTACCCTATTGATCCTTTATCAACTCCTCATAACTATGCAACCACTATGTTATGTAGGTTATATGGAAAACCCAACAATACCAAGTTTTCAATACAATGGGTACCCTTGATAGATGCATGCGTAAATTCCATTATAATCAACTGGGCCACCATCCTATTGGATAAGTTAGCTATGGCTATCTTAGACTATCGTCATAAAAGAAATACCTCCATTAGAATCCCCCCCCCCATTCTATATGAGCGTGTACATTATTGACGCTATTGTTTTTGCACTAAATTTCTAATCATGGGTTGGAAATGGACTAGTCAAGACCCAAACGCTATTCATCTCAGTCATAAAGAGTTATGGCATTCCTATTTCACATCTCATTTTTACCGAATTTGTCATGGTGTTATGCTTCCCATGCACCAAATTATTTTTAACATGAAAGCCCCAAGGTTTTCTAAAGAAGCAAGTGTAGATTTTCTCCTATTTGGAAATTATTTTACTGAACAACTGTTTACATACTTCAGATTTTTCAGGAGTGTTGAAAAACCTCATGTTCTTCCCCTGTACGTTCCTGATAAACTGATAGCAAGGGAAACTTTGCTTACCAAACAACATGATACGACCTTGCAAAGAAACTCAAAGATTCAAAGAAATATTTATGGCCAGTTTTCTCGGTACAATGTGGTGTTTTTACACTAAATAATTTTGGTCATGCAATAAAAGAGATTCAAAACATATAAATTCTAAAGCTAGCCACCATTCAAATTAGGCAATATTATTGAGATAAGGTAGCTTACAATTTTACTGTGTCAGTGAAAGTTAAGGCATTTATTCATGAAGCTGATAAATTCGAAGATCTATTTGAATCTGCTCAATATTTTGAGCAGGTTATAAATTGGGCAAAGGTAAAGTTGGATCCAATTGAGTATCACAAATTCAAAGAATTCAGAAGCAAAAGGCTTGAAAAAATTCCATTGGATTTGTTAAGCACCCAACATAAGGCTACACCCAGTGTTAGTATCGATACTGATGAGAAAAATTCTAAAGTAGAATCAATTTACAACACATAACAATCATAGAAGGAAACAAAAGCCATGACCGATACTAGTTAGAAATCACCAGAACAGCAGATGGAAATTGATCCAAATGAAAGCACTAATGATAGAGAAAAAGGTAATGATATGGAAAATCAATGGGATGAATTTAGTTAAAGCCTCAAGAATAGAAAAGAGATAAAGAAAGTTAAAGGAACTTCAAAATTTCATACACCTCAGCAAACTCAGAGGAGATCAAATCCAGAAATGAGAGATAATCAAGAAACATGATCACAAGAAGTAGAGATTATCCCTGCATTCCTTACATCTAAAATCACCTTGAAAATAGAAGAAATTCCTCCTCTATATGTGTTCTACAGTCCTGAACATAAGGCTGTAGTAAGGCGACGGAGAAAAAGAAGAATATTGACAACTTCTACTGAAGTGCTACTAGGAAATGAGTCAATGGAAGTAGTCTGGAAAGACACTACCATTGACCCAACAAGAAATATTACTAAGCTGCCACAATTTTCAGCAGCTTACGCCACAACCACAATTGATAAAGTAACTGAGGTCTCATATTTATTAAAAGAAAAGGAAGAAATAATCTTATAGCTAGAGCAACAACTATAGATTGAAAAACTCAATAAACAAGCTGAGATGTAGCTATCACAATTGCAAAAGGATATGGAAGCAATGAAAATAAAGTATGAAGCAGATATCACTGCAAAGGATATGAAAACATGTGAAATGCAGGAATTGATTACTAGGTACAAAGATATACCAAGTAAGGATGAATTTATCAAAGAATATTTGGAGCTGAATTCTCAACTTACCATACAACAATGTATATTATGCCAAAAGATTTTTATTATCAGTACTTATTTAGAGACTAGTGAACATTTGACAAATCAAGTAATTGATCAGAAGACCGAATTTGAAGAACTAAATACTAAAATATCAGATCATATTACGTGGCAAGAAATAGATGAAGGGAGAAGTGAAAATCTTCCTGAAATTGAAGAAAATATTAAAAACATCTTATTCATAGACTGGGATGTTCAAGTCAAACAAGTAGAGGGAGCAGTAACAAGAGCAGCGAGAGCAGCAAGGAATATTATAGAGACAATAATTCACACACTTCATGCTACCAATTTAATCAAAGAGGGTGACTCAGACACACTTCCAGATATGAAAGAATTAAGTGAAACTTGGAAAGAAAAGGCCTAAGTTCAAAGAAATTCGATCAATCAGATTTCAAAGATGGATTGGGAGGCATACTGGCAGCATCTTGTTAAACCACACAACCAAACCATGACGTTGAATTTTATAATAAATTTAATAGATAAAATGCTACCACCTCTCACCGAAGCCATATTTGCAGGACAGATCAAAAGGAGAGTCGGCAAACCACCACAAGTGAAACCAATGATCGATATCTGTGACCTTCAGGCCTAGCTGGTAAATGAGAAAGCTTCCAAATAATATCAAGGCATTACACTTAAGTTATTTTTAGATTTAAGTTACTCATTACGAGGAAGGTTGTTTTAAACCTACTCAAATAAATTTTGTATAATGTATTTTAGTCATATTATATACTATTTAAACCCTTCTCATGCATTTAGAGAAGGGTCCAGAAATTTATCAAGAAACATTTGCAAAATACTGCACTTTTCTATTTTTTGTGAATGCTTTGATGATTTAATGGAACAAAGTTTTATTTCTCTTGATATTTAAGCCGTTTAACTGAAGTTGCATTTGTGTACTCATTGAATTTCTTTGACTTGAAGAGGAGCTAGAGAGTCACCTCATTTGTTATATGACCCTCATAGCTCAAGTAAAATAATTTTCACTTTGGCTCCTCTAACTAGGTATTAGAGAGGGAGATAGGTCTTTTGAGGAGCAAGTGGTAGCTCTAACGCCCCACTATTGGAGTTAGTGTTGTTCATTGTATCGATGTATCTTAGAAATTTCGCTTAGTACTTGAAGCTCATTGAGCCAAGGCACTTCATGTGTATGTCGTAAATTTTGTAATATTGTTCTTTGAATTTTTGCAATATATGTTGTTTTCATTTGTAGTAAAGAACTATTTTGATGGCTTTGGTGCTTATCTTGTTGAAGGTGTATTGTACTTTTTTTAACGATCGTTAATTCTATGTGAACTATTTCTCTAATCTATTAATGATTCTTTCATATATATATATATATATATATATACATGTTTGTGTATCTTTATTAGATTAATACTTTTACTCTTCTCTTAAAATCTCACTTTCTTGTTTCCTCTAGTGAAAGAACCTTGATACATTATACAACTGAACATTCCACAAGGCATACTCACTTGTTCATTCAAAAGTACATGTATATTACTTTCTTTTGATAACCATTTCAACCAAGGAAAATCTCTAAGAAAAATGGCAACCTGGCATTATTCCTGGAAGCGCTCCTATACCAAACGGTGCGAAGTCTAATTGGGATTTTTCATCGGGGAGACCCCCTTGCATGTTGGCGGCTTCCAACACCGTCAATAGGGACAAAGCCACAGGTGTAGGATTGATCTAGGCAGAAGTATGACTAAGAAGACTGCAGAAGGAGGCCAAGAAAACCCTTAGTTTGAGCCTTAGCCCAAATTTCAATCTGAACCTGGGAGTCTATTACAGAGGAGCCCCAGAAAATAAGCAGATAAAATACCTTTGTCTTTGGTCAACTAAGTTTGTTTGCAAAAGGGTTTACAACAATGTAACCTTAACTTTAGTGATTGTTACAAATAAATCTAACAAAATTGATTTGATTTTTGGAGAGATTGATAAATTATATGATCTTGTAGATTTGTGAAGAGACCAATCACCTATATGATCATTGATACGATGCTAAGTTATTGATTCATTTGTACTTGGAAATATTCTTGAATCCTATGGTGGTGAAATCCATGGCTATACCTTATATGAATAATGATGAGTATTGTAAAGAATGTCGAATTCTCTTAGGGATAGGGAGTTTACTGAGATTATACTCTTGTTTTTCTCTTGGTTGAAGGAAGACCCATTGTTGAGATTTCTATCGAAGGTTTTGAGGATGTTTTGACAAGCTCTAAATGTGGTAAGAAATGTTGGCAATTAGGATGACTTTAGGGATGTTCAAATTTGACAATATTGTTGCTACTGATGACCAAGATGACTCAGGAAATCAAGCAAAATATGATTGCAAAAGGAAAGTATGCCTCTAGAAATTGGTAAGCAAATTCTAAGCCCATTCATCACATGTTTATTCAAGTAGTACTGCAAAGGTGAATATTAGTATATTCAACAATTTTGTGATGTATTCAAAGGACCTTGTAGCATATCTAGTTATCAATACAAGCACACTGTAAATATGTTTTTGAGCCTTGGAGACAATCAAAATGAAATGAAAGCCTTTGAATTTAAATTATGAATTGGACCAAGTATGATGTGAATATTTGGCTTCTTGAAGTTTTGATGTGGGATGAACATTTCCTTGATATATGTTCAATAGAATACTACCTTGAAATTGTAGTCTCTAATGTTGTGACTGAGTAGGAGTTTTGGTGCCATTA
Source organism: Pinus albicaulis (assembly GCA_034641835.2). Classification (NCBI taxonomy): domain Eukaryota; kingdom Viridiplantae; phylum Streptophyta; class Pinopsida; order Pinales; family Pinaceae; genus Pinus; species Pinus albicaulis. Next base: position 427,519,067 of record CM076582.1, read on the forward strand.
GTTGCATGGAAGACATATGGCTATCACTAATAAGGATCCTCTCTAAGCCAAATGGAATTAAAAATGGAATTAGAATTATCCTATGCAAGCAATATTATAATTTTCATGATCATCAAAAAATAATTCGAAGATGGTTTGATAAACATTGGGCATCCGACAAAGATTTTTCCATTCGTGATATGGTCCTCAAATGGGATAAGATCCATGAGGAGAAAGGAAGACACTAAAAATTCGAAGACCTTTGGTTCTTTCCTTTCCAAACATCTTCAAAACTTAGCCCTTCCACATACATTTTGCAAACATTGGAAGGTAAGGTTGAAAATTTATCTATGAATGGCCATATTTTCAAGAGATACTTTTCATGAAAAACTCATTTGACCATATGTAAATAAATCTCCATTTACTAAAGGATGTGCGTGCCCTTATAACTTCTTTATTTTTTTTGGTAAGGACAATTATTTTTTATTTTTATTTTATTTTTTTATTTTGTTGTATAATTTCAGCAATGTTTACATTTTCCAAGAAATGTACATTTGTCACGAAAATTTATTCAATTGAATTCAAAGGTTAAGGATAAAGTAACTTGAACTTATGTATAGTCTAATATTGTTGTTATTACTTTATTTTTAAATAAAAACTTTCATTCCTCATTGTTTACTTTTTGAAACAAGAGCTCCATCACTCTCACATTTAAAAATAGACTTAATTTTATCAGTAGTGAATAATAAAATACCGAGCTAGGATTATTAATATCAATGTTTTTGCTAAATCAAAATCATTCTTGTATCACCCCACTCTTTTGATATATAAAAATTGCAAAAACGATATATTTATAATCTGTCAAAAGGATATTAAATGATCAAAGGGATGAAAACTCTTTTGCAATAAAATGTGAGAAATATTAGAAAACTGGTCGATGTATTGAATAGGTTTGTTGGCAACGAGTAATTTTTTTTATGATATCAAGGTAATATTTGTAGAGGTACTGAAAAAGCTTGCTGGCAGTGAAGCAATGTTGGGATTAAGAGAGATGAGGACAATATGATGCAAATTATTTAGATAGTATTAAAATTCAAAACATAGTATTAAAAGTTCAAAATTGATTCAATTTAAGTTTAAAGATAATAAAGAACTTCATATTTCGGCTCTTATTTTTAAAGGCTTTCATTTTTGTCACAAATACTTCTATTTTATTTTTTACATTATTTTCAAAATATCAAGCGTTTACGGATTGATCAAAATTTAGAAAAAAACCTAAAGCCTTTAACTTTATTTTAATTTTAAATATTCACTGGTAGAGATAATTGTTTCTCCCAATGTGTCTCCATTTGGTGTTAGGCCTACAATAACCACCCTTATTTTAAAATTTTATAATAGGGATCCTTTAATTTTTTTTTCATTTAAAAATTGCCTAAAGAAAACATATTTATAATTGTATAATATATATAACAAAAATATACAATAATAAACTTGTTAAGGTTAAAGGTTGGAAATTTGAATATCGTTGAAAATTTATCCTAACCCTCACTCCCAACCTCCCAAATATATGATATTAGAATCTTGCGTGTCATGTATTCATGTTACTTCTGACTCGTGATCATACCGACTCTCGACTATTCCAACTTCCCAACCTTCCCAACCTCCCGACTAGTCTAGTCACCCTTTTTGGTTTTTATGTGGTTTTTCATTATTTGTTTTTTATTTAGTTTTAATTAAATAAGACGAGAGGTTAGGTAGTCGATAGACCGATGCTCATTATAATATTAAATATAAATAAAACCCGGAACTCAGGACTACTGGAGTACTTCCTCGATTTACAAGTGGTTTAAAAAATGGTTTTCATGTCAGGTTTAATAGACATCAATGAACCAATATGTGATTGATTTAATTTAATTTATTTCATGTGATTTTCGAAAAATTCACCATTTTTCCTTTGAAGAAGTTGTGAAATGGTAAAAGTTTAGTTTTCGCGTTAAAATTCCTTACGCTATTTGTTGGCCCTCGTTTTTTATCTCTTTTTTTTTACGAAATACATCTTATTTGTCATACTATCCATCTATACACCATCATATCCACCTTATTTTAACCAATAAATGCATATATAGGTATTTAAATTAATTTTTTCAATTCTTAGAAGTTTTTGTAAAAATTGAATTTTAAGTGCATTTTTGGACAACATCAGAAATTCCTTTAATGGCCTCACTGTTTGCATATTTTTAGGACACTTGGACTCGAGATGAATATATTTCTAGAAGGCTTGGGAACGAAGATTAAGTGTACACCTGTGGGTACAGTCAAACCGAACTTTAATAGGCCTGGTCAAAGGCGGTCAAACATGACTTGTTTTTATGGAAGATCCCTAGAAACTAGGTCAAAATTCTTATCTTGTGGGATTTTCTAGATTTTGATGGATCTGATGGATGAATTCGACCTGATTGGATAAGATAAGGATAGTCATGAATATAGGAGATATTTTATATGAATTTGTTGATACTTTATCTATTTAAGCCTCAAACTGTGAAGGCATTGATATGTAGAATTTGTATGACTTAACATTATTATTTCTGAGACTTTGGAGACCTAATTGAAGATCTGTTCTATTCCAATTGCTGCTATTATATGCTGATTGATTGAATGAAGTTTTAAGTAGCTGAAAATTACTTCAGTGTGCGAGGCAAGGGTGGAGGGCCCCCACACCGAGCTAAGTGCACTTCTTAGTTTATTTGTAGTTGCAATTTCTGAATTAGTTTGCTTATGCTTAACTTGTTTATGCTGATGATTTATGAGTGTTGATGAATCTAATTATCATTATTATTTTGCATATGAAAGGACAAACAAATGTTTAAGTTAAACATTCTTTCTATCTAATTAAGATCTTAAGTTAGAATTCATCTTTTCATGATTTTAATGATTTTTTTAATTCCTGCTTCTAACAATAGCATTATTGATAAATGAATCTATGATGAAGGACAACCAGGACCTCTTCAGTGAAGATCCTCTTCAATTATTGTTTCATGTATTTTAATCTATTGCTCAATTAGTAGTTTTTGATTTCTAATTCATGAAGTAATCTTGTTAGATAAGGACAAACAAATCTCTTAAGTTAGGAGATTCTTCTGCTTCTGATTGCACACTTGAATTTAGAAATTGTTTAAGTTAGATTTATATTTGTAATATGCATTTCCTTAATCATTGATAAATCATCTTCTAAATTGATCATAACCGAAACCCATATACTTTGGGGATGCTTATAAGTTCCACTAGCCCAGATTGATAATAAATATTTGGGTTAGTTCACACAGTAAATTGACCCAGCCTTTTGGCGCTGTTGGCGGGGAAGCATATTTCAAAATGGTCAAATAGGAAGATAAAAAGATAAAAAAAAATAAAATCATCAAAAACAACAAAAACATAGTTTTTCTTCCAAGAAATGTTTTCGTATGCCTAGAGATAGAGATCAGAAGGGTAGATATGTGAAATAAAACCCCTCAACAACTCAGTCATCCACAGGACTAACAACACTAGTTGCTGGAAGACCTACTACAGAAGAGTTAGAGGAAAAACAGAGATCAGGACAAAGATTAACTTTAGTTGAAAGACAAATCTTGTTAGCCTTCGAGGTAAAAAGAAAGAAATAACCTAAAGAAACTCCTTCCATATGGAAATAAAAAGATACAAGCAAACCAATTGTTGAACAACTAGAGCAACCTGTCCTTGAAGAAATCAAAGTAGTGGAAGAAATACAAAATCAACCTCATATTGAAACACTACATATCTCTGAACAATAAATGGCTGAAGAAGGAGAAGGATCAACTAGGATAAACATGACTCCTGAACAAAGGATTGAATATGAAAGACAACAAAGGGAATGGAGAAGAGAACTAGAGGAAGAAAGAAGAATTGAAGAAGAAAGAAAGGCAGAGGAAGAAATAAGAGCAGAAGCACTTAGAACGATAGAGGAAGAAGTAAGAAGAGAATCAAAATAGAATAACACAAGAAAACGAGCAAGAAAATCATAATGATCAGGAAACTACTTTTGGATTTCCAATCTTAGATGAAAGAGCAATATTAGAGAAGAAATAAAGATGAAAAACATTCCATCTTCTGTATTTCCTAATTTCTATGGAATGTCAACAGAAAATCCTAATGCATTCATGTTCGAGTTTGATATCTTGTGTAGAACTTATGGATATACGTATGACACACACAAGCTTCGAATTTTTCCTGCAACTCTGAAATAAACAACCTTGAAATGGTTTATGGGATTAAGAGAACATACAATAGCTTCTTGGGATGATATGAAGAATTTTTTTCTTAAAAAGTATCAAGCTTAATGCAGGGCTAGAGACTCAAAAGAAGACATTTTTAGAATGACACAACAAGAAGATGAAAGTTTGGAAAAATATTTGGAAATATTTCTTTATAATTTACAGAAATCCAAACATCATTCTCTACGTCCCGATACCATCCATACCATCTTTCTTAAAGGTATCAAAGATGAATATTTAGACATCCTTAATGTGATGGGAAAATGAGATATATCCAATTTACCATTTGAAGGGATTGCCAAACTTTGTCAGAAATACTCTAGGGGAAGAGCAAAGAGTGGAAAGAGAGATATTTCATCAAAAGCTTCCAAATCTGCAGCAAGTGCAGTAACAAGAGAAGAGATAGGAAGTTTACTAGAAAATTTCAAAACATATCTCTTGAGCACTTTGGGAACACAAGTAGATGTATTGAAAGCTAAGAAAAATAAAGAACAAGATGAAATCTTAGAAATTTTCTGTCCAAAGTTTAGGCAAAAATATCCACTCAAGGAATGTCCTTTGCAAGGTATACAAGTGTGTGGACTATGCACTAGAAAATCATGCAACAGAGAAATGTCCCAAATTAAAAGAATTGCAAGGAGAAGAAGTGAAAGGAGTAGATTCTCTCTACTATATGGCACCAAGGAGACCTTGGCAACCAAGGATGCCTAAAAAATTCCCTCAACAAAATCCCCAGAATTTTCAATATCCTCAAAATACATGGAATACACCAATGCCATGGCAGGCTTGGCCACCACAACAATATCAAAACCAACCTGCACAAGGTTGGAGAGGATATGGTTATGGAAACCAACCACCTCAGCATATGTATCCTCAAAAGTATCAATATCAGCAACCACACCCTCCACAACCATTTCCTCAATACCAACAATTCTAGCGACATCAACCAATGCCATTTCCACCTCAAAATCAACCAATGCTAACTCAACCACAGTAGCTTTAGCTGCCAACTAACCAACCATCTCCTAGACCAACACAATTTCCAGCTCAGCCAATAGCTAATCCAAGTAACAAGGTGGATAGACCAGCATATCATGTGGAAGATGCAACATATTATCCTAATTATTCAATTCTTCCCATACAAGATGTCCACCTAAGGTATGGGAAGGTGTTACGGAAAGATTCTCCTCCAATAATTGAAGAACAAACTCAACAAGGAGAACAAAGTCAACAATCTCAACCAGAACATCATATTTAGAAAGGTAAATCTATTATGACACATACTCCACCATATCCATAGAGATTGATACAACAGAATATCCCAATATCTCTTCCTGAATTTAATATTCTAGATGAATTGAAGAACACATGTCAAAATTCCTTTGTTGCAGGAAATTAAAGATATTCCGATATATGAAAAAACAATAAAGAAATTATGCACTAAGAAATATGGCAGAAGAAAGCAGGATCCACCTAAAATCTAGGTAATTGGAAGTTTAGCTAGTCTCATGTCTACAAACACAACCATTGAAAAAGATGTTTATCCAGGAATTCCTATGGTTACCATTTAGATTAAAAAAATTTCAGTGCCAAATACTTTAATAGACTTGGGAGCAGCTATCAATGTTATGACTACAAAGACTATGAAAATTTTGAATCTGAACAACATTAGACCTACTACTATAGTTTTAGAACTTGCAGATAGATCTAAAGTTGTACCAGAAGGTATATTGGAAGATATCATTGTCTCACTGGATTCATGGGAGTATCCTGTATTCTTAATTTTGCAGCCAAAAAAAAATCTAGGAAGGCATCCCTTAATTTTAGGTAGACCATGGTTAGCCATTACAGATGCTTACATTGGATGCAGGTCAGGAAGTATGATTATTGCACATGGATATGAAAGGAAACATGTTACATTGTATCCTCCTGCTCAATCTCCTTCTTTATTATCATGGCTTGATGGGGAGGAACTACAAGAGCTTCAATCTATTCTTAGTCTTAATTAAGTTTATAATTTTAGAGAGGAGGAAGAAAATGAGGAATTATTAGATATTTTCATCTTAGAACCAAATATTTCAGAGCAGCTTAGAGTAACTCAATATCTTTTAAATGAACGTTTTCAGGAAAATTTCATTATACAATCATTGCAAAATGCATTCGAAAGTATTTTTCCTATTAATTCAATTACCAATTCAAACAAAAAAATAATTGAGATCAGTCTTGAGATACATTTTAATATTGGTAATAACTTACAATCATCACAAGAGGAAAATCTAATAACATTGTTACAAAAATATTCAAAATCTTTTTCCTGGGATTACACAGACATGTAGAGAATTCATCCAAAAACATGTATCCATCACATTTACACTAATGATAAAATTAAACCTGTAAGGAAACCACAAAGAAGGATGAACCCCATGATGAAGGAAATAGTGAAAGAAGAATTACATAAACTATTACAATTCATATTTATCTATCCTATTTCAGATAGTCAATGGGTTTCACCCTTAGTTGTAGTACATGAGAAAAATGGGAAATGGAGAATTTGTGTGGATTATAGAGAACACAATAAAGCTACATTAAAAGATCATTTTCCTTTACCATTTATTGATCAAGTGTTAGATTCATTAGCTAGAAAGAAGTTCTTTTCATTTCTTGATGGATTTAGTGGATACAATCAGATAAAGATAGCATTGGAAGATCAAGATAAGACAACATTCACATGCCCATGGGGAACATACACATACAATGTATTACCCTTTGGTTTATGTAACGCACCTGCTACCTTTCAGAGAGCAGTACTTGCAATCTTTGCTGATTTGATCCATGAGTGTGTAGAAGTTTACATGGATGATTTCACTATGTATGGTGAAAAATATGATGATTTTTTATAAATTCTTGAAAAAGTGTTAAAAAGATGCATAGAGACAAATCTATTCCTCAGTAATGAAAAATGTTTTATGATGTTAGCTGAGGGAATAGTGTTGGGACGCCATATTATTCTTCAAGAATCAAGGTGGACCCAACAAAAATTCAAGTCATTGTGAATTTAATACCACCCACAACACAAAAAGAAGTTAGAAGTTTCTTGGGTTATGGAGGCTACTATAGGAGATTGATTGAAACTTCAGTAAAATAGCTTTTCCATTATTCAAATTACTTGCGAAAGATGTGGAATTCCAATGGACAAATAATTGTCAAAATGCATTTGAAAAATTAAAAGAAAAGTTTTCAATTGCACCCATTCTTCGAGGACCTAATTGGTCTTTGCCATTTCACATTTCAATTGATGCATCTGACATTGATATTGGAGCATCACTTGGAAAAAAAGAGAATCATTTTAATTATGCCATATATTTCATAAGCAAAAACTTAACACCGACATAATTGAACTACATTGTTACAGCAAAATAAATGTTAGCTGTAGTACATGTAGTTAATAAATTTCGACATTATATAACAGGTTATCAAATTTACATCCATAGGATCAGTCAGCCATAAAATATTTAATGAAAAAATCAATCACAAATGGCAAAATAAATCAATGGTTGTTATTAATGCAAGAATTTAACATTATTGTACAAGATCGACCAGGCAAAGATAATCAAGTTGCAGACTTTCTATCAAGACTACATTCACTTGGTGATCCAAATCCAGTATCAGACAATTTTCCAGATGAACATCTATTTGCTATAAATTTCAAAACTCCATGGTTTGCAGATATAGCTAACTATTTATCATCTGGCATCCTACCATCTCATTACATAAATAAACATAAAAGAAGAATAATTAGAGAAAGTGCTAGATATAGTTGGGTCAATAGAGATCTCTTTTATACTGGTGTTGATCTAATGATTAGAAAATGTGTTCGAGAAGATGAGATTATTGATATTTTGAAAGCATGTCATGACGAAACATGTGGTGGTCATTTTGGAGATAAGCAGACAACATACAGAGTGCTGAAACTTGGATACTACTGGCCGACCATCTTTAAAGACTCCAAGGCCTATGTGAAGAGATGTGATAGCTCCCAAAGAATTGGTAGACCAGTGGCATTAGATGAAATTCCATTAAATCCACAAGTACCGATTGAACCATTTGAACAATGGGCTTTAGATTTTGTGGGACCAATAAACCCTCCATCCAATGGAAAGAAGTACATCTTGGTATGTATAGATTATGTAACTAAGTGGGTAGAGGAAAATACAGTAGCACGAGCAATATAATATACTGTTGTGTCTTTTCTGTTTGAAGAGATATTTGTAAGGTATGGAGTTTCGAGACAAATAGTAACTGACCAAGGCACACAATTCACATCAAAACTTGTTTGAGATCTTACGGAGAAATATAAGATCAAACACAGAAAATAAACTGCGTATCATCCCCTAGCAAACGGACAAGTGGAATCAACAAATAAAGTCCTAGAGAACATTATGACAAAGACTATACAAATGAACAGAAAGGACTGGTCAGAAAAATTGAGAGATGCACTATGGGCATATAGGATAACATGGAAAAACACAACTGGGTTCAGTCCATATCAGTTAGTGTATAGAAAATAAGTCCTATTACCCATATAATTTCAAATACATACATTCAAGCTAGTAGCAGAATTGGGGATGGAATTATCTGAAGCACAACAACAAAGAATTATGGATTTAAATCAACTGGATGAGATACGACAACAAGCAGTAGAGCACACATCTCTTGTGCAAGAAAAAAGAATCAAATGGAATGATTGATTCATAAAGAATAAAGTGTTTCAGAAAGGAGAATGGGTGCACTTGTTCGACTCCAAGTTCAAAGATTTCAAAGAAAAGTTTACGACTCATTGGTTTGGGCCATATGAGATTGAAGAAATCTTTGAAAATTGAGCCGTGAAGATAAAAAAAATTGACGAAGCATCTGTTTCGTTTATCGTTAATGGACATAGGCTTAAATTTTACAATAAGCCTATAAATAAAGAGGATTTTATGAGAAAAAATTCCATAGATTCAGATTTGGAACTAATGGGGTAGCATAGCAATATACCTCCCATAATTCCAGAAGAAGAAGAAGAAGAAAATAATAAAAATAATAATAATAATAAAAATAAAAAAAATAAAAGATTTTGGTTGTGAAAATCCAGGAAACTGGCACAATACAAACTCGAATTCATATCAGAAAACCAACTTGTTTGGCCAATATGAATTCTCTTTCTGTTGTCATTTTACTTCAGTATGATTTTTGCAGATATACCCCCTGAGTCATGTCAGACTTGAGGACAAGTCTTACCATCAGCTTGGGGGAAGGTGTGTAATAAAATTATGAAAATAGTTTCAGCAGCTGAATTGAAGATGGAAATGAGTTACAATTACAAAGGGACCTGATACATCATTCAACATATACATAAGGGACCTGAATTATTATTGAGAAAATTATCCAGAAGGGACCTGTATCATTACGACAGAAAATTTTTTCAAACATTATTGCAAGTTATGCTAGAAGGGACCTGAAAATACAAAATGTCAGAAGAGACCTGAGCTACATCAATGTTAAAGATCATGACAAAAGGGACCTGAAATGTTAAATTTTAACCTACAGAAAGGACCTGAATAATACCATTCAAAATCAAATCAGATGCAAAGTAGAAATAAAGTCTCTACATAGTCTGAAAGAGCCATCGTTATAACAAACGAAATGTCGAACATCATGAACATCAAATGGTTTGAGGGAATACAAGTACAGTAAGTAAAAAAATTTCTCTTAAAATTTCAATTTTTTGTGAAAATATTCTAGAATTGTAAAGCTAATTTAGTACTGGTTATGCATTTTTACCACCTACATTTCATTACCTACGTTCTTAGCCCTATTTTATCCATATCCACACCACTATTCTAATCACTCAATAAAAATTCCATAATCTATCCATACCATACCCTACCCTACTTTTCTAAACAAAAGAATCATAAACAAAAGGCTTAACATTAAACCTTTGTTGGACCTACAATAAACAAACAAATAGGTTAGTTTCATTGTAAATATTTGATTTTAAAACATGAACATTTCATTGGTCATTTTTAAAATTAAATTAAAAAACAAAACCTGAAGTCTAAATCATATGATAGCTCAACTATTTAAATTTCAAAACAAAAGCGCAATCATGATTATGAGCTAAGGTAATGGAGCTAAAGGAGAAATCATAATGCAAACAATGGAATGCAAACTATCCTAAGGTATGATGCTATGACAAATAATGTATGGAAATGATGCATATATGGATGGACAAGAATATGATGAGACAATGATACATACATGGTGGAGGAACGTAAATATGATGGCACATATTTGATAACACAGTGATGTATATACAACTGATGAAACACAAATATGATGGCGCATATTCGATGAGGTATGATGCATTTCAGTAGAGAATGGAAGAGGACACAGTGATCAACACAAATCATGAGAACAAAACGTGAAAATGACTATGTAATAAGTGAAGTCGAGGATGAGATGTACACCATTGAGTCAACATGCCAAATCAGTCAAGAAAGGTAAGCCACGGATGCACCAGTCAAAGCGGTTGATGAACGGTAAAAAAAGATTCAAAATGAAAAATTACAACAATGTGTAAACTGTTGAGAGAACCTCCGCCATGTATAAAAACTTAAGCAACTGAAACACACTTTGTTTTTCACCATCATCGCCTTTCGAAGGCTCAGTGAGAGAAGGAAGGTGTGTAATCAAAACACGCATCCATTTTGAAACTCTGTTAGAAACGAATAAACAAGAGAAGACAAGGGAGAGCTGTGAGGATAATAGAAGAAATATAACACAGCAAAGAAGGCAGGAGATATAGCAGTGAGAAGAATGGAGAGATAAGGAGCATTGAATGAAGTTTCAAGCCAACATATCTGGTAGATGTGTCAAGAAACCACACTGTCAGGAGGAAAAAATCCCGTGAAGAATAAGGTAAGAAGCAAACTCAGATTTTCTTGTTTAAAACAATGATGATTCAGATGAGTAAATATCGAGGTTTTTAAACAAACTGAGAGTTATAAAAGGAGTTCTTCTACTACGGTTTTTAAAACTTGTCATTGCCTTACGTTTTGTCAATGCCACCACTCATAAAAGCTTTGCCACCAGTCAACACTAAATCCTCTATTGATTGAATGAGTAAATGATGAAGATATTGAGTAAGATTTTGATAAGATTGGCGTTACTTGAAACACAGAGACTCCAATTAAACAAAAAGGAAAATCACGAGGATCATAGCAGAAAATCACAAGGATCATTGCAAAGACAGGTAAACTTGAAAACGTCTTCGTGCACAGTCTTCTATTTCAAATTGAATGTAAACAAAGAATGGAGATTTTGGTTTGAAATGCACAGTGAATTCGTTTTAATTGGGTTGTGTAGTAAATTAATTTGATTTTCACACTTAGTAGGAGAATTTTAATCAGGTTTTGTGGAGAATTATTGGTTTAAAAGGCACAATCAACATGTGTTTTCATTTTTGCATAGCAGAGGGCAGAGTCTGGTGAATTTTGAAGAAGAAAATGAACTCATTTTATGAGATTTTTGAGCTATTTTTACAAATTCTCTGGCATAAACAATGATCTTGGATTAGATATTTAATGCTTTGCCTTAGAAAAGGAATTTTGTATGGAATCAAAGGGTTAGAAGACACCGTTGTATAAAAAAAAATTCAATTTTTTTTTTTACATAGTCAAACAAGAAGAAAAAAACTTACAAAACAAAGGCAGAAAATTTTTATTTTTAAGAGACAGAGGATCAAATAGACAGTAGGATAATAGAAACATGATTTTTTTTATTTTTTATTTTTTATAAACCTCTCTATATGAAATATTGTGTCTATTTGAAGCAGTAAGCTCACTTCTTCCAAAGAAAACAGAGGATTGAATTCAATTACTTGGCAAGGGCAGCAAATAGAGACAATATGATGTCAAGAACAGAGCCCAAATATTTTCAGATTGAATATTGGAGTAGGGACACACTTGAGAAACTTTATCAATCAAGCTTAATAGGCTTCCTTCAAAAATTCAAAGGGCACAATGAAGATATCACAAGGGATTTTATAAACAATTGCAAACAAAATGAAACTATGGTGAGTAGTTTACATATTCCTTTAACTCCAAAATCTATTTCTGAAGCTTTAGAGTTGCCATTATCAGGTGAACTATACCACAAAGGATTGCATTTCAAAGACAAGGGTTGGAACTTCTTCCTGGATAAGAACAAAAAGGGTTCTTTTGATAGATCAAAGGGGATTCATAGGGAGTGGTTCAATGAACATTGGGCTGAATTAGTTTTGATAATCCAAAAGTTTTTCACTTGTGATAACAGACATAGTGTAATACACCTATATCACATTAGATTACTACAACATATTAAAGGTGATATGAGGATCAATTTTCCCTACTTCTTTTATAGAAATTTGATGAGGATGATTGAAAGTGTAAAATTTGAGACCAAACCCAAAGAAGCCCAAATTCATCAACAGGGACTCATAAAAATCATTGTTGATTACCAGCTGAAAACTAAGGGAATGTTTGGAAAGATTTCCTGATTCAAAATAAGTTTCTAGTGCAAGTCACAGAAAACAAACTTAAACCAATGTAGGAAACAAGAAATATAGTGCATTCACCTCTATATCCAAGAACCAGATCAAAGAAACAATAGGAAACAGTTATGGTAGAGAGGGAAACATCATTCTTGACCATTTCCAGGAGACATAAAAAGAGGAATTCAGCAAATAGAAGCAACAAAGAAAAAGAACCAGAAGTGCAAGTCATAGAGACATCTCCTTTAACTAAACAAGCCAATGAAATCATTGAGAGGTTGCAGCAAGAAGTTTTTGAAAGTACTATAGACAGAGATTATTATTTTGAAAATAATGAGGTTTAAGCTACTTCAGTTTCCAAAAATACTAGGGAGGAAGACCAAAACCTTAGAAGGATCAGAGAGTTAACTGATAACCAGGAGGTAAGAAGAATAATGGAAAGGAACTTGAAAAGAGAGAATGAAACATATAAGACAAATGGTGAAAAATTGATTAAAGAAAATGAGAAGATAAGTGAAGAAATGGAAAAATTGAAAGCCAAAAACAATATTATTTACATACAAGCATTCAGGTGGCTTAAGGAGAAGAATTCTTGGAAAGCCAAATATGAGAAACAAAAGGTTAAAAGCTCAATCTACAAGGAATAACAATGAAAATATATAGATTCTCTTATACATGCAACACAACAGGAAGTTTCAGGGTTAGGAATGGGATCAACATCAGAGCTCAAGAGGTCCAAAAGGAAAAAGCGAGCATGAGGACATGCTTGAACATCAACTTGGGGGAGACACTGACCCTCGTTTTTGATGTCTTTTTGTTTACGAAATACATCTTATTTGTCATACTATCCATCTATAAACCATCATATCCACCTTATTTTAACCAATAAATGCATATACTGGTATTTAAATTAAGTTTTTCAATTCTTAGAAGTTTTTGTAAAAATTGAATTTTAAGTGCATTTTTGGACAACATAAAAAATTCACGTATTGGCCTCACGGTTTGCATATTTGCAGGAAAATTGGACTCAAGCTGGATATATTTCTAGAAGGCTTGGGAACTAAGATTAAGTGTACACCTGTTGGTACAGTCAAATCGAGCTTTAATAGGCCCGGTCAAAGGCGGTCAAACAATACTATTTTTATGGAAGATCCCTAGAAACTAGGTCAAAATTCGTATCTTGTTGGATTTTCCAGATTTTGATGGATATGATGGATGAAATTGACCTGATTGGATAAGATAAGGATAGTAATGAATATAGGATATATTTTAGATGAATTTGTTGATACTTTATCTATTTAAGCCTCAAATTTCTAAGGCATCGATATGTAGAATTTGTATGACTTAAAATTATTATTTCTGAGACTTTGGAGACATAATTGAAGATGTGTTCTATTCCATTTGCTGCTGTTATATGCTGATTTATTGACTGAAGTTTTAAGTAGCTGAAAACACCTTCAGTGTGCGAGGCAAGGGTGGAGGGCCCGAACATCGATCTAAGTGCACTTCTTAGTTTATTTGTAGTTGCAATTTCTGAATTAGTTTGCTTATGCTTAACTTGTTTATGCTGATGATTTATGAGTGTTGATGAATCTAATTATCATTCTTATTTTGCATATGAGAGGAAAAAAAAAGTTTAAGTTAAAAAAAATTCTTTCTATCAAACTAATATCTTAAGTTAAAATTCATCTTTTCATGTTTTTAATGCTTTTCTGAATTCCCGTTTCTAACAATAGCATTATTGATAAATGAATCTATGATGAAGGACAACAAGGACCTCTTCAATGAAGAGCCTCTTCAATTATTTTTTCATGTATCTTAATCTATTGCTCAATTAGTAGTTTTTGATTTCTAATTCATGAAGTAATCTCGTTAGATAAGGACAAACAAATCTCTTAAGTTAGGAGATTCTTTTGCTTCTGATTGCACACGAATTTAGAAATTGTTTAAGTTAGATTTATATTTGTAATATGCATTTCCTTAATCATTGATAAATCATCTTCTAAATTGATCATAACTGAAACCCATATACTTTGGGGATGCTTATAAGTTCCACTAGCCCAGATTGATAATAAATACTTGCATTAGTTCACACTGTAAACTGACCCAACACTATTTGTGCACAAAATTCCTAATTTTCTGCAAAAAAAAAATGATTTTTTATTAAGTCTGTATTCTACTGGTTAGTATTAAACTTTTTTTAAATTGTTAATTTAAAATTGTTCAATTGTTTTGTTAAATTCATTTTCTTATTACTCTTTCTTCTCTATTACAGGTTATTTTGAAATGGTTAAGAAAGGAAAAACACAGGCTTATAGACACACATTTCAAGAAATCAAGATGAAAATGAAAGCAATAGAAGCCCAAGGACCTGAAGATTCCAATTTAAGTCCTTCCCTCATTTTAGATACGACTTATAGGACCTAGGACATAGGTAAGATTTCATGAGTAGAGATCTTTAGCTTCTTTGAAGAAAGAAAAATGGTAGAATTAGAGAAATCAGATGATGAATATTTTTTAGACTATGAGGCAATTACGAAAACCAAGCTACATAAATTGTAGCTAGGCCTAATATTTTTCCTTATTACGATATGATAAGTTGGATTTTGACTCATGCTCATGTTCCAACTTGTTTTATTTATGATCATAATTAAAAATGTTATTTCTTCCTGGAAACTTGAAGTTCTTATTACCATCTATAAGTTAAATCCTCTTGAAATCCTCCCGAATAAAGAATTTTTACATGAATTCCATGATAATGTTCTCAAAAATAAAAACAAGGATTATAACTTAGTCATTAGAGAATGGATCCATGATCCTGAAATATGAAATTTGAAGACATGGAAATATCACTTAGTAGCAATCCTCAAATTCCCTTTCAGATATACAGTCAAAGTGCTTTCTAGACTATATGGAGAAGAAAATCATGAGCATTGTAAAGTTGAACGGGTTCCTCTTATTTATGGAATTCACAAACAATCAAAGGGATTCATCTTGGCAGATATTCAGTCTCAAAATATATCAAAATCCATTAAGGTATTTCTAGCTTCTCCACTTGGGCTTGAACACGGATTTTATTTGTATGCTTACCTTATGGATGTTGTTATGGCCTCAACTCGATTTCCATTAATGGAATGGAGTTACTCTTTCAATCATCAAAAATATATACATGATTATACTACTATATTATGGGAAAGATGATTTAAACAACAATTTTATGATATATGCAATAATATCATGATTCCTCTTCCTAAAGTTTTATTTGGAGAAAATCCCCCAAGAATTAGAAAATATTTTCAAGAAGCCCTGAAATTGGTGATTGGTTTGAAGAAGTTATTTTATTTTATTTTATTTTTTGTTTTTTGTTTTTATTTTAATCAGGATTGATGGAAGTGAGGTAGGAACTCACACTTTTCCAAGGTATATACCTAATAGACTAGTCGTCAGAGAAATAACCAATTAGACTACACTTCATGGTCAAACTAGAATGTTGCGTAAAATGCAAAAGAAAGTATGGACCAATTTTCCTATTATAGTTGGTTAGATGGTGATTAAAGATAGGGGACATGCTGTAGTCAAAGATGAGAAGTTGCAAATTTTTTTACTACATTCTTTTCCCCAGATATGACCTTAAAATGTTATCATTAATCATTACAAATCGATAAGCTTATGAAAAGCTTTTCAACATTAACGTTCATTGTATTATTATGTTTTTATTCATGCTGATGATTTTGATCAAGTAGCTCAAACAGATAATTTCATGGATTCTAAGGAGAGGGATAAAGCACCAAAGTTTAGGGAGAATACTTATAACTTTTATATGAAACATAGGAGTCTCTATAATTCAACCTCTTTTGAAAAGTTAAAATTATCTGAAATTTTGACTTTTCGATTTAATGAATTCTTGCAAAGCCTAATTCTCCATATATGTTAGAAAAAAATGTTGGAGTATCAAAAAAATCTTATTTCACTTCATTTTACCTCTTTATTGCAATCTTATGTTTCATCTAATTTGACTAAAAAAGATAAGGAAAGCAGTGTACAGAAGCAAGCTGAAAAGTTTCAAAGAACATATGAGGAACCAACTTAGGAACATGATATTTCTATGTTAGAAAAGATGATAATTGATGTTGAGTTACCCAACCAATCAAATCAACTAGAATGTTCCACAGACATGGATTTTCATAGGCAGAAATGATTCAAAAATAAGTTGAATCCCAACAAACTATTGAAACCATTGGCCAAGATATCAACAAAGTGTAATGAAGGTCACTCCAAAAACTCAAAGAATTCATAAGGAATCAATTCAATATGTTTCACAAACTCCTAAATCACCAATGAAAATTTCAAAATATTGGCCTCCAATAATGTCATTAACTTCTATTTCAACAAATATTCCAATTGTTTCTTCTATTTTTAGAACATCATCTGAAGTTGAATGAGTTATTGAAACAAATACTTCTTTAAATTCTTACTATTTCAACTTTCAAACTAAATCAATGGTTAAGAGTAATAAAATGAGGAAGCACGATTCTACTAAAATTGTTAAAGAACTAAGTTGGCAAGCCTCAGTGATCATGAACATCAAGCTAAAGAGTCAACTTGGGTCCTCACAATTTCTTGAATTATACACAACATACTGTGGATCATCTATTTGATGAATATGGAAAAAGTTTGAATAAAATCAAAGAAATCGAAGCACAACTGGAAAGGAACAAAATTTTCAATGAAGAATAATGGTAGAGACATTCCATAGTGCTTAGAGAAGGATTTTCTTTAACTATTCCACAAATAGAGAAAACAAATAATCTTATTAATTCAAATATGGAACAATTGTGGAAAAGAAAATTGAAAGATTTGACTAACCATCATACTAAGGAAATTGAATATTTGAAGACATTTAAAGAGAACCAAATTTCAGTTTCTATGAAAGAATTTGAATCCTTGCAGCAAAATTTAAAGAAAAACCAAGAAATTGTTGCAAGTATCAATTTCCTAAAAATTTAGCATGCCTTACAGGTAAAGCAATAGTTAAAGAAAAGCAGATGGATAAAATCTACATATTTTTGCTAGAGCTATTGTCCCTTATTGACTGAATTGAATTAACAATGGAGGAAAAAATGATCAATAACAAATTTGGTTATATTGTTGATTGGGAAAAAAAATTAAGTAGTGAGAATATTGTAAAATTTTCTAAAAAGGATAGAAATCTTATGGTTTCCTCATTAAACCAAAGATATTCAAACTGCAAGGAAATTAAAGAATGGATTGAAGATGTAGTTAAGTTTTGTGATTCTGTTTGGGATTTAAGATTAAATATTATAGAAGAGTTTGATATGATTCAACAAAAAGCACTTAGGGAAACAATGCTACTGAGACTTATTCAACAAGAAGTTGAAGATAAAAAAACGTCATATGAAAAAAAAAAAAAATTGGTACATGGTATGAACATGTTTTTTCAGAACTTTGTGCAAATTCCTCTTGAACAAATGAAAATTATATCTAAGTTTTCAACAAAATATAATCAAAAGAAGAGGTATATTGAGAATCTCTTATCTATGTCTCAATTCAGTATTGATAATTTTGTACCAATTCATCTTCAACATATTTCTGAAAAGTATTTGGAATGGGTTTCATACCTCCAAACAAATTCTCCTAAAATGATGCTAATCGACTCAACTTTAGCCTCTCAAATCCAGGTAGAAGATTAAAACGACCTACCTAGTTTTAGGAGAATATTTTATGATTAGATAGGATTTGTATTTTAGTATTATCTGTATTGAAAAAAATCTTTAAATATTTTCTATCTTTAGCTAAAAGCAAATATTATCTTGTTTACTTTTCTTATTTATACAACACTTGAGGTTGGTTTACAGGTTGGAAATTGTTGAAACTTAAGATTTTGATTTTGTAATCAGTATGTTGATATTCAAGCTTTTGAATACCATTTTGGAATTTGATGTGTCTCTAAAGTTATGAGTATGATTTCTTGTGATCTATTTAATTATTTGATAGACTCTGTTTGTCATTATTTTCTTTTCTCATTCAAAAATCAATTTCTATAGAATATTAGAATGCGCTTATGATTATTTCTTTTGAAATAATTCCATACATTTTATTGTTGAAATGTTTATTATTATAGACTTATTATTTATCTTCCATTTATCAACATTAAGCTCTGATATTCAAACTTTAGTTGAACGATTCACTCTCATTTTCGAGATAGATTTACTTTTTATTATTTAAGTTTAGTTTATTGCATGCAAATAAATTTAAAAATATAAAAAATAAAACCCCAACTTTTCATAAGCTCTTTAAAATAGATCACAAAAATAATTTTAAGTGCATAATTGGATCCACATCTCAATTAAGGTCAAACATTCACAGTATTTATCTAAGTATTGTGTTTGAGTGCTTCCCTCATTTCCCCCACTTTCTGCTGTCAGAACGTTCAAGCCATTTTATCTCTCTCTCTCTCTCTCTCTCACACACACACACACACATAACAATTTGTATTTTTTGTTTATAGTTGATTGCAAATATTACTTTATGTCATTTATATTCCCTAATTTAGTTTTGATTTTAGCATTTCTTTAGTTTTAGATTAGAATGGAAATGAGACCTTTGTTTCAGAGAGTGTACATACAAACCAAACATATAGGGGTCTAACTGAGCGTCACATATAATATCTGGTTGATAATTATTTTGAATAAAATATTCCCATTATATCATATCATACTAGTACCTCTCCTATATAATTTCATTCAAGTGAACCACAATATAGTTTTTCAATAGTCACACATGTTCCAAAGGCATATAAAATACAATTTGTTGAGGTTTCTTCTACCCCTATTTATCCTCACTTAAAATTTTCAAGAGCTTACACTTGTTCATGGAGTAAAATTTCACGTTCATCTCCCATTTTATTTACTACCTTGGCAAGGAGAAGACCTAAAAAATAAGTTTAAGATATAATTAATTATTCATCGCAAGTTAGTCATGAATCATCATCAAAGTTTTTCTCAATAACAAATCCATTATTTCTTTTCAAGGATGTTGATTGGGAATTTGAAACCGTGACATTGCAAACAGTTCCATCAGTAAGTTTTCAATCTTCAACCTCACCTACTCAGACATGTAATTCTTCATTTATTCAAACTTCCATAGTTCCCACTACTACTTTTCCAAGTTCTGTCTTACCTATAACTCAACTTGTTATTCCACCACGTATAAATTCTCCACCTTTGAGTCCAACTATGGTTGGTCAAACTTGATTATCAGCAAGTGTATTTAACATTGCTAGATATCAACATATTTTTCCTAAACATCCCGAAATATTTCTCCTGAAGTTTAAACTTGATGGACCTATTTCTCTTGAAGAACCTATTAAACAGTTTATGATATATTTGAAGTTAGGAGGAGTACAATATGAAGATGTAGTTTTTAGATTTTTCCCTTATATATTTGAGGGAAAATCATCCTTTTGGTATTTTTCATTAGCAAATGGTTCTATTACTAGTTAGGATGTATTTAGATTAAATTCTCTAAAATATTAAAGTGTTAGAAGTCTTAAATATTAGAGTGAGTCCCAATGAATCAATTAAGAATTTTAATCAAAATTTTCTCTCTTCTAAATAAGGTTCCAACTATTTTAAGACCTCATGATGTTTCAAATAAACTTTATGCTACAAATCTTCCCCCATCGATTGCAATAATTGTAATAAGAGTGAATAAGTTAACACTAGCTCAAAATATGAAAGAATCTTGGAATGTTGAAAATCAAATCTTACGTATAGCTTCAAAACAAGTGGCAAGTCAATAAAAAACTAAAACAATTTCTATTTTAAATAAACATTTTGAAAAGTGTAACTAGGTTCGGTCTTCATAATTACATGTAATTTTGACTCTTGTAAATAATGTAATGAATAAAATAAATTTTTATTGGCTTGCTTCATGGGTTTCATGAGCAAGGGATTATTTTTTTAGAGTCAATGTCATGTATGACTCTTCTTGGGCATAGAAAGAATGTATCTAAGTTTATACATTGTCTAGAAGCCCTCGAAAAGACAAGCACAATCATCCTCTTCATGGCCAGACTTAATATATGTACATAAAAGTCATGTCGGATCACATGAGGAGACACATCAGTTCACATGGTACATGTAGGCTTATTTAGGATACTAAACACTATATATACACAACTAGGGTCATCACATAAACACAATTCAATTAATATTCTCTTTGATATTTTAGGGTGCTAATCATAGTTCGGATGATCACAGATTCAGTGCTAATCATAGTTTAGATGATCACAGGTTCAGTGCTACAGGAGGACATGGTATTAGACAATAGAACAATGCCTTAGTGATAACACACATTGATATGAAGATGCTTGGTAATCTCAGGTATAATGCTCAGTGCTATAAGGGTGTTCGAACCTATGATGATGTGATACTTGGTGTTACAATGAAGCTATATCGTTGTTGTGGTGACATGATGATAGATGTATCGAAGAAGGTCAAGGAACCACAGTTCAATGGTATATATAGAGGCCGCAATTCAGTGATGTATCACTGTGTTTTGTTGTTGCTATAGTGGTCATAATTTGATGACCTTACATTGACATGTTCTGGTGCCATATAAAGTTCATAGGAGAGATTATCTCAGTGAAAGGAAGATCAAAGATGAAGAGGAAAAAAAAATAAGGCTGACTGTGTATTGGTCTTGGAGTGGCTACTAGGTCAAGGGTCATGGTCTTGGTATTCGTCAATTGGAATCTCTATAAGAATAATTGGTGTGGGTTTTCCTCTCAAAGAGTGAGATTTTTTGGCCTCGACTCATAGCCTATATGTTGTGTCTCTTTTCTATTTATGTTCATTCATTAGTTATTGTTTGATGAATAAGAACACTAATAAACCTAGAAGAAGAAGATCCTAATATAAAGAAGTAAAAAGCATTCACAAACAATCTGTAATCAAAGAGAAATCACCTAATACTAATGCCCTAGATTTATCAACATGCCAATCAAAGATAAGGTGCTAAAGTCAAAGGAAGGGCATCTAATCAAAGAGACACTCAAGGTTTGAGTTTCAAGAAAAGAATCTAAGCAAGTAGAAGGTCATCAAAGCAAAGTGATGGATCTACAAATCAAGGAAACTAGAATTCTACACCAGCAAGAGTGTGTGATCCTATAGTCCTTAGAAAAGGACCAAAAATACCCTCATTAAGATGAAGAGATCTACAAAGAAATACATCCCAAAGTAAAAACATCTAAGAAAAGGACTTCGAGGACAAAGATCACATCATCTTGGAGAAAGTCAACACTTTATAAGAATTGTTGATCTACACTCATTCCCCACCGAGGAAGTCTAAGTATCATGAAGGATAAAAGGCTAAGAGGTATTGGCATCAAAAGGCTACAGGGAAAGTTACCTATCATTGCAACAAGGATCCCCTCCTTATCCTTGAAGAATATCATTCGAAGAAGCATCAGTCACCATCAATAAAAAGAAGCTGGATATAAAGATGTTGTCATCATGAAAGGAACAATATCCTTTATTGAAGAAAGGATTTTTCATTTGGAAGAAGATCATCTAAAAGGGAGCACTAATACATCTTCTTCAAACATCATCAAAGTGATCAAGTTGAAGATTTCATCTTCACTTTTCAAGTAATTATCTTTCATTATATAATCAAATTTAGTATAATTACTTTGTGTTTGCAAGGAGATCCATAAGTCGGTTGGGTCATTGAAACTCCTTGTATGAGAAAAAGAAATATATAAATGATCCTCGAAGAAAGTGAAATCATTGAACAAGGTCTCCTATGAATACATGTAAATGGATTCATATGAAAGGTCCGATCATATGGCAATATTTGATACATCAAAGAGATGTATATGATAAGCTCATAAGACTATTCTATGAAGACGCAATAAAACAAGTCATATCACTTAGACCTGATCTACTCAAAATTGAAGGTATAAAAGGATGAAGGAATATCTTCATAAGATCTCAATTGCAAGATTTGGGATGAAATAATCATCATTTTTGTAAATAACAAGGTAAAAAATGTCCATGGGGATAAGGGAGTTACCTCATTCAACAAATTGTGGTTTCTATGCTAGATAGAAGAAGGCAAGTTGAGGGAAAAAGTGTTGAAGGTTAAAAGACTCAAAACTTTGCAGGAAGGAAAGGGAAGTTTGAAAAAGTGGTCCTCATAAAAGAAATAAGAGCATAAATAAGATTCAATACTATGGAAAAGTTATGGACATTACATAAAGGAAGCTCATATCACCAGAACGATGGAGGAAGCTGAAGAAAATAAGTCCAAGGAATGAAGGAGTAAGAAATATTTACTATGATTAATATATTCTCCCTCACAAAGGGTATTGTCATAGATCCTAAATATTTTATAGGATATGGCTATAATAAGATGCATTGTGGCATAATGAAAGAATTAGAAATAAGAGCTTGTGACATCACCATAGAGAATCATGAAGGACAAGAGAAACAAGATCCATGACAGTCAAATATGATGGATATAGATCTTGGGAACCTCATTGGAAGGAAGAAGTCATCTAGGACAAGGCTCATCATACATCAAGTAAAAGAGGAAACATCTTCTAGATAGGGATATGCAAGATCCTTAAGATTTTCTGATGGAATCCTCATCGAAGGGTTCATCGATCTAGAAAGGAAGCAAGTGTTTCATTAGGAACTCCAACTTGTGGATTTCATGGGATGATGGTATGATGACATAAGGGATGAAGCAGATCAAAGGTTTGAATATCTTTTCAATCAAAGAAGCCACTGAAAGAATCCTATATGACCTAAAGCTAAGCGAGGTCTGTATGCTTGTATTTAATATTATAATGCCATGTCGTATGGTTGCAAGTAACATGGATCACTACTTCTATCTTGAGAAGCATGATCAAGGGAAAAGGAATCTCCTCCTATGAAAGGTTTCCGGAAGGCATGGTTCACACTAGATGAAATCAACATAATATGTCCTCATATGAAGTATGAGGTGGTTGACTATAATTAAGAAAATTTGACTGGAATCTCTTGGGAATGGAATGCATGAAGAAAGGAAGGAAGAGATCGTAAGATATGAAACCATGGTAAAGGTAATCAACATCCAAAGACCAAGAAAATTTGACTAGAAAATCTCTCAGAAAGATATGAAGACTCTGATGGAAGTCTGAAAAATATGGAGACCCTTGACAATGAATATCTTTGGGACAGGTTTCAAAATGTATGCAGGATGTTGATACCTACATAAATATGTCATGATGAAATACCATCACAAAGGTAAGTATGATTTAAGTGTTCATTTTCTTATTTTGAACAAATTTCTAGATGGGCTTATGCAAGATTTCCAAAGTGAAGAATTGCAGATGTCTTCCTAGAAAGACCATATAAAAGGATGAAATATCCTTTCGAAAAATATGGCATGAAGAAAGCAGCATGGCATGAAGCAAGGCTAGATGAAGGCTGACGAATCACTTTCTGATGAAAGGAATGATGACATGGTTGACTCGTGGATGAAAGTGATGGATGATCTGTGCCCTATGAAGAAGTCCCAAAGATGAAAAATTCGTAACAAAGAAGAAATTCATGACATCGAAGGAAGGAGTTCTTCAAAGCAGTTGGTTTTCCCATTATCTCCACATGAGGAGATGTTGTAGATCCCTAATTAAGAGGGAGCTTGGAAACAAGTTTTTTACTTGGAAGAAACTTGGAAATTCCTAAGCCAAGAGGGAGCTTAGGTACATTCCTTGTGTAGGAATGAGTACATTCCTTTATTGTAATATGTCCTCCCTAATTAGGAGGAAGAGACAGACATGCCATTCTTGTCTTCACTCGGGAAGACAGAATGGAGGATTGGGTAATAATCTGGCATTTGATACTCTTTGAGGATGAGAAAGGGAATACAACATAAGAGTAGTTGTAGAGGACCGATATTCTTTGAGGACTGGGAATCCAAGATAAGAATAGCCCTGGTGGAACACACCTTGAGAACTCGGGTAGGGTATGTTCCATGAGAGACAATGATTAGGGTGTTTATAAATCATTGGTTTCACCAACATTGAGCTAAGATCTTATGTAGAGATAGAGTTGTTAGTCAAGGCCTTGCTACATGACAATGTTGGTTGATATGATGCTATACAGATGGGTTACCAATCTTATTCTTCTTATGCGAAATTATTCAGATTGAGAATGACCAATTACCATTATGAATACCTCCCTAGTTAAGAGGGAGCGTTGAAAATTGTAACTAGGTTTGATATTCATACTGAAATGTAATTGTGACTTGTAAATAATATAATTAAGAAAATAAAGTATTATTAACTTGCTTCATGGGCATATAAAGAATGTATCTAAGTCTATAAGTTGTCTAGAAGCCCTCCAAAAGACAAGCACAATCATCCTCTTCATGGCCAGCCTCAATATATATACATAAAATTCATGCCGGCTCACATGAGGAGACACGTCGGTTCACATGGCACACGTTGGCTTATTTAGGAGACTAACCGCTATATATACACGACTAGGGTCATCACATAAACATAGTTCAGTTCGGATTCTCTCTCAGATTTTTGGGTGCCAATCACAGTTCAGATGATCACATATTTGCTGCTAATCACAGTTCGAATGATCATAGGTTTGGTGCTACAGGAGGAAAAGTTCTCAGACATTGGAAAAATTCCTAAGTGATAACACGTAATGATATGAAGATGATCAATAATCTTAGATATAATTCTCAGTGCTATAATTGTGTTCGAACCTATGATGATGAGGTGATACTTTGTGTTATAGTGAAGTTTTATCGATGCTGTGGTGACATGATGTTAGATGTCTCGAAGAAGGTCAAGGAACCACAGTTCAGTGGTATATATAGAGGCCATAGTTTAGTGATGTATCACTATGTTTTACTGCTACTATAATGGTCATAATTTGATGACCTTACATTGACATGTTCCGGTGCCATATATTGTTCGTTGGAGAGATGATCTGCATGAAAGGAGTATCAAAGAGGATGAGGATATCAGAAAAAGGTTTACTGTGTCTTGGTCTTGGAGTGGCTACTAGGTCAAGGGTCATGGTCTTGGTTTTCATCAATTGGAATCTCCATAAGAAGAATCGGTGCGGGTTTTCCTCTCAAAGAGTGAGAGGTTTTGGCCCTAGCTCATAGCCTACATATTGTGTCTCTTGTATATTTATGTTCATGTCGTTGGTTACTTTTTGATGAAGAAAAACACTAATAAACCCAAAAGAATAATATCCTAATATAAAGAAGTAAAAATCATTCACAAACAATCTCTAATCAAAGAGAAATCACCTAATTCTAATGCCCTAGATTTCTCAACAAAACCAACAATGAGTAAAGCTGCTGAAGAGAAAAAGGATAAAGAATTTGTTGATTTAGATTCCATTCATAAGGTAATAAAGAAAATTTCAAATTAAATAATTGATTTTAAAACCATTCTTTCATAAACATCTTCAAAAAAGAAACCACAGAGATAATTTAGGATAAATCAACCCCTAATCCTAATCAAACTAATATTGAGGAATCAAATATTGATGATTATGCATAAGATTATTTCTATAGAGAACATAATGATAATCAATCTGAGAAAACATGCACAACTTTTGTAAATGTGTTTAAGGTTTTAGTAGATAGTTAATAAGAAGAAGAACTACAAGAAGATCAAAAAGAAGAAGTTGAATCTAGAAAATTTGTTAATGTGTTATGGGATGTATCACAAGGAGGATTACTTGATAATGATTTAGTTGAAGATGAAGAGGAGGTTAATGCTGTGCAGACTAGGAGTAGAAAAAAAAATCAAACTTCCACTCCAGCTACTACAAATCCTCCTAGTCCCCCCTAAAAAACAGAAACTTCCAATAAAGCTCTTACATCCTCAAATATAGTTCCCCAAACTGAACATTTTGAGTATGATTTGGTAGAGGACATGAATAAAACTAGGGAAAATATTTCCCTATTTGAGTTATCAAAATTAACTCAACAAAAGAACAAACTTCTTAAAGCCTCGGGAACTAATTCACCTCATACTCAATCCTCCAATTCAAATAATTCCCAAAAAACCCTTGCAAATAGAGTATCAAATATAAATGTAGCTATAATTGGAGATAGCTCAACTTCTAACACTCCTCCTTTCCTTTTGACCTTTGATATTTGCAATCTAAATGTACACAATTGTTTAGTGGACTCAGGGGACTCATCTAATGTTACAACCTTATTAGTAGCTCACAATTAAATCTTGCCCCCATACAGTCCACCACTCAAATTGTGAAGCTTGACATATCAAGTGTTAAGTCCCTATAATGGTGTAACCCTTATTGTTGTTAGTGTAAACCCCCTTATTGTTATTATTGTACCCTTTTAACCCCCATATTTTTATTATTGCGCCCTTAAATTATTATTGTTAGGTCGGCTGGGATTACATTGTGGCCCCATGGACTCATATATATAGAAAGGAGGTTTTGTAATTATATCGCCAAAATTGTTCTTCATGTCTGTTGGAGGTTGCCCCTAGAGTAGCTTATTTCTAAGGCGTGGATATCTCTTTTCTTCTCTTTTGGAGCTGGTTACACAACATTTGGTATCGAGCTTGGGATTCTAGGGTTTAGCACCTGCTCCAAACGGTCGTAATAAAAGTAGCATTTCACTTCCTGAACATTTCTGAAAGTTTCAGAAGCTGAAATTTTTAGAATTTCGACTGCAATCCTGAGGATATTGGCTAAAAATTTCGAGCTTTTTTTCGCAATATTTCCGGAGATATCATCTGTGTGGAAGTTAGGTATTTTTTCAAGCTCCTAAACCGGTCATCGTGGCATTTTCGCTATAATTTTTTTTCTACGAAGTTTCAGAATCTGAAATTTGTATGGTGTGAAGCTAAAATCCTGAGGAAAGTCGTCAAAAAATTTCAGAGCTTGGTTCGCAATATTTTTGGAGATATGATCTGTGGAAGGTAGTGCTTTTTCAGGCTCCTGAATTGCATCTCAAAGAGGTGATCGTGGAAAAAGTTCAATAACTCTCTCTCTGGGCATCGGATTGGAGTGGGATTTGAGAATTGTAGTAATAAGTAGTCACCACGATACATAGACTGCAGTTTCTTGGCTATCAATCTTAGAGACAAAGGACGAAACAGTGACACGTGGCAAGTCCTACAAGTTTGCTCTACTGAACCAGTCCAAAATTAGGTCATTGTGGGGGATTGGACACAAATTTGTCTTGGAGAATCCAAATCAGGTCAGACCTGTGGCATTTGAAAGAAGCTTCAGAGATCTACTACAGAGCTGAATTTCAGATATCGAAGATTTTCAAATACAGAGATAATTCAATTTCAATGTCGAGCTCCTAAAAGCTAGTAAAAGGTGTGTATTTTTTTTCCCGAATTGCATAAGTCTTGTTTGAAGAATCAAGTTGAATTGATTCAAGGAATATTGAAGAATTTTTGTCAGTAATGGGTTCTATTATGCCTCCAAAAAATAATTCCATACCCATTAAGCCCTCAGAAAGCTATACCATGACGCATGAGGAGGAAGAATTGCAATATGAGATATCAAAATTACGGTACCAAGTGCAACAAATTTCGATCTTACGAAGAGCAACCGAAGATGAATTAGATGGTTTAAAAGCAAAAATGGAGGCTAGTTTGGATGGTTTTAAGGATAAAATAAAATCTATTATGGATGATAAAGTAGTGGAATATCACAATGAGCATCAACAACAAGTTATCCAACTCTCAAAGGATAACCTAGCTTTGGTGCAAAATCAAATGAAACAACTGAAAGATCAATATCACATTGAAAGAAGTTCTGAAGCAGTCACAGAAACAAGAACTCGACAAGTACAATCAATTTCAAAGTATCTCAGCAAGTGGAAGAACTTTCCTGTAGAAGATTCCACATGGGATGATGAGAATTTTATACAGAAGCATCAAGAAATAATCAAGCGTTGAGGACAACACTTGTTTGAAGGAGAGGGGCATGTTAATCCCATATATTAATAGTTTAGTCCCTTATTATTGTTAGTGTAACCCCCTTATTGTTATTATTGTACCCTTGTAACCCCCATTTTGTTATTATTGTGCCCTTAAATTATTATTGTTAGGTCGGCTAGGATTACATTGTGGCCCACTAGGATTACATTATGGCCCCATGAACTCCTATATATAGAAAGGAGGTTTTGTGAATTGTATCATCCAAGAATTGTTCATTCATGTAATGTATTGGAGGTTGCCCCCTCGAAGTGGCTTATTTCTAAGGCGTGAATATCTCTTTTTCTTGTTTCAGAGCCGGTTACAATAAATGTTAAATGTATGTAAAGACATGATTTGATGTAAAGACATGATTTGCTCAACTTAAAAATAAGATTATCGACATTATTGTCAACGAAATCCCAGAATCATATGATTTATTACTTAGTAGAGATTGGTCTAAAAAAATCAATGGATGATTTTCAATCAATTGGTCACATTTATGGTTACCATTAAATGGTTGACCTAATAAGATCAAAGTGGTGGAAAGAGAGAAACACATGAAACATATTGTTACTGATCTTAAAAAACCCAATGAACCAATTATGTTTTCTCAAGCTTCATCAAGTAACCATTATTTTGATACTATTTTGGGTAATTATACATCTAAGTAATCTTTTATTCTTGAAAAAAAAAGTTTGAAAGTTTAAATTTCCTTATTGTTCCTTTCTTAGATGAAAATATCATATTCTATTTCTCCTTCTTCTATTTTATCTAATGATGTAAATATTGTTTTTTGGGCTTTATACTTTGATGGTTCTAAATCAACAGAAGGTGTCACTGTTAGTTGTTTTTTATTGGATTGACAAGGTAATAAAATTCTTCTTTCCTGTTGTACTAATCCCTCTAATTAAAAAAAAAAATCAGCTTAGTGAATTTTGCATGTTTTGTAGTTTTGGGTGGAGAACAATTTTGGACATAAAATTAGGAGAAGTGAGTAAAAGGAAATTAAATTAAATTTTATGAAGGGAGGCTCCAAAAATTAGCACAGAAAAGGGAAAAATATTTACATAGTCAGATGTGGGGGCCAATCCAAGAGGAAATACGAACTTCTTGGAGAATTTCGATTTGGAGGGAAGAAGGAGAGAAGGGCATCGAATTGTGGAGCCCAAGAGGATAAAAGAAAGGTTTAAATTATAAATAAGCGAGCAAGCCTCCATTTTTGGGACTTTTTCCATTTTCAGATATAAACCCTAGTTTTCTTGTGCTGCTAAGCCAAGTCAACTCATGATGCTTAACACAAGAGATTTCTGAGCGGGAATCTCACCTCTTCCTTTGGTGAAATTCAAGTGCCATCCTAGAATATTCCCATATTACACTTTGAGAGTTGCTCCTGAGCTATTTGCAGTTGTTTCGATCAAAATATATGAGCATACTCGGTGTAGTAGGGGAATTCACACTCCTTGGGAAAGTAATCTCTAGTGCAGATTTGGTTCTCGACTTTTGAGGGCACCTTCCCTTGGGATTTTGTTGAATATTTGTGGCGATTTGCAGGCCAAAATTAGGTAGAATTTTTGGGATGAAATTTTTCTTGTTTGGGCTTGAACATAGGGTCTCTAGCAGGGCCTTTATAGGGATCAAGAGTCAAGGATAAAAATGGTGTGAAGGGAGCTGGAGAAATAGGGGAAAATTGGGGAGGAAATTGTAGATATTTCAGTAAGCAAGTTGAGGGATTTTGGGAGCATTCCTCAACATATTTATAGTAGTGCATACCAATGGGGTGTCTAGGAAACTTGCATTAATTTGTGGGATTTCCAGAGGATTATATTTGGTACTCCTATTTATTGTACTTCATTTCCATTAATATAATAAAATGGCTCAGCATTTTGGCTCAAATTTCTAGTGTTGCTGATAATTTTGTTTGTGTTGATTTCCAGTTGTATGTTCACTGTTTGGTTTTTGTTGTCACTTAATATTTCCACTAGGAATATTAAACATGTAGACTTAAATTTCAATGTATTAACAATTTTGCAGAGTATGAAGCCTTACTTCAAGGGTTGGAAAGATATTAATATGGAAGTTAAGAAAATCAAGGTTTTTGGTGATTGAAAGATAATAGTTAGACAATGTAATAAAAATATTCATTGTATCTCCAATAATTTAAAAATTTTACAGACAAGAGGTGTGGAATTCAGACCAAAAATTTGATAGTTTTGAGTTAAAATCAATATCTCATTCACAAAAAAATGATGTTGAACTTTTGGCTAATGTGGTTTGAAGGCTTCTTCCAATTGGTAACTTTTCACCTAGAAATTCTCTATAGAAATCCTTTTTAGGCCATTGTTGGGCCCCCAAAATGTCATCCTTTTTTACCCTCATTTCCATCATTTACCATATTTCGTAACTCTTTACCATATTCTGTAGCTCCATAACCCTACATTAATAATAATTTTCATGATCATATGAGTTTATCATTATTATTTTCCAAGTCATTTATTTTAAGTATTTTGAGAAAATTTATGATTAAATATTGGGAAATTAACATTTTTTCATATATATCTAAAAGTGGGATGAGTTTTATGATGTTGTAGGCCTATTTGAAGATTCTAGAACAACCTTATTTGGCCACTGAACCACAAATTAGAATTTCAATTTCAACTCATGAAGAATTGTGGAATATTTGTAGAAGATTTTGATCATTGACTAAGCACATTCAAAGGAGAATAATCATGGATTTTTTGATATTTGTCTCCTATCAAAACTATGAGAGAACTTTGAGAGGATTTGTATCTCATATTTTTAGGTGATTGGTTGTAACCACAAGAGATAATTATGGATTTAGGAGAGATTTGTGGATCCACATTTATTTATTATTTATCTTAAGTTTTTGTATAAATATGAGTGCATCCATCATTCAAAGGGAGTTCCATTACAAGATTTAATTTGTAAAGTTATGATAGAGAAGAAGAGAATTGAATTATTGATATATATTTGGAGCTGTTCTCCAACTTCATTTTATCGAATACATGTTGCTGCTTTGATCTCCAAGCTTTGATAATCATTCGTTGTGCTTGCTGAGGAGTGGAGAGCCCCCATCAACCGCAACTTGCACACCTCTTTCCTTTGTTGTAAATATTTATGTTATTTCATTTATGCAAGTTAGTTTAGTTTCTTTTATGTTATTTTGATTTCATTAATGTTGTTTTGATTGATTTTATTTCTGTATGTTTGGATTGGATTGGGTTTGGATTGATTTAATTTACATATGATTGGATTGTATTGTCACATTAATAATATCACACTAGTAATTTCAAACTAGTAACCTCAAGGACCATAGTTCCTTGAGACAGAAAGTCACTAAAAAAGAGCATGCTTGAGAAAGAACATGTGCACTTGCTTTTCATTTTCTTTCAGTATTTGCTTTGTAATTTGTTTCAAGTTTATTGCATTAGATTAATATATTATGAGAAATAACCACCTAGTACATATAGTACATGTATACCTCATCAGTTCACGAACTCCTGGTTGACAATTAAATGACAAGGATTTAACTCACAATTAAATCATCTGACATTTTGGTGCTCCTTTCGGGGAGGTATACATAGGTGATTATTTTGAAAGTTTAGACAACTCATGATAGTTGCATTCATTCTTAGATGCATGGAATATTAAAATAATTTATGATGCATATTAAATTTAAAAAAAAAAAAAATCAATACATTGTACTAATTTGTGTGGAAGACAGGGAGTATCAACCAGTTGGAGTAATTTAAAAACAATTAAGAGTTTCAAAAATGTCCTTCCAAGAAATTTCTTGAATCCTAGCAACAACTAATATATCTGCCTCTCAAGAAGAGTGTATTTTAATTGCATTGAGAAACTTTTCTATCTCTCCACCTCCACAAAAATATATTCAAGTCTCTTTTGATTCCTCTTTTCAATTTGTTGAAGAGACTAAATAATCATGGAATACTTTTTATGGGGAGAAACCACTGGAATATAATATTGGAATGCATAATAAAGGAGGATATTTAAAGTGATCTAAATCAAGAAAGGAATCATGATGTCATAACTTTATTGAAAGATGGTTCCAATTAGGGATAAAGTCACATCACTCTTTAATTCTTCCTTACTTCTTGATTGCATTATCAAAAAAACTAGTCTTTCATGCTTTGATGTACTTTAATGCATATGTTTCTAACCTAAGCATGAATATGTTTTTACTCTTGTTACGCACATGGTTACACTGGAAATATGCATACACTTGAACCAAATTTTCTATTTCCAGTAGAGTAGGACAAAATCAATAAATAAAACCAAGTTTATTGATGTTTTTAAGTTTTTAAGTTAGATTTTATTTTATTTTCAATTTTATTTTTGGTGGTGCAGCAAGAGCCACCTCACTTACTAATCATTTGGCAAGAAAATCTAGGAAGAGAGGAGAACAAACAGAGCTTTGAGAGCTAGAATTTGAGCTTAGAAATCAAATATTTTTACTTTGTTTTTCAAATTTTATATTTCAAAAGAATAAAGGGTTGACAAAAATCCTGAGTATTCTCTCTTCTTACGACTTGTGCAACCTGGAACATCAGAAAGGAAATTTGAATAAAGTTAGCTTTGAATTTTTGCAATAAAACTAATAGATCTAAAAATTGGATAGGAGATATAAATTCATCATTCATTATAAAAATACTCTAAATTTAATCTCCAAATTTAAATTGGATTTGCCTCAAAATTTGCTAAACTTTTTTTATAAATAAATTATTCACTTTTGAATGAAAAAAACAATTATATTTTTCACAAATTTTTTTAACATGTTCTTTATTTTATTTTTTCAAAAAAAAAAACAATAAAACACAAGTAAAAACAATTAAATACATTTAAAAAAACAAAAAATTAACAAAATAAAAATAAAATAAACACACAAACCAAAAGTAAAACATTATAAAAATAAGTAAAACAAAATAAAAACAATAAAAAATTCATAAAAAAACAAAATCTATCAAACTAAAACTAAACATATAACACAAAAAAAACTTATATATATATATATAAAGAAGAAGATAAAACTCCACCCACTTCATCATAATAAAACAATGAATGAAAAAACCATTCACGCATCGAGGGTTACGAAATGAGATCACACACTGGCTTATCCATGGCTGCCTGCATCAAAACTGAAATTAAAAAAATTGTAAATCTAATAGAGCCTTGTGTTGTTCAACCAAATTTCTGAAAAATGATAAAATGTTTGGCATGTTAAAATGATTGTCGAACACATTTTTTGAGCAATAAAACCAATTTAATTAATGAACGTGTGTGGTAGCATTTTATCACTTTGGTTGAGTAATTACGCTCATCGTTTTGTTTAGCAGAGTTCTTGTGATCGGTTGTGAATTGATTTTTTTTTTAGCAGGGATCGTGACTTGCTTGTCTTATTCTCCGGGGGGTTTGTTATTCATATCTTTTTGTTCCAGCAGTGCGTGTGACTTAGACATTAGGTGTTGCATAATTGTCCATACATTCTGCTCTTCAACAAGGATCTCAGAGCCTATAAAACCTTGGCTGCAGAATCAATGCAATTCGGTAGCTGCAAAGTTAGTCATTAGCTGCAGAATCAATGCAATTCGGTAGCTGCAAAGTTAGTCATTATCTGCAGAATTTTGGCAATTCGGTAGCTTATGAAAATTTGGCATGTGGTCTATTGGTGAAGCATTAAGTTTGTAGAGAAGAGGTCTCAAGTTCAAAATTGGCTAGAGACACATTGTTAAATATTCTATTTTTTTGCAATTTTTGCCTAAACTTGCGATAATTTTGACAAACCGTCATTGCCACGTGGTACCCATGCTCAAATTTTCCTTGTTTCATAAAAACTTCAAACAATCATAACTCTTTCATATGACATTAATTTTCGATGATTCAAAATTCATTGTAAATATCTCGACGAGATATACATGATGAGAGATTTTTCATCAGTATTTGAGACAGTAAAAAAATGAAGAAGTTACCAACAAAACACCAACATGTAGTCCAAGGTACTAGATTCCAAACAGGTAAAAGTGCATTTATTTTTTCTTCCTTGAATTTGTTTTATTAGTACTATTTTTGAGTTTCGTGTGTACATATCAGATGAATAGAGACTAATTACCTCTCTCTCTCTCGATAGCCTTACATTTTATTGCAGAAAATGCTAAGTTTTTGCAGGTTCCAGGATGATGAAAGAAGATCACTATATGCACGAGTGCCTTTTAAAGACGAAGTTTATTTCAGAAAAGCATGTTCATTCCATGGAAAATAAGATCCATTACACCATTGCTACTAATTGAAAAAGACTCCCAGATACCAGTTTTACCATTGCTACTCATTCTAAGCCTATAATCGATCCATAAATTTCCATCTCCCTATTTCCAAACCATGATTTCAAAACTCATTTTCTCTTTGCAATCTTCATACTTTCCTGCCTCATTTTCACTCACCCTTAACCCACAAATAAAGTCATTCAACTCCCTTAAAAAGCCGAGTCACCCCATTTTCCTCTTCCTTTCCTGTCAAATAAAACTTGCTTCATAATGCAAATATTTCATCTATGGTCCTTCAAATTATTATTTTATACTTGCTTTAGATGATGGAGGATTAATTAAGGCCTCCCTTCTAACAAGTCTTGACCCATCAACTCCGACACATCATGTGGGAGATATTTAAGGTACCTTGAGGCTTGGATGCCTTAATGACAATTTCTCTCGCCAATAAACAATGGGAATTCATCAATGTCCCCTATTTGTCAGATCTTCTAGGTGACTCGACTATGACACATCTATTCATACCTTGTAAGATATACATAGGCATCTTGACTCTCATTTCTATCAATGGTGAGTAGTCTCGTGTTGGTTAATGACATTCATTAATAGCCAGTAATCTAACAATTTCTTTTAAATGTTAGACATCGAAACATATATTCACATAGATAAGAATCATGCCATTGAGTGGGAATGAATGAAGACTATATGATTTAGTAGCCGTAACAACAAAGATTCCAATTTCATATCAGATTCATCGTCTATTTATACAACCAAGAGAAAGAAGAAGTGGATCAGATTATTTTACTTCACATTCCATGATCCAACAAAAATAACCACACTCTTTTATATACATAGCTTGTCCACTTTTCAGGTAGGTGAAGGTATGCTGTTTTCTAATCTTTAATCATGTGATTACTTAAATACTGAAATTGTGATTTGGAAAATCTCTCACCACATTTATATTCCCTTTCTCATTTTCCAAAAACTGAAAACACCTTTAGATGGGGGGAAGAGAACTCAATTCATATTCACATTTCATGCCACATGTCACATTTCATTTCATCCTAACCAAAATATTTTTCCCAGTAAACTGTTATTTCATTTTGATTCTAGAAGTTTATATGTTTTGCAATGATCAATTAACAGGCACATTAAATGGCTGACAACCACTATGGTGCCTTAAAAATGAATTCTCAATGTTTTCAAATATTTTGATGCAACAAAAATAAGAAAAATATTGTTACACAAGAACCAATACTCATAAATTTTTGGTTGTCACACAAGAACCAAACATAAAAACATGTTGCAATCAAATGTCTTTCAAAGTACACTTTGAAAAGAGAATAAAGTTATCAAATGATATGATTATGCAAAGTTAAAAAGAGAATCAATAGAAAGCCAAAGTTCACATGGAAACAAAATATTTCAAGAAGATCAACTTATGATTAAGAGAATCAATGCAAAGTTGCATGAGGACCTGCAACATATTCAGTTGGGGAGAAATGTTGGGCCTCCAAAATATCATCCTCTTTTACCCTCATTTCCATCATTTTACCATATTCCGTAACTCTTTACCATATTATGTAGCTCCATAACACAATGATTAATAACCATTTCCATGATCATATGGGTTTATCATTATTATTTTCCAAGCCATTTATTTTAAGTATTTTGAGTGAATTTATGATTAAATATTAGGAAATTAACATGTTTTCATATATATATCTAAAAGTGGGACGAGTTTTATGATGTTGTAGGCCTATTTTAAGATTACGGAAGAGCCTTATTTGGCCACTCAACCACAAATTCGAATTTCAATTTCAACTCAATAATATTTGTGGAATATTTGTAGAAGATTTCGATAATTGACTAAGCACATTCAAAGGAGAAGAATCATGGATGTTTTGATATGTGTCTCCTATAAAAACTAAGAGATAATTTTGAGAGGATTTGTATCTCATATTTTTAGGTGGTTGGTTGTAACCAAAGAGATAATTATGGATTTAGGAGAGATTTGTGGATCCACATT
Source organism: Pinus albicaulis (assembly GCA_034641835.2). NCBI lineage: Eukaryota > Viridiplantae > Streptophyta > Pinopsida > Pinales > Pinaceae > Pinus > Pinus albicaulis. The sequence continues at coordinate 427,556,244 of CM076582.1, forward strand.
TATTGATTAGTTATCATAAGTTTTTGTATAAAAATGAGTGCATCCTTCATTCAAAAGGAGTTCCATTCCAAGATATAATTTGTAAAGTGGGGATAGAGAAGAAGAGAGTTGAATTATTTTAATATATTTGGAGATTTTATCAAACTTCATTTTATGGAATACATGTTGTTTTTTTATCTCCAAGATTTGATAATTGTTTGGTGTGCTTGTTGAGGAGTGGAGTTCCCTCATCAACCGCAACTTCCACACCTCTTTGCTTTGTTGTAAATATTTATGTTATTTCATTTATGCAAGTTTAGTTTATCTTCTTTTATGTAATTTTGATTTCATTAATTTTGTTTTGATTGATTTAATGTTTGTATGTTTGGATTAGATTGGGTTTGGATTGGATTGGCACATTAGTAATCTCGCACTAGTAATTTCAAACTAGTAATCTCAAGGACCATAGTTTCTTGAGACAGAAAGTCACTGAAAAAGAACATGATTGATAAAGAACATGTGCCCTTTCTTTTCATTTGATTTCATTATTTGATTTTTAATTTGTTTCAAGTTTCTTGCATTATATTAATTTGTTTCGAGAAATAATCACCTAGTACATATAGTACACGTATACCTCATCAGTTCACGAACCCCGGGTTGAAAATTAAATGATATGGATTTAACTCATAAATAAATCACGCAACATCCATCTGTCCCTAACAACATCTCTAATTGGAAAGTTTTTGATAACGATGATTAAAAAAGGGATTTCTTGACTACAAAAGATACTTTTAAAGGATCGATAATAAACAAAGATCATCATGTTTTCCAAATAATTTTAGACTTTCCAGGCGAACTTAAATTACAAAATTCTATCCCGAAATCAATAGTTCGGCTAAAAAAAGAGTATGATTTTCAAAACAAGTTCAAAGTATTAACTTTAAAACCAATAGTTCCTTGATGCAATAAAAAGTTGTTAATCTAGGAACTGACAAAAATCCACAAAATGTTAATTTTGGAACAAACTATACTCATGTTAAATGATTTGTTTTTATCAAGTGTTTTAAGGAATACAAGCATGTTTTTACATGGACATATGATGACTTGAAGGTATATGATGTTAAAAAAATCAGAAAGGCAAAAATATTCTCTTATGTTGATAATTACTTGTGATATTCTTGTAGTCTTATTAACTTTCTTTATGTTCTTATTTTATCTTATTTTCATCAAGAAATCATCAAATAAACACGAAGATCAACGACACCATATATTGGCACTCAGTCATGGCTAAAACCCCTCTATAGGGGAAAACCCAGTCAAACTCTTCCACTAGCATATTCAAATCAAACTTGAGGCAATACAAGACCTTATAGCAGAACAAAATACCTTCCTCCTCCACCAATTCATCCTTCTAAGATGATTATGCAAATTTCAGTAGTCTCTTCTTGTCTAGCAACTTCAACGCAACAACAATCTAGAATTTCGTCCCCCAACTTCCAGAATTTCGACCTACTACACATGAAATTTTGGCCTCCCCAACAGCTTCAGAATTTCAAATCTGTGAGTCAAAGAGAGAGAAAAATAACTTCTTCTTGCTTGAAAAATGTCCCCTTCTTCTTTGCCAGGGTTTTATCCTTCTTCTTGGGAATTTCGCTCTTATTTTCTGCCTCCAACTACTGCAGATTGAACTTCTTGGTTGGTGCTCCAAAAGAGGTCGAATAATTATCAATATATAGTGAATCTGTGAGGTCAAAATCCCTTAATGAATTCTTCTTGTCCTTCTTTGAGTCTAACTTGGTGGAGGAGGCCTAAATTACATATTTGACACAAAGATAAACTTGTTTCTTGACTTAAGAAGCCTAAGAAGGGTCTTTTACATAATCTCAAGGATCCACAAATCTTGACATAAACCCTAGAAACCTACAATGGAGGATTTAACCTAAAAATAATTGGCCCAAGCATGAAACCCATGCTTTAGTAAGCTAATTTCTTTTATAATAAAATTTCTTTTACTTTATTTTGATAAATATATTACAACATGACTCAAATTCAATTATGGAGGCCGAAACTAGTTACATTCTTCAACACTCCCTCTTGACTAGAGAGGTATTCATAATTACACATATATAGAGGTGCATGTAAGATCTCAATATGATATGCTCTATGAAGAGTTACAACACACACAATGATACAAATTAGATACCTTACCAGGGTACTCTAATCGGGTGAGACTAAGGTTTACTCAATCTTTAACCACTCTAGGCACCATCAGGATTTTAAGCTCTAACACCAACCAAGGGATATACATGTGTATCCAAGGTCGTAGTTCCAATACCAACGCCACCCTCCCTACTTAGAGATCTAGAAATCAACACATAGGTTGACCAGATATCCTCCTAATCATCTTGTTGCCCCATGATGCTTTATCTTTCCTAATCAATTAAATAAGATAGATATCCACCAATCCAAGCATGCTCCAAACGTTCAACCTTTTTATGGAGAGATCCTACACAATCACAACCCCAACCAATAATAAACCTTCAAATATATATACAAGTAAAGACAAGCCTTTGGGGTTCTCCATTCTGATACTACTTATATCATCATCAAGTTATCCAAATACAACTTGTGAGAATTTTTCTTCTTCTTTCACTTCTTTAGTAGCACAAAACACAACCTTAGTACTTTTCAAGTCTTTTATTTCCAAATACATCTGTAGTACTTTCATTCTTTCTTCAAGGTTTTTACTTATGACTGCTATAATATTCCCTCCCTCTTAACTAGGGAGATATACACTTTCTTTTATCCAATCACTATCTCAACTTAGGGAGATCAATAACTACCTTCTTTTATAACATTGAAGAAACTTTAACCTTTTAAGGCTTCATTCTTTCTCATGGCATCAAGGTTGTTATCACCAAAAATTGGTCATCTAACCATTTCTAATTAGATGGATCGAAGTACACCATGTAGGACCAATTTTACCATAGTAAAATTCCTTTCACTATAAGAAATAATTTAATAAACCATATTTTATTAAGTTATTTCTCGTTAAAACAAGAAACTCCATGAGGAATAATTAAATAAATCCTTATTTATTTGATTTTACTCTAGGAATAATTAATTAAATGATTTTTTAAATAATATTCTTGGTCATATTTAACCCAATTATGAGAAATAATTAGATAAATAATTACTTTTCTTATTTTTCTCTAGGAATAATTAATTAAATCATTATTTAGTTATTATTCCTTGTTAAATTTGACTAAATCACCTAGGAATAATTAAACAAATCATTATTTGTTTATTATTCTTTAACCACATTCTTGAAATGATAAATAAATAATTTATTTTTTATTATTTCTAAATAAAGGTATTTAACCAATTTAAATACCTTTTCCATCCAACAAAATATAATAAAATATTCCAAGCGGTTAGATCTAGATCTTAGTTAATAATAGTTTATTATTCACCATTATCAAGGATAACTCAATATTTTGTTATAAATAGGAGGTTTTTTCCATTCATTCTTCACTTTGATCATTCTCATTGTCGCTATTATTTTCTTTTTCCATTTGAGCTCCCACTTGAGTTCAACACATGCTTTGATTATGTACACCATTGAGAGAGAGAAACTTCTGAAGTTGAAGCATTCAGGACAACCAAGAACCCATCCCATTGAGTGGGACTGGTAACATACACTTGTTTCCTTCACTAGGTGTTATAATATAAAATCATTCTTTAATCTTGTCTTGTCTGTTGGATACTTGGAGTTAATTTTGCATCATTTATTACTATTTCTTTTTGCTATTTAGCTACTTTTACTGCATATATCTGGGTTTTCACAGGATTTGTTCTAATTGTCTATTACAGATCTAAAAGGTTAAGCAGTCATTTCTATTGTTAGGGCTATTATTCACGCATAGAAAAATTAGGATCTTTTCGTACACTTGCGATAAGATTTTACACTAAAAAATGGTGACTCCACAGGTGTTTTAATCACACATTGGCGTCGGCGTCGACAAATGGCGAATCCACTGTTGTGATTTAGATTCCTGTGTGACCAATAGATTCAACAACAAGGGTTTTTCTTTAGCTCTTTTTAGTCTCTTGATGTTTTTTTTTTAACTTTTTTTCCCTAACTCAATCAAAATTCTAACTTCTGGATGTTTTTTGGTGTTTTCCGCAGGTAACAGGTATCAGCCACGTTAGAGATGAAAAATTTTCCGTAACCTACCGCCCAAGAACCAAGGATAAGAAAATGAAGTTTTCAACCCAAATAGTGTGATTTCCCCTTGAAATCGCACTTATCTGGCCCAAAAGTGCAAGTTCACATGTTCACATGTCAGTAACTGCGATCTGGAATATTTTTCTGAGTTTTTTTATGAAACTGTAAAGGTTTTCCGAGAGCATTGTTTTGGGTTTTCCGACCTCTTTTTTAGCTCATCTTACTCCTAGATATGATCAGTTTGTCTCCTTGAAGTCAAACCAATCCCCCTAGGGTTTCAGTACACTTCCACCTTTTTAGGAGGGGTTAATTTGAGTAGGTAGTCTAAGATTTATAACACTTTCAACCATTGTTTCAGGGTCTGATCTATCCTTCTTACAGATCCTTTTTGATAGGTTATTGTTATATCAAAAACCCTCCCTTGAGTTTTGTTTGGTATTTGACTTAGGGTCTCTTAGTTTTCCCTAGTTTTTTCAACATTTAACCTTATCTTTTGTAGAATTTTTCCCCTCTGGTTTCTTGTTGTTTTCTACGTCATTTCCAATTGTATCAAGTCATTAGATCCCAGTCTCATAAACATTAGATATCTTGGCCATTTTAGTGTGTTTTGAGTCAAATTTTCCCCTTTTTCATCTGGTTGTTTCAGAGCCTTCTTTGGGTTGGGATTTATGCATGATTAGCTGTTTATTTTACTATCATTTTACTTTCATTTATAGTTTTTCAAAATGTTTTCTTTTTCTTTAAATAACCATCCAAGCTTAATGAAAATAAACACACGACTTGCACACACTCACACCTAAAGTGAAGAGAGCTTGTTTTACACCGCCAAGGTAAGACATAAGCATCATAATTAATTAATCTGCTTCACAGATCCTTTGTTTATCACTCTTTAACCTTTTCATGTCATTTGTGACTTGCCATCATTGCGCCCCCAAGGTGTTTATCATAGAGACTCCAAGGTCTTCACCCTCAGTTTCCATTAGGACGTCTTACTCCACCTTGTAGGGTCCAAGTTAGTCCTCCCCCGAGTCCCCATACCGACTCTTATTCTAGTTCATCGAGTTCTTCCTCTGATTGTGACCCCGGTTCTCGTCACCCTCATACTGTCACCATGTCAGGCGCCAATGCAGGTGTAGGTACTCAATATAGTGGTGGCCTTAGCCCTAATGCTGGAGCCACTACTAGCGGAACCACTACTAGAACCGTCCTTCCCGATGTTATCCAGTTAATCAATGACCCCATACTCCATGATGTAGGTTGGAAAACTATGCCAATTAAGCTTCCTTTAGACATTCCTAAGTTCCAAGGAAAAACTGGAGAGGACCCCACTAATCACGTCCACTCCTTTCATATGTGGTGTTCATCTAATTCCATCACCGATGACTCCATTCACCTTCGGTTGTTCCAACATACACTCACTAGACAAGCTGCAAAGTGGTATGTCGATCAGTCTACTGCTTCTCATACCACTTTTTCAACTCTTGCTAAAGTGCTTTTGTCATACTTCTAGTTATCCCTCCGTTACGATACCAGTACTGAGTTGGTGACCGAATTGCGTCAATCTTTTGCCACCCACCTTTCTGACCATGTCCAAGAATGGTGTAGAAGAAAGAGCTTGTGTAGAGTCCCTACATTCAACAACTATGTCTATATGGATTGGTTTATTAGAATTCTCTTATCCCCCATTGGTAAAGATGTCACATCTCATTTTCCTCAGTCCGAGGAAGAAGAAATGCAGGTCGCATTAAAATATGACTTGATCTATGCCCAATCTGGTGATGTTTATACTGTTTTAACAGATATTCCTAGACCTAGTGGTGCGAATGCATAGGGGGCATCTCATGCTACCGATGATATCATTGGATCACTGTCATATCCATATTATCCTCCTCACATGAGTTATGGTTATCCCAAGAGGGGGACCAGTTCCTCCAACACTTATCCCCTTTTGGGCAACTTGTATCCCGGTCAAAGCACACCTTACGCATATGCCCCACTGCATCAATCGACGCCAGGGCCAAATGTTGCTCAACCTGTTTACCCAAATGTTTTCCCATGTCCTTATTATCCTTATGCACAACCCAGCGCTCCAGCCGCTCCGGCATCAGTGCCCCCGCCTCCCATTCCTTCTTAACCTCTGCCATAACAGGCACCACCTCCTAAAGGTCAAGTGTATGCTCAGTAGAGCGTGACTAATCCCCCTATTTCAAGGTAATTAACCGAACACACCTCAAGCGAACCATCCTAACGCCGTAAACCAGCAACAGGGCGATCAACCCAAGTAGAACAAGACATTTCATATGAAAAAACCTTTTTCATTTTGTGATGTACATGGCCATTATACTCATGGTTGTACCCTTTTACCCCAGACGCACCAGTTGTGGGAAGCCCAAGCAACATCCAGAGGATAGAAACCCACCATGTCGCTTCCTCCAAACACTGCGCCAGCTCAGTCGGCTGTGTTCACTAATCCTTTCCCTCAACAAGGATATGTTTTTGCCCAACCACCTCAAGGTCAGAATGATCCTCAACCTCAGCAATCTGGTACCCCTAATTACCAGATTCTCATGATATATTCTGACGAGGTCAATATCGGTGATGTCAACCTTCAGACACGGTCGCGCCAATATGACAAGAAACCTGCTACATCTGCAACTGAGTCCCAACCAAAGTACCCATGGAGTCCATTCTGACACCAAATTATCCCTTACAGATCCCTCAGCCTAAGGCAGAGGTCATTACCAAGATCCCCAAAGGGACATTACACTGAAATGTTGCTTCTGCCAAATCCATCCACACCTACAACATAGTAGATGACTTGGTGCAGTCCCCTGCCACCATGTCAACTTTGGAAGTCCTACAGACATGCCGATCACAAAGAAAATATATACTATTTGCATTGGGCGCTATGGATCCTTCGTATGATTGTTTGATCATCTTTGATGTTGAAAAGTCAGAACATCCCCCTTTACCTTCATCCGTTGCCTTCCAAATACCAGTCAAGATCCGTAATGCCCATGTTAAGAGATGTATCATTGACAAGGGCGTATCCACTTGTGTGATGTCCACATATGTTTGGAAGAAAATTGTGTATAAATTATACAAACATATGAATACCAATGGATTCAATCCAATCAAGTAATGTACTAAAGCTAGATACTGAATCCTTCTGCAAATAAATTGCAAAAAATAAACATGATCGCCAATCACAACAAGTAAATAAAGAATCAAATCAAACCATAACACCTATAATTTCCCAGGGAAAGCTTACTGCTCAAAACCCCTCTATTTTCTATTCTATATTCACCATGGAATCATGAAGCAATTACAATGCACTCTTCTCACAAGACTCTCCTGCACTCTCACAACTGTCTCACATTGTCCCAGACAAAATCAACCAACACTTAGCCAATTCTCAGCCCTTAAACAACTTGCCTTTCTTTCACAATTCATGTGGAATGCAATCCCTATTCTTTAGGAATTTCATCCTTCCAAAACTACGCAAGGATCATGGGAAATCCAATGGATGATTGGTTGCATGCAGGCAACCTACTAATCACACAACTAATATTTAACATCCATTTAATGTTTGTATCAACTGGGTCTCCACTGGAATTGACATGCATGCAACTATTAATAGTAAATCATCAATTTCATGGTACATCACTGATTGTGAATTAAATAATATTTAATTCACTTGATCTCTCACTAGTGCAACAAACAGTTACAACTAGTTCAACCTACTCTAACTCACCTAACTGAGTTAACTGATTACTCATGCATTAAACTAATGCACCAACTGAAATTCGAACTCCATAACTAATAGAATTACTCTGCATGCTTCACCAACCACCCTCAACTCGAAATACATGAGCTAAATTAGTTTATCACACTCATTTAACTATTACAAGTGAACATGTGATAAGATTACATTTTATTGTCCATGTACTCTACCTCGGCTGAACTGAGTGCCACAGATTGCTGCTTCCTGTTGTACCAAGAAACTGTTGTCGATCCTATGCTAAAGATCCCTCCTGATGTGCTCTTTCTGTCTGATGGACTACCTGCCCAATCTGCATCCGTGAAGCCTTGAAGCTTCACTACCTCTGTCTGTCTATACCATAATCCATACTCTGTAGTACCCCTGAGATATCTCAAGACATGCTTCCCCGCCTTCCAAAAGATATTGTTCGGCTTAACCATAGCTTGAATCAGTTGGTTAACTATGTAGCAAATGTATGGTCTAGTGTTCACTAAGTACATCAATGAACCCAGTAGCTACCTGTAGACAATAATGTCCACTACCTATCCTGAAGTAGCACCCTCTTTCCTCCAATTTCTTGGAAGAGGAGTATACATGGGTTTACAGATCTCCATGTGAAACTTACCCAGAATATCTTTGGCATACTTTCCTTGAGAAACACAAAGTTCACCATCCCGCTGCCATATTTCCAAACCAAGGAAATAGTGAAGGATTACCATGTCCTTCATTTCAAACTCCCTTGCAAGAAGTTATCAGCTGCTCATCACCTGTCAAAATTAGATCATCAACATAAAGTACGATAATCAAGAGCTTACCATCAACCAAAATCTGGTACAGGTTTGCATCCGCTTCACTTTTGGTGAATCCCAACCCGGTGAAATAGCTTTCAATCCAAGTGTACCAAGCATGAGGTGCTTGCTTCAGCCCATATAGTGCTCTCTTGAGTCGGCGCACATTCAACTCACTGTCAAAGATCTTGAAACCTTTTGGTTGTTGTATGTACACTTCCTCCTCAATAACTCCATTAAGAAACACAGTTTTCACATCCATATGATGAATGCACCACCCCATTTGCACTGAGAGTGCAAGGATAGATCTAATGGAAGAGTAACTCGCGACTGGTGCAAAAGTTTCCTCATAGTCAATCCCTTCAACTTGTGAGAATACCCGGGCCAAAAATCTGGCCTTATACTTCTCCACACTCCAATCCGCTGGTTGCTTCACCTTATAGATCCATATAGATCCAACAACTGATTTTCTGACAGGTCTTGGGAAAACTTACCATGCACTCCTCTTGACGATGGAGTCAAACTCCTATACCATAGCGTCAACCCAAATTGGTTGCGGCACTGCATCCTTAAAGGAAGATGGTTCTGTCACAATACACTTGCTCATAAGAGCCATGTGTTGAGTAAACATGTCTGGAGACTGTCTCTGTCTGTGTAGTGAAGTAGGGGCTCTTACATTCTCTACCGCATCAAGTCTCAATCTATCGACTTCCATGGTGTGGCTTCTACCATTTCTGGTGGATGGATCTGCATGAGTGTTTTCTGCCACTCCATGATCCTCAGCATGTGGTTGCTCCACATCTTGAGGTTCATTCTTTGGAACCAAGAGTTCCTCATCTACATGAAAATCCAACTCCCTCTCAAGGGAAAATCGCATGGATTTCTCCTCATAAAATTTTATATCCCATCTCACACAGTCATCCTACTATTTGGAAAATACACTCGATAGTTGTGGGGAGTATCAGTGTACCCCACAAATATCCCAATCTCAATTGTTGGTTTGAGATTCTTCCTGGCGTCTGTGGTCACATGCACATAAATAGATGAGCCACAAATCTTAAAATATGAAACATCAAGTTTCTTACCAGTAAAAGCCTCCTCTAGTGTACTCATCCAAGTATCTGATGAGGACTACGGTTTTGCACAAATATCGTTGTGTTGCATGCCTCCACCCACAGATGCAAAGGTAGGCCCTGATCATGCAACATCGCTCGTGCTGCACCCACAATTGTTCTATTATTTCTTTCTACGACCCCATTATGCTGTGGGTTATGAGTCACAATCAACTCTCTTTGAATTCCTTCTTTGCTACAAAATTTCTTGAATTTGTTGGAGATGTACTCACCACCATTGTCGCTCTCAAGAGCCTTCACATGCTTCCCCATGTATTTCTCCACCAGTGATTTGAACTCAAGAAATTTTGAGAACGTCTGATCTTTCTTCTGCATGAAGTAGATCCAGAAATTTCTAGAAAAATCATAAAAAAAGATCACATAGGACTTATGATTTGTTATCAAAGCAGCAGAGAATGGTCCACACACGTCTGAGTGAAATCTCTCAAGGATTTCCAAAGCTCGACTCTCCTTCTCGTGAAAAGTGGACTTTTCATACTTCACATAGTACATCCCTTGCATGTGTCTAAACACGCAAGAGTACCCTTGCGAAGACCCGTAGAAATCTGCTGCATGACCTTCAAGGCTCCGTGGTGTATATGGCCCAATCTCTTGTGCCATAACTCACCCTCATCCCAACTCACCACTTTGCTCACCTTACCCATCAATGTTGCACAACCATCTACATAAAGTTTATAGAGATTCTTCACACAAATACAAATCTTCTTAGCTTGTCCTATTGCTTTGTGTCGAAGGAAAGCTTTTCCTTCACTGAAAACAACATCATAGCCTCTATCCTCCAACATTGCGACTGAAAATAATTTTCTCTTCAAGTCTGGTACATGCATTACATATCTTAATAAGAAGGGTTTACCTGAATATCTCTGGAAGGTAACTGTACCAATCCTGGTAGCATTGTACCACTCGTCATCACCCATTTCGATATGCATATGGAGGTCCTTCTCCTCCAAGCTACTGAAAAGTTCTTTGTCTCCCATCATGTGAAAGGATGCACCACTATCCAAGTACCATACCGATCCCATTGCTCTTGACACCATGCATGCAATGAGCAAGAAGTCAAGCTCAAATTGCGAGGCCAAAGCCTCACCAACTGTAGATCCTAAAGACTTCTTGTTCCTATTCTTTTGTGGAAAATTAGTGGCATAATGTCCATGCTCGTGACAGTGAAAACACTTCCCTCTGGACATGTAGCACTTCTTGCCATCTTTGCCGGACTCAGATTTGGAATGGAATTTCTTTCCTTTCCCCTTCTTCACCTTGGCAGCCAAAGAACAATATTATTCATCATCATTATTAGATGAAGATCCATCCCTGGTATTCCTCCTGAATTCTTCTTGCACCAAATCCAACCAAAGTCGTTCCCAACCTGGCAGCTTCTCCCTCCCATTGACAGAGTCCTGATAACTATGCCAACTCTTGGGAAGTCCTAGAAGAGCTAGGCTCACCAAGTAATCATCCGCGACAGTAATTCCGATGCTCCCAAGCTCATCCTGACATTGGAACAACTTTGTTAAATATTTCGGAATGGTGTCGCCTTTCTCCATTTTGATTTTCCTGAGCTTGTCCTTCAATGCCAATTTTCTATGATCACTACTGCTTTGAAACAGATCTGTCAAAGCTTTCCACATTGCATATGGTGTCGCTTTGCCATGGAGACTTGAGACAATGTGGTCTCGTACTCCCTCCAGTAAGATCCTCCTCGCATTTGCAACCTTATTTTTCTAAGCATCAAGATTTGCAGCATCTGTGACAACGAGTTTGGGAACATCATTATAAATGAATTATTTCAACCCATTGTCCTCCAGTACTGCCTCCATCCTGTCTTTCCATGTAATATAATTGGAATGGTCCTCGAGTGCATACTCCAATCTCAAGCCATTGAAATCCATTTCGATCATGATTTGCCTGTTGCACCAAGAATACTTTTGCAAATTCGAATTCTATTCAGTCACAAACTCAGCTTATCCTCCACTATAGTGATTTCCTGTGCTCTAATACCATCTCTAAATTATAAAAACATATGCATATAATGGATTCAATCTGATCAAGAAATGTACTAAAGATAGATACTGAATCCTTCTACAATTCAATTGCGGAAAATAAACATGATCGCCAATCACAACAAGTAAAGAAAGAATCAAATCAAACCACAACAAAAATATTTCCTGCGGAAATATTACTGATCAAACCCCTCTATCTTATATTGTATATTCACCATGGAATCATGAAAAAATTACAATGCACTATTCTCACAAGACTCTCCTGCACTCTCACAACTGTCTCACACTATCCCAGACAAAATTGACCAACACTTAGCCAATTCTCAGCCTCTAAAAAACCTGCCTTGCTTGCACAATTCATGTGTAATGCAATCCATATTTTTTAGGAATTTCAGCCTTCCAAAACTGCACAAGGATCATGGGAAATCCAATGGATGTCTGGTTGCATGCTGGCAACCTACTAATCACACAACTGATAGTTAACATCCCTTTAACCTTTGTCTCAACCGGGTCTCCACTAGAACTGACATGCATGCAACTATTAATAGTAAATCATCAGTTGCATGGCAGATCACTAATTGTGAATTAAATAATATTTAATTCACTTGATCTCTCACTAGTGCAACAAATAGTTACAACTAGTTCAACTAACTCTAACTCACCTAACTGAGTTAATATATTACTCATGCATTAAACTAATGCACCAACTACAATTCGAACTCCATAACTAATAGAATTACTCTACATGCCTCACCAACCACCCTCAACTCGAAATACATGAGCTAAATGAGTTTATCACACTCAGTTAACTATTACAGGTGATCATGTGATAATATTACATTTTATTGTCCAATTTAATTAAGGGAAAATCAAATTAGACACTGCACCAATTTAATTAATTAAATTGGCCTTCATACTAATGTATCACTAGGACCTGTTGGTCCCACACTAGTGTGTGTGCTGCAATTTCTTGTTGGAATTCAACAACTTGGATCCCCCGATTTTTCCTAGTCCACCATCACTTTACGTGCTTAGGATGGTCAACCTTGCCAGCCCCTTGGCATGTTCCACAATTATCCAGTCACACTTGCGAGAAAGACTGTTTGTATTGACATAGAAGTCATTGATGCTCCATTGGATTATAATATCCTATTGGGTTGGAGCTACAACTATGCGATGTCAGCTGTTGCATCTACAGTTCCCGTAAGATGTGCTTCCCCCACAATGGAAATATCGTCACCATCAATCAATTGACATATTACGAAATGAAGTCTCAGACCTCCCCTGAGTCCATTATATCTTCAGTGGTCGATAACCAACCAATCACACCTCTCACCATTGTTTCACTAGGAGTCTATAAAGATTCCACCTTACTTGGTTCATTCCCCAGTTCCCCCCTCTTATCACTGAGCCCATCTCTTTGAGTGTTTGCATGTTGCAAGTGTCTTGAGCTAGCAAATAGCCCATTATGACTAACCAGCAGCCAGCACCTTCGCAACTTGTTGTTGTTCACTTGACACAACCATCATGACCATTTCCTCAAGGACCTTCTCCTTCTGCTAGTGTCTCTCCCAATATTTTTCAACCAGGAACAGTTCCCCCAATCCTTAACCATCTGGGAGTCATTCCGCTAGGGTATTACCCTTTAGGCTAGATACCGTTTTAGCTCCCCCATCTGGAGTATGTTATGTGTCTGTTATGGCTACGTTGAGTTTACCCAATTTGACCCTGGGGATCCCAGTCTGGTACATTGATACCCCAGCAAAAACTCCACCTGGTCAACTTAAAACATATACCTCTTTGACCCCAGTTAAACCAGTCGCCATGACCCCTCCCTTTGCTTCAGTGCCATAGCCACCTCAACATGAATATACTCCTATTGCGAATGCATCTGGTGAGGGGGGCAAAGCCAAAAATAAGGGACCTGAGGACAAGGCTCCCAAAAATACTCCATCTCCACCTAATCCTCCGAATATGACACCTCCCTACGCTTTGTGTTTTGTTGTTGGGCATGCCACCCATAATTGTCGTGAAATTTCCCGTCTCAAACCTGTGGTCAACGAAACTTTTCCTGAATCTGACATCCCAGAGGTCCATGTTACCTTACCTGATTCAACTAAGAAACTCAAATCGTTGCACACGAACCACCCTTGTGCTTTGTGTGACCTTTACAGTGACTATTCTCATCATTGTCCCCATATTGACGACTTTCGTGATACCCTTGAGGAGATTCGTGAAATAGAGGCTGCTCGTAGTGGATCATGTACTCCTCTACTTGTGAGTTCTGCTTCACCAAAATCGGAGGACAGTTCTGCACCCATTGTGATACCTCCCCCCAATGTCGAGATGACAGACTCTTCAATCACTATTCTCTATCTATCATCATCTATGAGATCCATGGTGGAAGACCCCTCTGGGGCTTTCCATTATGTTTCGGTCAAACCTCCCTTGTTGAACACCTTGGTCTCAACATCGATAGATGTTTCATCTACTATCTCTTCATCTACCCTTTGTAGCGATGCATATGTGAACCATATTTTTTATGAAGATGTGTCAAGTAGCCCCGCTGCATCAAGTGGTCTTCGTTCTGCCAATCCTCCAATCTTCCATTCCAATGAAGAAATTATGGAAGCCATGACCAACCCTGATTTTCCTTGGGATGATATGCACCATCGTGTGTATTTCCTTCCACAGTAGATCCATGACCAACATGTTGTGGAGTCCAAAGAATTCATCCATAGTGAGGTTGATTGGTTCTATCCCCCCTTACATCGAACCCATGAATTCGATCCACATCAACCTTGTGGCTATTACATTGACAGCCAATGTTTGGGCAAGGGGGCATACCTTCTAGAGGATTTTGAAGGCCAAATACTTCCTAACCCTCGCAATGCACTCTACCTCAAGAAATTTTACCCATAGCATATCCCATTGACATGTGTGTATTTATTTCTATCATGCATTTAGGTATCTTGCATTGTCCACCATCATCTCATTTGTTGTCTTTTGGCGCCTTTCAGATGGATCCATCATCCACACCGTATATTAGCCATGCTGATGGTGAAAATCACTTCTCCCGGAAACTAGCCTCGACAGCTTGGGCCATTTTTACCCCCTTGCATTCATTAGTTCACTCTAACGACGTATGCATTCGATCTGCCACCAATAAACATGTCGAATATGATGCAGTGATAGGGTTGTTAGTCGATGTTATTTGACCATGGAATCCTTCATCTTCATGTTCATTTAGATTCCTTTATAATTTTCATGCAATTGACTGAAGTTATTGTGTGCATAACCATATCCTATTTGGAAAATATCTACGAGTGAATCTTTTAGCACATGAATTTGAATCCATTACATTCAGTCATGTTCCTAGAGCCCAAAATCACTTTGTAGATACCATTGCAAATAACATTCTCGATTGGCATTTATCACATGCATTTACTACAAGACAACCATAACATAATCAAATGAATAACCACATCATCAAAATGTGTTTAGAGTCCACTATTATATATACATTTGGCATGTCCATAGCATGCTCGGGGGCACCTATGCCCCCATATATTCTCACCATCATCTTGAGTATTTTGTGCCTATGAGACTGAATTCTTGAATCAATTATTTTAACACTTGGAACATCATGGCGCTCCACAAAATCCTATAGCTAGGGGAATAATTCCCACCTTTAGGATACCAGATCACTCCCCTTGGGGGAAGTATCCCATGTTTGGGGGCATGATGGCACTCTTGGCCATATTCTCACATGATTAATGAAAGTCTCATCCTATACCCCAACAATCTAGGTATGGTCAATTATCCTTCCATTCCTTGGATAGTTTGTCCTACCGGCCTCTCCGACAAGCCATATATCATAGATGCTTGATACCATATCTTCGAATATTCTACTTTATGTGATACCACACTTACCACTTGGCCTCCATGTTTGACTTGGTGGGTAGGATGATTCTAGACCTTCTCTAGTAATTCATTCCTGTATTCTTTTCTTACCTTGATTCTTCACCAGGAACCATCTTTCCAAGAAGCATTAAGGCCACCTTTAGATAAGTAAGTCCACCTACCTGAAAGTTGTAGATCCTAAATCTGATGGCTAGTTTTGCTGCTATGATCTCCATAAGATTTAGGGCCTTCTCCTCCTCTCCAAATTCACCACAACTCACTTAGAAAATGAATTGAAATTGGAGGGAAACCACCCTTTTTAGGAAAAACCCCAGTTTTTTCGTCACCCATTGCGAGCAAACAGTAACTCAATTTGATGAACTGTCACCGCCGTTGGAAATCTCTCACCGAGAAATATAATGGGACTTATTTCTTTTCGTAATTTGAAACTTCACCAGGAAGCCATTTTTCTAATAAGGGTCACTTTTCCACCCATTAAAACCAAATTTCTTCATATGAGCCACTCGTACTTTGGCACCACTTTACCCTTGTACTTGTCATCTCATGTGTCAATTTTCGTCATGAAAAACCATTATCTGTTCATGTTTTTATGGACCCCCTGGACCTACCCTGTGTGGCATCATCATCAAGTCACCCTTGTTTAGAGCATCCAAGTTGAGTCATCATCACATTCATGGAGTCTGTCCTGAGTCCCTTTATCTCCTGTTACAACATTCCCTCCATCTTTGCATCACATTCATCATGTGTTGCCCATTTTGGCCTCCAGTCATACTGTCCTCATCCCCTCTGAAGTCGAGTTACTCACTGTTAGGTCATCCATTCTTTTTATGATCTAACAAGAGAAGTCGTTCGTCCGCTACTCAATATCCCCTATTCCATCATCATCCCTGGTGTCAGTCCATCAATGACTTTACTATGATCCCTCGTGCCTTAGTTGAGGATTCAACATTGCCTCACCAATGGTGGACCTCCTTCTATCAACATCAACACATTCATTCTATAAGACAGGTCTATAGGGAAGTGTACCTTGGTTCTATCTTCCATTCTTGTTCGATGCCTCAGATCACGCAAAGGGAATCATCATTTCCCTTAGATGTGGTTGTTTCTCATCTGCTCGACCTCAGCTCATTATCACATAATTGAGATTCATATACTTGATTGTCTTGTGATCCAATAGATTGTTCCAGTGATTCCTGGGTGTGTGAGAGATGTTTCAGACCTCATGAGGGGGTGGCCCTTCCGGTATCCTCCCACATGGCCAGATGACCTCAAATTATGCTACAGCCTCAGATGCAGTTCCGTAGATTTGATGGGCTTGGTTTCAGCTGCTTGCTGCACCTATATCATGCATGTCTTCATTCAAATGATCCATTTAGATTTTCATAGACCTTTCCTGTTCAGCAGGGCTTATTTGGTTGTTATACCCACCCCCCTCCCCATGTTATATGGAGGGGCACTATTTATGTCTCATGTACTCAGATGTTATTGCTTTTAGTCCCAGCACATGTTTTTCCAGGCACATTATGTATATGGGATCCATTGTATTATTTTCTAGCCCATTGATGCCAACATTTCATGTATCATGTATTATACATTTTTTAGCTCAATCCCACATTGCTGGGCTCACCACTATTTTTTGTACTTTGTCATCTCGGTGGGTATAGGTATGCCTCCCCTGCCACATTGAGAACATGTACTCCAACATAAAAGGAGACTTATATCATTTGTAGGTCTTTCCCCCTCAGTCATTGTCCTCTCTCGCTTCACTTCACTCAGGTCTGTCTCTCTCTCTTAATTCCCTTCGGTGTCCAGTGATTGTGTTCTTACAACGTACTTCGGTCATATGATTTGCTCCTAATGCTCGCACGTTGGGGGGCAATCTGTTATCACCAAAAATTGGTTATCTAACCATTTCTAATTAGATGGATTGAAGTACACCATGTAGGACCAATTTTACCATAGTAAAATTTCTTTCACTAAAAGAAATAATTTAATAAACCATATTTTATTAAGCTATTTCTGGTTAAAACAAGAAACCCCATGAGAAATAATTAAATAAATCCTTATTTATTTGATTTTCCTCTAGGAATAGTTAATTAAACCATTGTTTAAAAAATATTCCTGGTCATATTTAACCCAATTATGAGAAATAATTAGATAAATCATTATTTTTCTCTAGGAATAATTGATTAAATCATTATTTAGTTATTATTCCTTGTTAAATTTGACTAAATCACCTAGGAATAATTAAACAAATCATTATTTTTATTATTATTCTTTAGCCACATTCTTAAAATGATAAATAAATAATTTATTTTTTATTATTTCTAAATAAAGGTATTTAACCAATTTAAATACCTTTTCCCTCCAACAAAATATAATAAAATATTCCAAGCGGTTAGATCTAGATCTTGGTTAATAATATTTTATTATTCTCCATTACCGATGATAACTCAATATTTTGTTATAAATGGGAGGGTTTTTCCATTCGTTCTTCACTTTTATCATTCTCATTGTCACTATTATCTTCTTCTTTCCATTTGAGCTCCCACATGAGTTGAACACATGCTTTTGGTTTTCTATAGCATGGAGAGAGAGAAACTTCTAAAGCTGAAGCATTGATGAAAACCAAGAACCCATCCCATTGAGGGGGAATGGTAACATATAATTGTTTCCTTCACCAGGTGTTATAATATAAAATCATTATTTAATCTTTTCTTGTCTGTTGGATACTTGGAGTTAATTTTGCATCAATTATTACTATTTATTTCTACTGTTTAGCTACTTTTACTGCATAGATCTGGGTTTTGAAGGATTTGTTCTAACTCTCTATTGCAGATCTAAAAGGTTAAGCAACCATTTCTGTTAGGGATATTCATCATGCATAGATAAAGTAGGATCTTTTCGTACACTTGCGATAATATTTTACACTAACAAAGGTCATCTTGATCATCATCAATCATGTAGCCTCCTCATCATGCTCTTCATTATTATCATATTTAATTATGAACATCTTCGACATCTTGAAGACTATGTACCTGCAAAACTTTAATAGAAAGTACAAACAAACATAAATACACATAAGCATGAAGTCAACTATATCCAAATCATTTCATTACAATGGAAGCATCAAAACATTCAATCTTTAGGCATCAAATACCTAAACCTAGTTAGTTTCATAATCAACAAGGGTTGCATCTTTTATATACTAGACTTCAACAACTTGCTATGTTTTTTTCATAAACCCTAGACTTCGTCTTTAATACATAAATCCTTAGATATAATGAACTCAATAAAAATATTAATCCAAACATAGTACTATACATTTAAGGTTTCAACAATATGATTTTATAATTTCATGACATATCTTACTAGGATTTTGTTAGATACCATAGATTTCATCAACAATCAATTTAGCATACTTTCATATACATATATAGGGTTTCATTATCATGCCCTAACATCTCATATCAATATATACTAGTTAAACCCAAGATACAAACATCAAGACATAGAAGTTAGGTATACAACAATTTTAATCAAGTTAGGGTTTTGGTTATACAGAAGCACAAACACCCAGAGATCCATTTCTAGGATTTTATATTGACTATTACAAGGGTTTAATCATAATCCCTAACTTATCAAATGCTAAATATCTAGGATTTCATGTAGACATTATGTTGAGAAATCAATGCCAGTAGATTATGGTTTGGTTCCTATTTCTTGATAATTACTTGTGAATTATGTTGGATTATTTTACTTCTTTATTAGATTATATTTCATCAAGAAATTACCAAATTATCTATGTTTGAAGATCAAAAAAACATAAGACATAAGATGTAGGCACTATGCTAGAGAAAAACCCCTCTCTAGGGGAAAACCCAATCAAAATTCTCTTCCTTTAATAGTTTTATTTGAGACTCTTCACCCTAGACATAGACCAAACCTTCCCTTCACACCAAGTGAGCCTTTTCAGATCTTCGACCCAATAGCAACAACACCTTGTCCCCAGCAACTTTGACTATGCAGAAACTTACGACATCTGGCACCAGCAACAAAAAATACTTCTATCTCATAAACTAGGGCATGAAATGGAGAAAGAGTAGCACCAAAAATTCAAATTTCTCTCTCTTTGACTTTTACCCAACTCACACTCCTTTTGGCTTCCTTGACCCACTTCACACTTTTTTCAGCTTCCAGAGAGATATCAAACTAGCTTGAGATGAGATGCTCCAAATGAATTATATCCCCTTCCTTTTATAGGCCTCAAGTCAGGTCAAATTGGTCCCCTTTAGTTCGACTTGATATCCTTTAGGACAAATTTATCTCCTTTAGGCTAACTTGGTGTGGAGTTGACATCATTCATATTTGACTCAATAATAAACATTTTTACATGATTCAAAATCCCAATAAGGGTCTCTTTAAATATACAATGACTATATTGACTCAATATTAATCCTATGAGTCCACAATGGGGACTTTGACTAATATAATTATGACCTAAGCATGAAACCCATGCTTTAATAAGTCATTGTTACAATAAAAAAAATATTTTTCTTTATTATTTTGACAAGTACATTACATAATGACTCAAATACATTTCCTGCATCGTCTTCTTCCAAACTTCCTGAAAAGCAGATTCTTCGGATGTAGATGGTTCAATTTCAATTAACTTTGTCATATATGTAGCATACCCATAATATCTCTTTGGTCTTTTACTTTTTCTAAAGGTTCCTTTCGCAACTTCATGTCCTTCAACATCTTCCAAACCAGATTTTAACCAATTTGGCCTCCTCCTTATGGTCAAGATGATCACAGGTTCAATATGCTCACTTGGTCCTACTTCTTCTTCTTGATTTGCAGTAGGATTTTCGTGGTGTACTTCTTCTTCTTCAAATATTGGATATTTTTCATGATCAAAATCAATGGGGATATCTTTTGATTTCTTGTAGACTTGATTTTCATAAAAGATGACATCCTTTCTTACTTAAATATGTATTCCTTACTTGATGTAGACTCTATATGCTTTTGATGCGAAACTATATCTAACGAATATTCCTTTCATGCTTGTATAATCCAACTTATTTTGCTTGTCCTTTGGAACATGGATGTAGGCATGGCTTCCAAAGATTCAGAGTTGATCCACACTCGGCTTATTTCTTGTGAATACTTCTTCGGGAGTTGTATTTTTGAGACTCCTACCCATAAGAATTTTGTAGGTCTTGATCAAGGAGCATTGTTTTAATGCCTTCTTCAATTGACCTATTATTTCTTTTAGTAACTCCATTTTGTTTGGGATTGAAGGGAACAATGAGCTCCCTCTTAATTCATCCTTCCTTATAATATGAAATTGATTCCTTAGAAGTGTATTCCCCACCATTTTCATATATTAGAGTCTTTATCCTTCTTTTGGTTAGGGTTTCCACTTTAGCTCGAAACTCCTTGAACTTATCAAATACTTCATCCTTTTTTTTGAGAAAGTAAAGCCATGTATTTCTAGAATAATCATCTATGAATGCTATATAGTAGAGTTGAACTCAAATTTATTTTTCAGACATGGGCCCACACACATCAAAGCGAGTGTGGTGTAATATTTCTTTAGACCTAGTTTCACTATTTGGAAATGGATTTCTTGTATGTTTTTCCAAAGAGCATCCCTTGCACACACCTTCACAATTTTCCTTGATATTGGGGATTCCATGAACCAATTGACTAAGAGTAGTAATAACCTTGTAGCGTAGATAAATATACCTCCAATTCCATAGCTCAATGGCACTAATTTCCATATGAACCAAAGCTTGAGGAGGTGGTGTGATGACTCCATATAAGCTTCCTTCATGAACTCCAATAAATATATCTTTATCAATGTTAGAGTATTTTCCCCAAACCAATAATTTTCCATAAACATAAGCAGTTGTATCTCCTTTATCTTCTAAAAAACAAATAGAAATCAAATTCTTTTTCAAACCTAAAATATATAGCATATTGTTAAGGTGAAGCTTCGATCCAATTTCCAACTTCAACGATGTTGATCCCAGGCCTCTAACAACATATATTTTGTTGTCACCCAATTCCATTGCATGAGAAGATGGCTCCTTTGATAGTGTATGAAGTTTCTTACTTTCTCTTGTCATGTGCCTTGATACTCCACTATCTATGATCCATGCATTGTCATCACTTAGAGAACATGTAAGAGCAGCCAAAAATCCTTGACTTTTGACCTTGTTGAATAATTAGTGGATGACCTTCTTAATCCAGGTTCCAGCAATGTTGATACCCATTCTCATATAGCTTATCAAGGAGGGAGAATCCATGTCCAATCCTTTTGATCCAATAAAGTGATCTTCAACCTTTCCTAACCTTAGCTCTGATACCATGTTGATAAATAAATGCAAGTAGATTAGGTTTTGATTCCTCTTTCTTGATAATTACTTGTGAATTATGTTGGCTTCTTTTAATTATTTATTAGATTGTCTTTCATCAATCAATTACCAAATTATTTGTGTATGAATATCACAAAAACACAAGAAACAAGATGTAGGCACTATGCCAAGGAAAAACCCCTCTCTAGGGGAAAACCCAGTCAAAATTCTCTTCCTTCAATATTTTTCTTTGAGACTCTTCATCCTAGACATAGACCAAACCTTCCCTCCACACCAAGTCAGCCTTTCTAGTTCTTCAACCTAATAGAAGCAGCACCTTGTCCCCAAAATCTTTGACTATGAAACAACTTACGATATCTGACGACATCAACAAAAAAGAATTCGATATCCCAAACTAGGGCACAGAATGGAGAGTGAGTAGCACCAAAACTTTGATTTTCTCTTTCTCTTTGAATTTGACCCAACTCGCAATCCTTTTGGCTTCCTTGACCCACTTCGCACTTTTTCCGGCTTCTAGAGAGATATCGAGCTAGCTTGAGATGAGGTGCTCCAAATTAATTCAATCTCCTTCCTTTTATAAGCTTCAAGTGAGGTCAAATTGGTCCCCTTTAGGCCGACATGATCTCCTCTAGGCCGAATTTGTGTGGAGGTGACATAATTCATATTTGACTCAATAATAAACATTTTTACATGATTCAAAAGCGTAAGAAGGGTCTCTTTAAATATATAATGACTCTATTGACTCAATTTTAATCCTAGGAGTCCACAATGGGAACTTTGACTAATATAATGATGGCACAAGCATGAAACCCATGCTTTAATAAGTCATTGTTACAATAATAAAAATTATTTTCTTTATTCTTTTGACAAGTACATTACATAATGACTCAAATACATTTTATGAAGACTGAACCTAGTTACATTCTTCAACACATTAATAGTAAACCCTAAAATACTAGGGTTTTTATATAAACATTACCAAAACCCTAAAATTTGAAAAATAGGACTGCATCATATGTTCTATACTTCATCAAAGAACCCTAAAGGTACTAGGGTTTCATAATCAACATTGAAATACCCTTAGCATCAAGAAGCTAGGGTGTTACAATGAACCCTAAAGGTTAGGGTTTCACAAAAATGATAAAATGACAAGAGACAATATAGCATGGGTAGATTAAATCTAATGATTAATCTCCCTAACAATAATCTTTATGATTCAAAACCCTAGACATAAATATGTAAGTAAATTCAAGAAAGAATGGTCATACCAAAAGTATGAAGAAAAATTTGCAACAAAACTTGTAGTTTAAGACATACCTTGAGTTGTTCTTTAACAAACCTTGTAGAGTATCATTTTGAATGGATTCATTTGCAACATATCTTCTTTCATGACTCAAATGTTTCCTTTCAATTTTCCTCCATAACCTTTTTGTATTATGCAAGCTTTCCTACCAAGGAAAATATAAAGAAAAAGGTTATGAGTATACAATACAAAAAAGTCTCAATGTGAGGAGGAAACCAAACATGAAAGATGAAATAGAGAAAAATATAATTATATTTTGGTAAAATGGTGAAGGATCCTTCTTAATCTATTATTTCTAAGATATACCTATAGCTTAACCAATCCAAAAATTTCTAACAAGATATATTAGATATACGAACTCTAGAAAATAAAAAAAAAAGGAGATAGCTTGAAAAGACCCAAATTTCATGCTATGAGGATGAGAACCAACAAAAGAGACATATCAGATTCTTTATATATCAATCACTAGGAAGGACCAGAGAAGATTCTTTCTATTTCAATCACTAGGGAAGATCAATCACTGAGAAAGAAAGGATCATTCGCACAATCTCGTAGTTAGTTGGGTTCACTTTTTAGAGTAAAGAAAAATTGATTTTCATTCGATGGTTTTTGACCAATGATACCCGGCATTAGTCATTGACCTTGAATCTGTGAATGATCCCACAGAGGTAGTTGAAAATTCACCGGTGATCGAAGTTGACCTAGAAGAAGTTTAAGCCATTGTCAAGCAAGTCAAGAAGCCTAACCCTATATTTCCCAAAACCCACCCTTGCAGGAAAAGAAAACATTGAAAAACTTGAAGTATATGCAAGGGATAATAGCCATATGAGACTTTAGAAAATAAGTCTTTGACTTCAGATTCTTCAACCTTGTTTTTCTTATGTGGAGCTTCATCGACAAAATTTTCATGTTATCTTTCTCTCTTCTTATTTCTTGGATTCTCAGGACATTGACTCTTGTAGCGTCCCATCTTATGAAAATTGTAGCATTTAAATTTTGATAGATCAACCTTCTTATTTAGTCCTTTGAGCTTCTTGTATACTCCCTTCTTCTTGTGATGAGAAGAGTAGGCATTTTAGGTGTTGTTTTCTTCATCCCACTTTTTTTCACTTACTAATGAGATGTGTGATTCTTCTTGATTTCATGCATTCCACATTTGTTCAAAGGTTGGTGTATCTTTATAACTTCTAATTCATGATGCAAAAGAGACCCAACCTTTTAGTAGACCTATTAGTGCATTAATCACGAGTTCTTTATCTGCTACAACTTCATCAATAGTTTGGAGTTCATATATGATTCTAGATATCCTTACAAAATAGGATGATATCATATCATCTTTTGTCATATTTATTTTTCTTATTTCATTCTTGATACTAGCTATCTCACCTGTGTTCTTGATGGCA
The DNA here is from genome assembly GCA_034641835.2 of Pinus albicaulis. NCBI lineage: Eukaryota > Viridiplantae > Streptophyta > Pinopsida > Pinales > Pinaceae > Pinus > Pinus albicaulis. The sequence continues at coordinate 427,581,148 of CM076582.1, forward strand.
AACAACTTGGAGAGGGCTTCATACATTTCTTATGCAGAGTATATATTGGATATGTATGGTATTAGGTTATCCTTCACTCTGTTAGTGTCAATATTTGCATCCTGCCATCAGTGATAAAAAACACTCTTCTCATATCATTTTAGGAGTCCCACTCAGAATTTTTTTAATAATTCCATTAGGTCATGTAAAAAATTTACTCATTGATGATAGTCTTAGTCCAAAAAAATCATGCCTCCTAAAAAATTCATACTTTTTGGCCCACCTTCATGTCTTGTTGAGCATACTTCAGTCATGAAATTCCATTTCATCATGTCATTATGTAAGTTAGGTCACCATGAAGTCTGGTCACTCAAGGTCTTCATTAGGTCTCTAGGTTTTCATTTTCCAAGGTCCAATAAAACACCATTCCATTGCATCAAATACCAAGGGAAGGCTCATTTTCACTCTCACCCATCAATATATTACTCACCTACACTCCATCTACCTCCCTTGACCTTTTCCCAAGCCCGTTCCTCTCATTTCCATCACTTTCCTACAAACCCTAGCCTATTGCTACACTTTTTACACCTTCCTAGGTTAGGGTTGTGTTTTTACCTTTTGGACCCCTTCCCCTCACTCATTTCTATAAATTTCACTTCCCTAATCTCTCTAACATCTATCCCTATTCCCCAAAATTTCCCCAAGAATTTAAACAGCCCCTAACCCCTTCATTCTATCCCTCTACAAGGTAGTCCTAAATCCCCTGTTTTTCCTACACCAAACCCTAATTTCCTCTCCCACTGAGCTAGGGTTTTATATGGAATCATAGAAATATGAGCATAGGAGGCATAGTGGAGGTTATTTTAGAAAATTATGAGGCCATTCAAATTCATAAAAATCATGTCTCCATCATTTTTCAAGAAGTCATTCCATGGGACAAACCATTTGCCACACATAGGGCATGTTTTTCTTCAAACTTTGTTTATGACCAAATAGAGATTAATTTGAAAAAAGTGAGACAGTTTTTTTATCCATCATAATCCAAGGAAGAAAAACCTCCTTAATTTTTTACACAGGTGTCATGGTTTTGGAGAAATGTCAAAAATACAGTTGCTACAAGAGGTTTTCTGCACCTCTGGAGTGACCTTGGGAAAATCTATATTTTTCCCTGATGGAGTGTCCAAATGACTTTCTTGATAAGTCAAATGAAAACTAGACAAAGATATATTTCCAATGAGCTATCGTGAGCTCAAATTGGAGTTGAGGAAGGTCTCCAAAAGTTGCCTGCAAAAGCACACTGCATTTTTGCAACCTCATTCTGCACTTTTGACCAGTCTTGGGAGGATCAATTTTTGATAGGGAAAATCAACTCCATTATACAAAATAAAGGCATATTTTGAAAGTATATTGGACATGCTTTATAACAAGCCATCCTAAGCCCAATTTGGACACTGGGAAGGCACTCAAAATTATGCTACAACATGGATGGCGCGTTTGACAACATGGATGGCGTGTTTGACAAAGGGATGGTGGGTTTGACAGTTTTTTGATTTTTTCTACAAATTGACTTTTATCTTGGGGAATCATGTTTTTCCCTCTGTAAATCAATGATGTAAATTTAATTATGGTGTTTTTACTGTTACCTAGGGTAAATACATTAGGTAAATGAACTCAATGAGGTGTAATGAATCATTTCACAAAAGTTAGGGTTGAGTCACTTGGACCTCCCTACACTTTAGCTTTTAGCTCATTTTTTGGTGGAGCTGCTCCTCCTCTCATGGATTTGACCCATGAGGTTGGGAGGAGTTTTTTTTAGGTGTATATCATGTAGTTTCTCATTCATTTCACAGGTTGGAATGAGTTGGATGTTGGCATATTGATCAGAGACTCTATTGTAATCATTTTGGTAGGAGCTTAATCAAAATTTTGCAGCTATTTCTTTGGGATACATGTGGTATGGTTGTCTAGCATTGTTTCTTCTTATGTCTCATTATGTTTGAATGTATTTTCTTCATAATTCATTGCACTTATATTGTATGCTCACTTTCAAGTTAGAGAAACATAATTCATCTCACATGCTCTGTTTTGGGAAAGTTTTCATAGTCTGTTCATATTTTTTTAATATTAGGAAGAATTCCTATTTAATGCTCTTCTTAGCTCCTCAATTTTCTGAATCATTCCATCCCAAGAACCCTAATGTGCTAGCCTTTCGACCTACCTTTCCCCATTGAATCTTCGTAACCCTAATCCTATTTTCCCTAACCTAGCCTCTTTGACCTAATATCCTCATCTAGTAACCCAATCAAAACAAATCAAACCCTTTTGCATTTCATACCTAGCCTAAAAACCATAATTTATCCAACCCTCTTCATTTTGACCTTATGGAGAGAGCCCTCTATGATTTGTAGGGCTAGATACCAAGCCAAAAGATTGGTCTGTGGTTACCTCTGTTGGGATCTCTTCTTTAGCCTTAGAGATATGGCGGAGTGATAACACACTCCATCTACTATTAGATTCATCATTAAGATGTTAGTTTCCATGTAATTTTCCTTTCCTGCATCATTTGTAGTTTTCTTAAGTTTTCCTTGAGAAAAGTCCAAAACTTTTTCTTAGCAAGAATAAGATCCATTCTCTTCACCCATGCCCTATAGTTGGAGGCTCCTTCTATCTTATTTTCAGTCTTCATTTTCATGTCTTATTTTCTTGATATAGATAGTATACCTTCCTCTTCTTATATGATCCTTATCCTTTGAACCTTTCAGTATATATTTAAGTTGCATTTTTCCTTTCCTCCTTCACCTTAGCTCTGACATGATGTTAGAAAATCAGAAAGATTCTCTTATGTTGATAATTACTTGTGATATTCTTGTAGTATTATTAACTTTATTTATGTTCTTCTTTTATCTTTTTTTCATCAAGCAATCATCAAATCAAAGCATGAAGATCAAGAACACTAGATATAGGCACTCAACCAGGGCTAGTCAATATCTTCCACTAGCAGATTCAAATCAAACTTGAGAGAATCCAAGACCTTAGAACAAACCAAAAGGACTTCCTCCACAAATTCAACCTTCAAAGATGATTATGAAAATTTTATTAGTCTCTTCTTCTCCAACAAATTTAGCCCAACAACAATCCAGAATTTTGGCCCTACTGCAGGTCTGAAATTTTGGCCTCCCCAACAGCTTCATAATTTCGTATGTGTGTTTCAAAGAGAGAGAAAAACCACTTATTCTTGCTTGAAAAATGTCTCCTTATTCTTCGTTAGGGTTTTCTCCTTCTTGGGAAATTTTCTCTTCTTTTATGCCTCTAGCTATTGCAGATCAAAATTCTTGGTTGGTGATCCAAATGATTTCTAATAGTTGTCAATATATAGTGAATCTGTGAGGTCAAATTCCCTTGATGAGGATTACTTGTCCTTCTTTGAGGCCGACTTGGTGCAGGAGGCCTAAATGACATATTTGACACAAAAATAAATTTCTTTCTTGACTCAAGAATCCCAAGAAGGGTATTTTACATAATGACAAGGAAAAGGACTCTTAACATAAACCCTAGAATCCTACAATGGAGTTTACCTAAAAATAATTTACCCAAGCATGAAACCCATGCTTTAATAAATCAATTTATTTTACAAAAAAATATTTTTATTTCTTGATAAATACAATACATCATGACTAATATACAATTATGAAGACCGACACTAGTTACATTCTTCAACATGTGATACCAAGATAATTCAACATGTTATTCCAATAAAACCAGACACAACCATTTCAGCAAAAACTTATGAAAATGCACCCTAGACTCGAAGGTCAAATAAAAGATGAATTGACTAACCTTTTGAAGGCTAGAATAATTTTTCTAGTTATACATTCTCAACGGGTCTCAGATTTAGTTCCAATATGAAAGAAGAATGGGGACATAAGGATTTGTATTGATTTTAGTAATCTTAAAAAATCATCAAAAAAGATAATTACTATGTTCCTCCTATGAAAAAATTCTTACAATCTATTATTGGTTTGGAGATGTTTTCCTTACTACATGGATTTTATGGTTACAACCAATTTTTGGTTGCACCGGAAGATCAAATTAAAGCAACTTTTCGGACTATGTGGGGAACTTATGCTTATCAAAAGATGCCTTTTGTTCTAATAAATGTAGGAGTTACTTTCCAATGAGAAACATATATTGCTTTTAGTGGACTCATTAACGATTTTATGGTTGCTTACTTAGATGATATAATTATTTTTTCAAAGAATAGATAGCAACATGTGGATCATTTGAGGAAAATATTTGATAGATGTCGCAAATATGGAATATCATTAAACCATAATAAAACCATTTTTCTGGTCATAGAAGGTAATCTTCTTGGATTCATAGTTTCTAAAACTGGGATTTTAATTGATCCATATAGAATTAGAGAAATTTTTCAAATTTCTCTTCTTGATAATAATAAAACTGCCAGGCTAGGTTTGATTAACTTTGTGAATTTTATTTTGCATTAAGAGAAATCATGAATATATACAAGGAGAGGGATACTAATGGAATTTGTATTCCAATGTATCTTTTTTTTCTATTTACAATATTTACAAGAATTTCCTAATCCCAAATATTAGGTGTCAACATTTTTCCCTTTAATATGAAGGGATGTTGGTGAGTCCAAGCATCATTATGAATATCTCAAACTTTTCTCTTCCAAGCGCTTTGGTGAAGATATCTTCAATCCTCTCATTTATAGAACAATGGTGTAGGTAAATAGTCTTGGCCTCAACATGATGTCAAATAAAATGATAATTTGGATAGATATGCTTCTTTCAATCATGGAAATTTTTTTTCTTGGCCAAATTTATTACAAAAGTGTTGGAAATCAAAATAGGAGTATCATGCACTTGTTTCTCCTGTAAATATTCAAGAATTTTCCCAAGCCACACAATTTTCTTTGTTGCTTCTGCAATTGCCACATATTTTGCCTCAGTTGTGGAATATAATGGAACTGATTAGTTGCGTGACCTCTAAGAGACAAATCCTAATCCAAGACTCATAACATAACTTGAAGTAGATACTCCGTTTTATTTATCTCCATCAAATTGTGAATAAGATTATCCAATCAAGATGAAGTCATCCACTTGTGTATACTCGAGTCCAAAGTCCTGAGTTCACTTCAAGCACATTAGAGCTATTTTTGCAGTAGACCAATGACTCTCACAAGGCTTTTGCATAAACCTGGAGAGGATTCTATTATAAAATGAAATTTCCAATCTAGTAGTAGTCAAGTAGTTGAGAATTCCTACGAGTTGTTTGTACTTTCTTGCATCTTCACTTTCATTTCCTTCTATGGATGTCAGCTTTAAATTTTGTCGCATTGGAGTGGTCAGAGGATTGCACTGATCATACCAAACTTGTTTAAAAAATATCCAATTTACTTATTTTGAGAGAAGAATATAAACTTTGGATGTTGGGTTACTTCAATACCAAGATAGTAGTGAACATATCCCAAATTATACATTTCAAATCCTTTCCTCAATTTTTTCTTTATGCATGCAATGTAATTTTCATTGTTCCCTCTCATCATAAGATCATCTACATACACCACAAGATATACATTTTTTTTTCAAACTTTCTTGATAAACAAATTTGCATCATCGAGATCATAGTGTTTGAAATTTAGTTTCAGAATATGCTGAATCAATTTATCATACTAGGCTCGTGGTGCTTGTTTGAGGCCATACAACGATTTGAAAAGCTTGCATACTTTGTGTTCCTGTCCCTTCACAAAAAATCCTTTTGGTTGAGGCATAAAAACATTCTCTTTCATATCTCCATTCAAGAAAGAATTTTTTACATCCATTTGATGGAATCTCCATCCATTCTGAGTTTCCAAGGCAAAGAGAGTTTGGATGGTAGCCCATTTAGTTGTGGGGGAAAAAATATCCTCATAATCAACCCCTTCCTTATGTGAAAAACCTTTTTCCACGAGACTCTCTTTATTCTTATCAAGTGAAACATCCAATTTATACGTTTTCTTGAACACCCACTTGTATCCTATCGGTTTAGTTCCCAATGGATGGTCCACCAACTTCCAGGTTCCATTATTTATCAAATCATCATACTCTTTTTACATTGATTCTTTCCATTCATCATGAGAAACAACTTCTTTCAAAAAAGTTGGTTCGAAATGTGTATAGAGGTTTAATTCAAAATCATAAGAAACATCCATATTAACAGGGGAATCAGAATCGTCTACATCACCTCCATTTTGTCTAGTAGATATTCTTGCTCTTGTCTTTCCAATCTCATCAGGATGAACACTTTTTGTTGAAAAATGTGTAACTAGGTTTGGTATTCATAAATATGAAATGTACTTTTCAATATTGTATATTTTAAAATGAAATAAAATATTATTATTGTTTTTGTAGCATTGGTTTCATGCACAAGGTATTTTATTTTAGAAGTCAAGCACCCATTGAGAGCTTTTAGAGTTTGTCCTAGGATCAATATGTCAAAAGTGTCATTTTCATATGAATAATACCCCATCGGGAATATTGTAACTTGTAAAAAGAATTATTTTTGTATTTAAAAGAGTCAAAATACCCTCCAAGACCAGTTCGGCTTGGAAACTAAGAAGTCGACCTCAATTAGGGCACTTCATCCACCTTGGAAACCTATACATAGGAGGGAAATCGACCTCCTATGGACATAATTTTTTCTCTCATCATTCAAGTGAAGGAGAAGAAGAAGGGAAGCGAAGAAGGAAGGAAGAAGGACAAGTTTTTGGGTTACTTTCTCTCTCTCTTTTCATACGTGAGAAGGAAGGAGGATAGGGTTTTACTATTGCAAGATCAAACTTGGAGAAATTGCAGAAAGAAGGTCGAAGGAAGGCCTACTAGGTCATCCTCAAGCCCTAGAAGAAGGAGAAACTCAAGTGAAGGTCAAAGGAAGCCTTGAAATCCCTAAATATGCTCACACGAGTGGAAACAACAGTTGTTGTGAGGAATGAAAATTTCAGACCTGCAGTAGAGGTTGAAATTTTGTAGCTAGGGGTCGAAGTTGTGTTGTTGGAAGAGAGTTGACTGAGTTTTATTTGGACAAGGGAAGCACATCATCAATAAGGTCATGCTTTTTCTTGGAATCTAAGAGTTTGACATTATTATTTTCATCTTTGATATGATGTATGTGACTTGTATTTTCTGTTAATGGAAATCTTATTGTTGACCTACATCTGAGTTAACTTTGGAGGGATGATACCCTTGGGTTTGGACCCAACCTAGAGGATTTAGTCCCTCTCCTATATTGGTCTTGGTCTACAGGTCTTGGAATTCATAATTTGAAGAATATATAAGAAGATAAGAGATTTGTGGGTTTTCCTCTCAAGTGGATATGTTTTGGCCCTGGCTTGCAGCTTATATCCTAGACTCCTGTGTATTGTTGATATTCTTGTTTTTAGTAGTTATTTGATAATAATAATAACATAATACTTAGAGAATAATCCAGCAAGTAAGAAAAAGTAAAAAGGCATCACAAAAGTTTTGAATTTTAATATAAATCATCATAACTGTAGCCCTATAGATTTATCAACATGGTATCAGGGCTAAGGTTGTTTGAGGGAATGATCAAGATCGTTACTCCCTTTAAGAACCCTTCAAAAAAGTGTTCTATGGCAGTAAGTCATATCAAGAAAGGTATCAAGGAATTTTGAAATATTTTATTATCCATTAACAATAGTACAACCAAGCCTTCTACAAAGGAACTCAACACTTATTGGAACATTTGAAGATGAGAATATTTGGATAATCGACAGTGGAGCATTGAGACACATGAAAAGTGTGCACAAGAATCTGAAGACCTTATCAAGAGGAAAATATTATTACTCCATTAAGCTTGGTGACAAGAAGAGCTATCTTGTAAGAGGAATTGTATCAACCTCACTAGAGCTAGAGAATGGAGGAAATATTCATCTCAACAACATCTTATTTGTTCCATGTTTGCAAAAGAATCTACTTTATATTTCATGTTTAGAAGACAAGGGAGATAGAGTTGCTTTTATAGATGGAAAGGTTGTAGTAAGGGATAAAAACTCTAGCATTGAAAGTGAAAATATGGATTGGGATTCATGAAGGAAGACTCTACAAATTGTTGACTCCTCCCTCTCAAGCTTTGGTTCAAATTGAAGTAAGTCCATGTGAGATTTGGCATAAAAGGTTTGGTCACCTTCACTACAAAATATTACCAAATCTAAATTCAATGGTGAATGCCATCCCTAAACTCAAGGAGGATCATAAAGGAGTATGCAAGGGATTTTCATTGGGTAAAAATGTCAAGAGACCATTGGTGAACCCTTGTATTGCACCAAAGGTGTTGCAACTCCCAGGGCTACCCTACTTTAATTTATCAACCCGGGGTTCGTACAAACTTTGAGGTGACAGTGCTATATACACAACAAATGCATTATGTTCATTTCATCCTCTTCTGCTTTACGAAAGGGTGCTATTTCTTAAACTATGAGAACAACTGGAAAGTAAATTGCTGGAAGGAAATGATAGAAAGGAACTAAACTAAATTGCTGGAAAGGAATGACAAGAATGAAGCTAATTGAATTTGCAGAAAGGAAATGATAGAAAGAAACTAAATTAAATTGCTGAAAAGAAATTGCAGAAAGGAAACTAATTTAATTTGTAGAAAACAAATAGCAGAAAGGAAACCAATCCAAAGCCACACTTAACTTGGCCAAACGACTAAATGCACTCTACTTATCCTATGATCTATCTACCATGCTTCTATCCATGAAACTAGGCTATCCATGACTTAATCCTAACTAAAAAGAGTTGATTTGTAGTTTGGAGAAAGAAAAGTGCTAAAAGAGGCTAATGGGAGGTTCAACACATGAAACTAGGTTTGGAAGTGGAATGACAGGGTTAAAACCTTAGAAAACTTGAGTATAACATGAGAAATGATTTTGGAGCAGAGATAATTGAAAAAGGCTTAGAAGCAGAAAGAGGGGGTTAAAACGTTATAAAACCTTATAATATGGTAGAAATGGCTTTGAAGCAAAAATGAGTGGAAAAGTGTGATGACGGAGTGCAATGAAGGTAAACGTTGTGATATGCGATGTCACAATCGCAACTTCGCAAGTTTAAATGGATAGCGGTAAGGACTTGGCGGAATGAACTAAGATGTGCAACGTGCGATTCACACTGTGATAAAGGTTGTGGGTTGTGATGTGCGATGTGTGACATGGCGGAGGTTGACGTGGTGGAGTTATTGCATCGGCGGAATAAGCGGTAAGTGTTATGCAAAAAGGTCAATGATGTGGTTTGCAATTTGTGCGATCACAATATCGTAATCGGCCAGAACAAGTGGTAAGTGTTTAAAGGTAAGAGCTGAATTTTGTGATTTGAAAAATGTGATGTACGGTGGTAGGAATTTCAAGGAGAAAGGCGGAGGTCGGTTTTCAATGGTTTTTCAAGCGTTTTGCGTTAAAACAAGTAAGGTCATGGCGATCGATAGAACAAAGGAATATGGCGAGAAATCGGAAAAGGAGAGTGGTAAGTCTTCGAGGCAAGGTAAGCAGTGCGAAGTGTGATTTACAGTTCACAATATCGCAATCGCAAGGAACGAGAAGTAAAAGCATTCAAGGCAGAAAGTTAAACGTTAAATGTTGCGATTGTGAAGTGCGATGTACAGTGGTGGGAGTCTCGAGGAGAAAAGGTAGAGGTTGGTTTTTTCAGTGGTTTTGAATGGTTTTTCACGCGTTTTGCATAGAAAGAATAAGGTGGTCGTGAATGAAGAAAACAGAGAAATAAGGCTTTGAAGGGCTAAGTGGATTAGGCAAAGGAAAGGTAAATACAACATTGAGGTGAGAAGAGAGGGAGGGGAATGGAGGCATAAGAGCAGTGCTCGGAAATGAAACACACCTGTGGATTATGTACGAGAAACAAACAGAAATGCGGGTGAGACAATGAAGAAAATGCTTAGACTTGGTGAATACAAATTCTTCCCCGAAGTCGAACATAAAGAAATTTTGGCCTGTGGGAAGGTCTGCCCTACTCGAACTCTATTGACAGAGATGAGAGGGGGGGAGACTTGACCACAGTTTTGAAGTTTTCCCTCTATTTCACTATGCATCAACAATTAAAACTACATCAACACAAAAAATAAACAACAATGAGACTATCGGAAGCAGATCTAACTTAAATGTCAGAAGCAAAACTAGCTAAATGACAGAAAAGGAAAAGGTAGTAACAACAGAGAAATTGAGGCACATGGATTGGGCCCTAACCCACGAGCCTAGCCCTTTGAACTTAAATCAATCAAAGGAAATCAGTCTACTCATTTCATAAAAGAATAATTGCATACATCTCTGGAATTTTCGATCCCTGAATAAAACCTAAAGCTTCAATAATTCACAACAATAATTCTGAATGGAATCGATACTAGGATGGACTAACTCTTCCTAGCTCTAGCTCTGCTCTATTTATTCTACAAGGCAGCTACCAAAAACTCCCTAGAAAAATGGTGATTGAGTCCAATGGACTCCAATGAAACCAATATTGAGTGCTCTCCTTTTTGAGTGACTCGGCTGCCTCTGGAATTCGAATTGCTGGAGAGAATCTTCGGGATCCTTCGACTGCCTTTGAGGGGGGACAATCCTCCTATAATTTTTCCTTGTTGTATCCTCCAAATATTTGTGATAAAATATTTATAAAAGTGCTTAATAAATAATTATTTTCTGCACTCAACCTTATATTAAGCACTCAGAGTATGTTAGCCTTAAACACCACCTATACTAGCATCGTAAACCCAAATAATAATAAAAATGCAAGAAAAAGATATCTAAGAAGGCAAAAAGGTGACTATTAACCCCTCCAAATATGTCTAATGATGGAGCTCATCATCACCCCCCTATTGAATGGTTTCTCATCCTCTGAGCAACTGATCCTCCTCCATTTCCTTCAAATATTTGACAGCCCCCCTGACTTCCTGAGGAGGAAGTGTGGGAGTTTCCCCAAGGGGTTAAAATCCATCATTCTTTTTGGCACTCTACCATTCTTTATCTTGTGCATTTGTGTCCTCTTCATCAGTCAGCCCTAGTAGCAAAGGTGGGCTGAGCTTCAGTCCCAACCATCAGATCTTTTTGGCCTGCATGGCCCTCTTGTATAATGGTTCCCTTTCCAATGCACCCCTCAGTCTTTCTAGAGTATGATACTCTCTGTTCTTGAGGCTATGTGGGAGGCTGTTCCATCTCCTCTGGCTGGATATAATGCACTCCCCTTCTATCTTCCTAGAAACATCATCAAAGTGGCCTATAACCTGGTTTTGAGGCTGAAGGTAGCTTTCAACTATTGCAGGGTCCTTTTCAATCTCTCGATGGTTAAGGATGACTCCTCTTGGGCTTAACACTTCCGGTCTGAGATATAAGGGTTCTCTATTCTTCTTCCCATGACCGTCCATATTTATTTGGCTCTATTGTCCTCATTCACCATCCAAGATGCTAGTGCCATTAATTTCATATCCCCCATTGTAGGATTGGGGTCCCAAATCCCCAGATTTGTTGGCACAAAGTTATGCATATAAAATTTTTCCATCTTTTCCTGATCAACTATGTTGGGCTGCTTGTATAACTTCATGAATTGCCTACAATCTTGGAAAGGGAGTGATCTGTTAGAGGCTAGAGTGTTGATTTGAAATAGAATCCATTGTTCTTTGAGGTACACAACATATGAGTCAGAGGGGAATCTGTACTAAAGGGATTCTATGCATAAGTTTACCATGGTGGCTACTTGCTCCTCTTTTTGCTGCAATTGCGCCTTTAGTGCTACATTCTCTACCTGTGCCTTCTGCAGGTGCTCATTCAGAAATATTTCTTCGATTCTTTCCTCCCCCCTTGGTGATTCTTCAATGATGATCAGGCTTATGGGAGAAGTTTATGGCTTTCTCTGATTCTTGTTAGCTCTGGAATACCTACAAGCCTGCCTTTTTCTTTTTGGGTTCAGAGGAGCCATGGTGGAAATTCTCTATTTGTCGTGAGGGGATGTGATGTTACGTTGTGAGTCTGTGTCCCACCCACTTTCTGCTATCTCTATGAATTCTATGGCCATCTCTTTTTTTTGTTGTGGCCCTTTGTCTCTCTCTCTTCTTCTTCTGGTTCTTCTTGTTTCTGCTGGTTCTTCCTTTGGTTCTTCTTGTTTTTCTGGTTCTTCCTCTTCTTCTTTCTGGTTCTTCTTCTTCAAGCGCTACGTGCTTCCGTCTGTCCTCTCCCTCTAAAGATTGTCACTTCCTTGGTTTGGATGAGACAACATCTCCTTTTATTTGATGACACAACTAAATTTGGAGTGCCATATAACTCCGCTCAGCTCCAGTTCTGTCGTAGACAATTGGTTCCTCCTCCCTGTTAATTCAGGATGGAATACACATTTTCCTCCCCTCATTCTCCTCTACTCCATTGATTTAAATTTTTTCTTTTGCATGCCCAAGTGGTGTGTACTCCCATTTTTATTCCAGTCATACCTCCTGGTGGTGGCTGAGTTAACTGGCCACATTTCTACCCCTTCAACTCTAAGCCTGCAAATTAATTATTTTTGGCTATTATGAATGCGTAGCAAGGGGTGAGAGCTTATACCTGAGATTACCTGTTGTTTCCAAGGTGGTTGTAGAAGCTGGAGGTTTGATACAATCATTTTTAGATGTTGTTTTCTTCATCATACTCCTGTTCTCTGAGTCAACAACGTGCTAAATGGACAACTTGTTGAATGAGGAGCTTGAGATGAATGACCAGCGTGTTGAATGAGGAGCTTGATATGCCATGGGTGGCATTCTAATTCTCCTGGAGTCTGTTATGCAAATTCCCTGGTTCTTCTTCTTGGAAGTCTATGAACAACTTTGTTTTTGAAGGAATTTCCTAATGTTTGTAGCAGTCTGTTTGTGTGTTGCTTCTCTTGCTACATTGTGCTCAGGAATGGAGGAGTGTGGTGTATGGAGGTGATGGAAGAAGTTATGAAGATAAATGGAGTGAATGATGGGATAGATGAAAATATAGAAGAAGGGAAAAGAATATGAATGCTTCCCTGTGTTTTCCAGAAACCATTAACAACCTGCAAAACAGTACACATAGAAAAACATAGTGATGCAGAGGCATTTTTTTTTTGGGGGTTTGTTATTTTTTTTTTTAAAGAAAGTGGGCTGCCTCCATGGAGGTTTTCAACCCAAAAAAATTCCATTGGTTCCTCAAAGAGGTTTTCACCCATGGATATTTATTTTTTTTCTTTTTTTTCTTTTTTTGAGAGAGCAAGTGAGTTGCCTCCATCGAGGTTTTCAACCCACGAGCTTATTCTTTTTTCTTTTTTCTTTCAGGAGGTGTGGGAAAATATGGATTTCCCCATCACATACACCTCTCTTCTTATTGAATTTATGAATTATTCCCTTGACAAAGGCTTCTTGTAAATATTAAGTCTGTGACCATTCACAAGCAAGGGGATCCCTTCCTCATCTATGGTCCTAATTTCAACTGCACCATTATCAAAGAATTTCTCCACTGTGTAAGGCCCCAACCATCTTTTCATCAGCTTGCATTTGAAGTCTTTAAACCTTGAATCATGCAACAGTGCCCAATATCCTTCTTCAAAGGTATTTTATTTGATGTTCTTGTCATGCCATACCTTCCTTTATCGCTGAACTACCTCGGTGTGAAGAAGTGATTGCATTATGAGCTCATCCAATCCATTTACTTAACAACCTCTCTTTTTTTAAATTTTTTAGATCTAGATTTAATTCATCTACCATTCTTAAAGTATTGAATTCAAACTCAACTGAAAGTAGAGCTTTCTTACCATAGACTAGTTCATAAGGAGTGAAGCCTGTTTTTGTCTTCCAAGTGGTGTTGTAGGCCCAAGTAGCTTCTACCAATCTATCTTCCCAATATCTTCTGTTGCTGCTCACAACCTTAGTGAGGATGCTCTCTAAAGCTATGTTAGTTACTTCTACTTGGCCATTCGCCTGAGGGTGATAGGCAGTAGAGGTTCTATGCTTGATCTTGTGCTTCCTCAAAAGATTCTCAATGAGGTGAGAGGTGAATTGTGATCCCTGATCAGTGAATATTTCTCTGGGATATCCAAATTTGTAAAACACATTCTCCCTTAGAAATTCTGCTACTTTTTCCTCGGTTTCTACCTTCACTGCTTTTTCTTCAGCCCATTTTTTCAGGTAATCAGTGTAGACTATGATATACTTCTTATATCCGGATGGTGGATTGATGGGTCCAACAAAGTCCATGCCCTATTTTTCAAATGGCTCAAGAGCCACCTGAGGGTGTAAAGGAATTTCATCCCTTTGTGTGGGTCTCCCCATCCTTTGGCATTGGTCACACCTGCTGGTGTATCTTCTGTAATCTTGGTGAAGGGTGGGCCAATAGTAACCTATCTGCAAAACTTTGTAAATAGTTCTCTTTTCAGCAAAGTGGCCTCCACATGGGTTGTCATGAAATTCAAAGAGGATATCAAAAAATTCTTCCTCCCTCACACATCTTCTTAGTATTTGATCAGGGTCTAGCTTGAAGAGATTCCCCCCAATCCATGTGAAAAGGGTGCATTTTCTGGCGATTCTGCTCCTCTCCCTGAATGAAAGATTTGGAGGGAGTCTTCCAGCAACCAAGTAGTTGGCTATATCAACAAACCATGGTGAGAGTGTTGATATGGAAAATAGGTGTTCATCTGGTAGCTGGCCATCCACCATTCCTGCTTCACGTGCAGAGAGAACTAACCTGGAAAAAAAATCTACAACAACATTTTCCTTTCCAGGTTTATCAAAAATAATCAAATAAAAATGCTACAAAGGTAACAACCATCTATTTTTTCTAGAATTAACATTCGGTTTGTTCATTAAATACTTGATGGTTACGTGGTCAGTGTGAACAAAGGTCTGATATCCAGTGACATAATGTCTGGATTTGTTCAATGCATGGACAATGGCCAACATCTCCTTCTCAGTAATAGTTTAATTCAGCTCAGCTTTGGACATATTCTTACTGATGAAATAAAGGGCATAAGGGATTTTGTCCTCTAATTGTCCTAATGTTTCCCCCACAGCTTTTTTGGATGCATCAGTGTGGATGTGGAAAGGCAGAGTCCAATTTGGGCCTCGAAGGATGGGGGTTGTAGTCAAATACTTCTTAATGAGCTCAAAAGCCTCTTGACAAGGACCAAACCAAATAAGATCAGAGCCTTTGGCCAACAACCCAAATAATGGCGAAGCCATCTTGCTGAAATCTTTGATAAACCTTCTATAGTAACCAGCTAAGCCTAAGAAACTCCTGACATATTTCTTCTTTTTAGGAGAAGGTACCCTCTTGATGATAGTGATTTTGTTCAGGTCTACCTATATTCCTGCTTGGGATATGGAGCGTCCTAATACGACCCTTTCTTTCTTCAGGAATTCACACTTTTTTGGGCTCAAGGAGAGATGCATCTCAATGCACCTTCTTAGTACTTTAACCAGATTGGAGAGAGCTTCCTGGAAGTCATCCCCATATGGTGTGAAATCATCCATGTAAATTTCGACAGATTCATGGACTAACTCAAAAAAGATGCTCAGCGGGACAATCCTCTAGAAGGTGGTTGGGGCATTGCATAACCGAAAGGGTAGGACTCTATAGGAAAAGGTACCCCAAGGGCAGGTGAAGGTAGTCTTATCCTGGTCTTCACGGCTTATTTGAATCTTATTTTACCCACTGAACCTATCTAAGAAGGAAAATAACTTCTTCCTTGCAAGGCCATCCAAGACTTGGTCTATAAAGGGAAAAGGGAAATGGTCTTTCTTGGTGGATTTGTTAAGTTCTTGATAATCAACACAAATTCGCCACTTCCCATTCTTCTTTGGGACTAGGACAAGAGGAGATACCCACTCACTGTCGGATATAGAGATATGTACCCCGCATCCAATAGTTTCTACAGCTCTTCTTTGACTATGTCCTTTAGGGTCAGGTTCATTCTTCTTTGGGGTTGTCTCACAGGCTTGCATCCTTATTTTATGTAAATGTGATGTCTTCACACTGAAGGATGCATCCCTTTCATGTCCTTGTAATCCCAAGAAAATGCTTTAATATTTTCTTTCAAAAGCTGGCATAGCTGCTTCTCTTCTTCATTTGAGAGTTTTGGGTTGATTTTCAGAGATCTGAATGGGCCAAACTTGACAGCCTTGGTGGTTTCAGAGGTTGTCTCAACTGATTGCACTTCCATCCAAGTTTGGATTTCAGACTCCTTGACTAGGGTTTCGAGAGGATTTTTAGTGGAGGATTGGTTTTGAATGGCATGGTCGATGAGTTCATCTTCATCAAGATGTCCCCCTCTAAGGATAGCATCTATGGTACACATAGGGGTAGAATTATATAACTCATCTTCTTCATTCTCCAACCATATAGGGAGATCATGATCAATGGAAGGCTGGGTTGGAGGATATAACACTAGCTGTTTAGACAAAGGCCCATTTTTAATAGTCATGTTTCTTGCCCGAAAACTAATATAAGTGTCTACAGTGGCTAACCAAGATCTCCCTAAGCTGAGAGGATAACCATTAAAATTTTTTTTTGGCTGCAGGACCAGGAAATATGTAGGATACTCCCAAGAATCAATGGTAACCATAACATCCTCAACAATTCCTTCCAGATTTACTGTGGACCGATCTGTAAGTTGCAAAATTGTTGTGGTTTTCCTCAAAGTCCCTTCGAGATTCAGTTTCAACATAGTTTCCTTGGTCATGATATTGATGGAAGCCCCTAAATCAATTAGAGTGTTGGGGACTATGACACCATCTATATGTACATCAATAAATGGACTACCAGGGTCCAGGTATTTTGGAAATATCACCTTCCCCAGCATTAGGTCAAACAATTGTCCTACCACATTGATGGTGGGGGTATATCTCTTCCTCCTTCCAAGTTTCTTGAAGCACTTTTATTTGATGATCCTATTTTAGATAGGGACATCCTTAATGGCCTAGAGAAGTGGTATATTTACACACAAATTTTCCAATTCTCTTAGGAGTTCAGTCTCCTTTGGGGTGTGCTGACTAGGGTGGATCAAACAATTAGGAAAAGGAGGTTGTTGGATCTGAGTGTTTTCTTCTTCCTTTTCCTCCTCAACCTCTACAAGTGGAGATGGGGGATGGTTGTTTGGGAGTACTCTTCTTGACCTGAGATTAACCTCCTGTATCTCCACAGCTTAAGCTGGATGGGATGTTTCTCCACTAGGAGCCTGTTGTGCCCGTCTTTTGTTCGAGTTCGTATTGGACTGTGAAAGTATAGGTAGCCTAGGTGGAGCAGCATGAGTAAGTTGAGGTTGAGGTTAGGGTGGAGGCATTAGAGAAGGTAGTTGATTTTTTTGAGGCCTCCACCCTTGGGATGGATTGTTCCACTAAGGTTTTTGTGGAACATGGTGTTGAAATGGTTGGTTTACTGACTGAGTATGATATGAAGGGTTGGAAGGCCAAGTAGGAAGTGTAGACCGCGATGGAGGAGTGGAGGTGTACCAAGGTTGGATGAGTGCACTCTGATTGTTGTAATATTAAGAGTGAGGTGCACCTTGCATCCCTTGTTGATATGGCCGAGGGCCCTGAGGCCTTCTCTGGTTGATGAAACAGAGTTGCTCTAGCATTGTTTCTCCACCTTGATATTGTTGAGTCTCAAATCTGCATTTTTCTTATACATCTTCCTAGACCTTTTTCATTCACCTGAACCTTCCAAGTTGTCAATATCATTGTATATTAATTGAAAAAGAGCATCTAAAATGGTTTTTAACTATATTTTGTGTCTGTTGTTTGATTTAGATTTTTGCTCATTTAGCTGCGGAATCTTGCCACTTTCCGCAGCTGCTGCAACTTTCCGCAGCCATTTTGTGAAAGTCTATGTTACAGGTGTCTTCAGGAAAAATGAGCCACATGGGCAAGTCGGAAATGATGTGGACATGGATCGTGTCCTATTGGCTCGAGCAAATTCACTTAAGGAGGCTGTGGTCAAAGGTGGCCAAGTGGAAGTCAACCGTAGAGTCCCACGGTGACAGGACTCTGTTTCTCATCACGTGAGGATTTGCATGACCGTCTCTAACTTACGGGAGACACATCAACACCTGTACACGGCTCCATAAGCCGAATCCAACATCCACTCCTCATAGATTTACTCCTCACTGCGGCCATGATGCTGGATCCCTGGACGTGATGATTTACGTGTCTCCATCAGCACAAACTTTAGGGAATTATTTATATTACTTTTGTTATAAATAACGCGTTTGCATACGCACATTAGATTAGCCTCCAGATAGCTCTGTAATGTAATTACGTTGCCACTGTGCCGTAATATCACCTCTCTGTTATGACTTCATTTTAATATATAAGAAGACTCTGTTTCCAAGCGTAATTCGTACTTGAAGGCTGTTGCCAAGGCTGGTGCAGAGGGCCCCTGCACACGCTGAGGTTTTGTGCATTATTGTATAGTTCTTGTTTTATTTCTTTAAGCTCATTGTGCCATAAGTCATTCATGTGTTTATACATTACATCTTTCATGGTATTTATGCTTCATTTCTGTTGATAATCTTTCATGCTTTACATCTTACTTATGTCCATAATCTTTCATGTTTTATGTTGTTGTTAACTGATCAGTGTTCCTGTTTCAGATTACAAATAGGCAGCCCGGGCATTTGCATAACCTTTTGACTAATGACATGGAATTAATATTGTTCTACTGCTAATTTAATTTTCTTAGTTTCTGTTTAATTTCAGTACTGCTTTGTTTATTTCAGTCTTGCTCATTTGCTTCAGTAGTTAGATTTAGATATATTAAATTTCTCATGACATCTTCAGTTACCTCCGAAAGCCATAGCTGGACTAATGGCGAGGGATTGAATTATGAATATGTAGTTTGATATTAGTTTACTTTCTGCAAGTTAGGAATATTAAATTTCTCATGACATTTTCAGTTACCTCCGAAAGCCATAGTTGGACTAATGGCGAGGGATTGAATTATGAATGTGTAGTTTGATATTAGTTTACTTTCTGCAAGTTAGATATCAGGTTACTCAAGTTGTTTATGGTTACCTCCGAAAACCATAGCTGGACTAATGGTGAGGGATTAGAAGATAAGTTGATGTAATTTGATTTAGATTTACTTTGCTGCAACTTTTGGATTTCTTTAGGCATAGTTTCTTTTGTGTTTGAACAACAGCAAGGATAATGAGTTTCATGATCAGTAGTTCAGTGTTTGTTTGACTAGAATAGTGATGCAATTTCATTTTCTTTGAAGAATTGTGTGTTTTAAAATTCTTTTGAAGTTTGGAAAATCATTAGAAAGACATTGTTGTCTTGAATATTTGTCTCCATACTTGTTTTTCAAAATTTCATTAAAAAAAAATCCAAAAACGACCAAAAAGTAAGAGATAGGTTATCTTGCACATATAGTGCACCACACTTCATCAGCTTACGAATCCCAGATTGATAAATTAATGTAGCAATTTAGGACACACTAAATTGACCAAACATTTTGGCGTCGTTGCCGGGGAAGTGTAACTAGGTAGCCAATTTCTTAAAAAAAAAATAAAAAATAATAAAAGAAGGGAAAACTTGATAATTTCTTGAAGTATGCTCTCCTCTTGCACCTAGTGTGATCTGGAGGATCAGAAAAGAGAATTATTGGTTTAGTAATTTCTTAAGTATGCTCTCTTCTTGCACCTAGTGTGACCTGGAAGATCAGAAAGAGAATTATTATCCCTACTTAAAAAAAAAAAAAAATGACATGCATAGAGCAAGAGATTCTAGGGGAAGGTTTATAGCTAAAGCCAAGAGTTCGATTTTCACAACTCCATCTTATTCAAGGCATAGACAAGAATCACCACCATTTACCCCTAGCCTTAAGATTTTTGGAATTCAAGGAGCAGCTGAATTAGAGGATTCTCCTATACCACCTACTAAATCTCATTTAGAAAAGGAAGAGACTTCCTCTCATCCTCCCTTGATAGAAGAACTAGAGGACTTTAAGGACTCTAAAGAAACTATCATGGCAGAGGAAATAATAGATGGATTTGGAGGTAGAGGTAGAGGAGGAGGAAACAATGGAGATAACAATGGTGAAGGAAATAATGGAAGAAATAGGGAAGGAGACAACTTGTTTGGATTCCCTATAGTTGATGAGGAAACTCATACAACAATGAAAAATATCTCACCATCTGTCCTCCCCAACTTTTATGGATTGCGAAGTGGGGATCCTGAAACATTTCTGTTTGAGTTTGAAGTCGTGTGCCGAACCTATGACTATATGGAAGACTCTCAAAAACTCAAACTGTTTCCTTCAACATTGAAGGGAGCTACTTTGAAATGGTTCATGGGATTAGCCACTCAATCTATTAGGACTTGGAATGATATGAAACAAACATTTTTGGATAGATACTTGGAATATTGTATGCCCACCAATCATAAGGATGAGGTATTCAAAATGATGCAAAAAGAAGATGAAAATTTGGAAGACTTACTTGAAAGATTTCAATACAACTTGAAAAGAGAAAAGATGAGAAACTTAGATGATGAAACCTTGAAAGCCCTCATATTAAAAGCCATTAGAGATGAATGGATAGATATTTTAAACATGATGGGGAAAGGAGACATTTCTCAACTCCCACTTCGTGACATAACTGAACTATGTGTCCATCTCTCAAGAGGAAAATCTAAAACAGGAAAAGGGCCTAGGGATCCTTCTCTTATTAAGGCTAACAAATCTGCAACTGGATCAGTAAGTAGGGCAGAGATTGGTAACATGCTTGATGAATTCAAAACTGATATCTTAGGGAGCCTTAGTGAACAACTAGACACCCTTAAAATCCAAAACAAGCAGAAAGCAGAAACGGATGCTTTAGCCATCTTTTGTCCGAAATGTAGGAAGAAACATGCTTTAAGGGAATGTCCCTTGGATGCAAAAGTTGTAGAAACATGTATGATTTGCTTAGAGAATCATGAGATCAAGGATTGTCCTTCAATTCCTGGACTCAAAGCTGTCTTTCAAGAAGACCCAAATTCAGTAGAATCTCTCTGTTTTGTTGCAAGGAGACCTTGGCAGGGACAACAAACTCAAGGGTTTAACAACCCCATGAATTTTCAAACCCAACCAAATTGGAATCCTTGGCAACAGCCTTGGCCCCAACATCAAAATTCATATCAGCCATGGGTACAAGGGATGCAAAATCCTTATGGGAGATTTGCTCAATTTTATCAATATCCTCCATCTTTTCAAAATCAACAAGCTCCACAACTTCCAAACCCAAGTCCACAACTTTCATTGCCATTTCCACAACAACAACCTTCTCAACAAAATCCAAATCCTCAACTCATGCTCCCATACCAACAAAAGACAAATCAACTTCCAGCTCGGCCATTGCCAAATCCTAACAATAAAAATCCTCAGAATACTTACATGATAGAAGGACAACAATTTCCTACCTATATGATTGTTCCTCTCAATGATGTACAACTCAGATCTGGTAGAGTTTTAGAAAAAACTTCTATAGATGACTTAGAGCAGGATACCTCTGAGGAGGACTCTCTTAAAGCCAATAAGGGTTCTGAGGAAGTATCTCTTCAAAATTAAAATATTCAAAAAGAGAAAGAAAAGTTAACACCCACAACTCCTATAGTTGAGCAACCTGTATCTTCATCTACACCTCCTTTTCCTGAAAGACTACAAATTGACAAGGGGGTGGAAAAACAAATCTTGTTGACTAACTATGATTTTCTAGATGAATTGAAGAATGTTTGTATCAAGATTCCCTTGCTACAAGCCATTCGAGAGATTCCTATTCTAGCAAAAACAATAAAGGAGTTGAGTTTCAAAAGACCAGGAAGGAAACTAAAAGACACAAGAAGAATCCACCTGGTAGGAAAAATTGCAGATATTATGATGGAAAAAATTACCATGCAGAAGTATGTAGATCTAGGAAGTCCAATTGTCAAGACATATATAAATGGGATAGAAATTCCAAACACATTGATTGACTTAGGGGCTGCTATTAACATTATGAGTAGACAGACTATGGACCAGCTAAAACTTCCTAACCTTTTTTTTACACCTACTTTACTGCAACTTGCAGATCGATCAATTATTAAACCAGATGGTGTATTAGAAGATATTTCAGTCTCCTTAGATTCTTGGGAATATCCAGTAGATTTTATGATTTTGACTCCCAAGAGTAATATAGGAGGGCACCCACTTATCTTAGGAAGACCTTGGCTAGCCACAGCTGATGCTTTCATTAGTTGTAGATATGGGGATATGTACATTTCTAATGGTAATTCGACAAAGAAATTCAATTTGTATCCTCCAGCAAAAGCAATCACAGAATTAGGAGACAATGAATGGGTTGATGATGAAGATATTATACAACCTGTCTTTACCATTTCGGAAATTAGTGAGGATAGTAAAATTCTGAACACATTAGAAAATTTTGAGACATCTTCAGAATATGACCCCATACAATTTCAGTTGGAATCTGACATAGAATATTTATCATCAAGACAAATGTCTCTTTACTCTATGGAAGAGTTTGGTAGTTTTACCATTGAGATTTTTCCAGGAAAAACATTGAATATCAACAAACATTTGGAAAAGTCACAACAAAAAGAACTAATCAAAATCTTGCAAAAACATTCTACTGCATTTGCATGGGAGTATACTGACATGAAGGGTATTGATCCTAAGACTTGCATCCATCATATCTATATTGAGGAAAGCAGTAGACCAATCAGACAACCTCAAAGAAGGATGAATCCAAATCTTAGGGAGATAGTGAAAGAAGAGCTCCAAAAACTTCTCAATGTAAACTTCATTTATCCAATTTCAGATAGCGGATGGGTTTCTCCTTTGGTTATAGTACCTAAAAAGAATGGTAAATGGAGGGTATGCATTGATTACAGGGAATTGAACAAAGCAACTTTGAAGGATCACTTTCCTTTGCCTTTTATCGATCGGGTATTAGATACATTAGCAGGTAAAAAGTACTTTTCATTTTTGGATGGTTTTAGTGGCTATAATCAAATTCAGGTAGCACCTGAAGATCAAGATAAGACCACATTTACTTGTCCGTGGGGAACTTTTTCCTACCGAGTGCTTCCTTTTGGGTTATGTAATGCACCCGCAACATTCCAAAGAGCGGTACTAGGAATTTTTTCTGATCTAATCCATGATTGTGTAGAGGTTTATATGGATGATTTTACAGTTTATGGTAATTCATTTGAAGAGGCATTAGAAAATTTGGAAAAAGTCCTTATAAGATGTAAAGAAACAAACCTTTCATTAAGCCATGAAAAATACTTTATGATGTTTACTGAAGGTATTGTTTTGGGGCATCATATTTCAGGAGATGGGATTAAGGTTGATAGATCAAAAGTTGAAGTCATCTCCAAGTTACCTATTCCAAATTGTCAAAGAGATGTTAGAAGTTTTCTAGGATTTACTGGTTACTATAGAAGATTTATAGAAAACTTCACTAAAATGGCATCTCCACTCTTCAAATTGCTTACAAAATACTGTGAATTTAAATGGGATCCTGATTGTTAATCAGCTTTTGAAACTTTGAAAACAAGAATATCTGAAGCACCTATCTTGAGAGGACCAAATTGGAAACTCCCTTTCCATATTTCTACGGATGCTTCAGATACAGCTCTAAGAGCTGTGTTGGGTCAAAAAGATTTAGTTCCTTATGCCATTTATTATACCGGTAAAAATTTGACTCCCACAGAGTTGAATTATACTGTGACTGAAAAAGAGTTTTTAGTTGTTGTTCATGCAATTAATAAGTTTAGACATTACATAACAGGCTATGAAACTTTTATTCATACTGACCATTCTGCAATTAGATATTTAATGAACAAACCTGTTACTAATGGCAGAGTGACAAGATGGCTCTTACTTTTGCAAGATAGAGCCTCCTTTCTATATATAGGAGTCCATGGGGTCACAGTATAATCCTATCCCACCTAGAAATAATAATGTAAGGGCACAACAATAATAATGGCTTTTATGGGGCACAATAATAACAATATGGGGGCTACATGGGTACAAAAATAAAAATAAGGGGGCTACACTACCAACAATAAACGGATACACTAGTAATATAGGGACCTAAGATGCCCCTCTCCTTTAGAAAAGTGTTTTCCTCAACACTTGAGTAGCTCTAGATGCTTCTGTATAAAATTCCATCCTCCCATGTGAAATATTTAGTGGGTAAGTTTTTCCACTTGATGAGATACTCTGGAATTGATCCATTTCGTAGCTGTCGAGTTTTTTTTCATGATTGCTTCAGGTTCCAATATGATTTTTTCTTCTCCATCAAGTTCTGGCAATATTGTTTGAACTAGAAGTTTTTCACCTATAACCTTCTTTAAGCATGAAACATGGAAAACTGGGTGCACTCGAGAAGAACCCAGAAGCTCCAATTTGTATGCCATAGTACCAATATTTTGTAACACCTTGTAAGGACCATAGTACTTTGGAGATAATTTATTATCCTTCTTATCTTGATTGAAGGACATTTTTTTGATCATTGTAGCTGTAAAAATACCTGTCTCCTACATCAAAACTTCTCACGATGCGATGTTGATCTACTTGTTGTTTCATTCGATTTTGTGCCAAATTTAGGTTATCCTTTAAGAGTTGGAGAACTTTTTGTTGATGCTCGATGTGATCTTCCACTGCTTGAACCTTAGAATATTCTCTTAAATATGATGTGATGGACGGTGGATGATATCCATAAAGTTCCATAAATGGGGTCATTTTTGTTGCAGTATGGAAGGAAGTGTTGTACCACCATTCAGCTAGAGGTAACCACTTGACCCATTTTGTTTGTTTATCAGATAGAAAACAACAAAGATATCCTTCCAATTTTTTTTTGACTATCTCAGTTTGCCTATCAGATTGAGGATGATAAGATGAGCTATGAGCTAGTTTAGTACCCAAACAAGAAAATAACTCTATCCAAAAATTTCTGGTAAAAATGGGATCTCTGTCACTTACAATAACCTTTGGGTTTCCATGTAGCTTTTGAATTGTTTCCATAAATGAAGTAGCAACTGTACTTGTTTTAAATGGATGAGATAATGCAAAAAAGTGTGCATACTACGTAAGTCTATCAATTACCACCATGATGACACTCTTTCCTTCGGACTTAGGCAAACCTGTGACAAAATACATTGAAACATCCTCCCAATGTTGACTTGGAATTGATAAATGCTGTAGAAGACCCGAGGTCTTACTTGCATCCACTTTATTTTGTTGGAAAACCAAAAATTCCGCCACAAACTTTTGAATATCAGATTTAAGGCCATCCCAAAAAAATTCTTTCTTCACCCTGTGGTAAGTTTTTGAGAATCCTGACTATCCTCCTAAGGGAGAGGTGTGCAATTCCAAAAGAATATTTTTCTTTAGTTGGGAATTCTTACAAATATATATGTGATATTTGTACCATAAGGAATAATTTTTCCAACTAAATGTATCAGATGTACTAGGATCTTATTGCTACTTTTGAATGAGTGTCCACACTTCTTCGTCATTCTTCCATTCATCCGTTGCTTCGGTTAGCCAATCTGATTGGATAACAAAAATGGCACAAATAAATTCTTCCACCTCTTCATCCTTTCTTGAGAGTGCATCAACAACAACATTTAACTTCCCTTTTTTGTAGATGATTTCAAATTCATAACCCAAAAACTTTGTGACCCATTTTTGCTTCTCTTCTAAAGACAATCTTTGTTCCAAAAAGTATTAAAGACTATCATGATCAGTTTTTACCTTGAAGTGTTTTCCCATTAGGTAAGGCCACCATTTCCTTAGTGCGAGTATTTGAAACATTTACTTCTCATAAATAGATTTCTGTAAATACTTTCCTTGTAAGTATTTGAAGAAAAACTCAACTGTCTTCTCTGCTCCACATGACATCTTCATTTGAACGAAGGTGGCATACTTGGAAAAAAAGGTCTACAACAACAATGAGCCCTTTATACCCCTGTACCACTGGTAAGTGAGAAATGAAGTCCATAGAGACACTCATCCATGGTCTCTCTCGAATCAATAAAGGTTACAAAAATCCCCCCTGTCTTTGAGTATCCGATTTGTCCTGTTGAAAAATTACGCACGTATGTACATATTCCTCTATTTCCTGCCTCTTCCTTTCCAGAAGTATCCTCTCTCCAATAATCTGATAGTCCGATGCTGCCCTGGGTGGCCAGCCCAAGCTGAGTCATGGAATTCATTCAAAAGGTGCCTCCTAAGTCCTGATGACTTTGGAATGTAGAGTTGATTCCCAAAGAACAAGAAGCCATCTCGTAAGTGAAACTTTTGTGTTAGCCCCTCCTTTACCAACTTCAAGATCAACTTTGCTTGTGTATCTGCCCTCACACTAGCTCAAAGTCTATCCCGAATCTCTGTGGACATGTTGACCCTACTTCTTGTCTTGTCAGATCGATCTTCTTCTTCTAATGCTGCTATACTAAGGGCATCTGCAACAACATTGAGTTTGCCCAGTCTGTACTCAAGCGTCATGTCTAACTTTACCAAGAAGTCTTGCAAACGAGCTTGCTTCGCTGAAAGCTTTGGTTGTGATGAAAAATAACTTGCAGAAACGTTTTTGGTCTTGAAAATGAATGGTTTCCCCACCAATTAATGTCTCCAGACATGAAGACAATGAATAATGGCATTCATCTCCTTTTCATGGACCAGATATCTGCACTCTCTATCTTGCAACTTTCAACTTTCATGAGCCACTGGATGCCCATCCTGCAATAGAACCTCTCTAACTTAAAAATATGATGCATCAAAATGAACCTCAAATGGTTTCTCTAAATCACGTAGGATTAGTATCGGTGTTGTCACCATCCTTCTCTTCAGCTCCTGAAAAGCCTCATGACACTTCTCTGTCCAATTCCATTGCTTCCCCTTCTTCAGAAGGTCTGTCAGTGGTGCAGTTATCTTGGAATACCCTTTTACAAACTTTCTTTGGTAGTTGGTCATCCCCAAGAAAACTCTGATATCATGGACATTCTTCGGTTCCACCCAATCCTATATGGCCTTGAATCTGCTCGTCTCTATCCGTATGTGACCTTGTCCAACAATGTGGCCAAAGAACGAAATATCGGTTTGGGCAAACATACACTTGTATTTCTTCAAGTATAGTTGTTGTTCCTTCAACGCTTCGAAGACTAGTGCCAAATGATTCTTATGATCCTCCATGTTATCATTGAAAATTATGATGTTATCCAAGTAGACCACCACAAAGGTGTCAAGGTATGGACGAAGTACATCATTCATCAATGTGCAGAATGTGGTTAGAGAATTACGCAACCCGAATCGCATGAATAGGAATTCAAAGCTTCCATATCTCATCATAATCGCGGTCTTTTTCTCGTCTCCTTCAAATATCCGCACCTAATATTACCGCTGTCTCAAGTCCATCTTGGAAAACACTCGGGCTTTTGCAAGCTTATCAAAAAAATCCACTGCTGGCGGTAGAGGATATGTATTCTTTATCATTTTCTTGTAAAACACATGATAATCACAGCACATCTGTAACTCATTTTTATCCTTCTTCCGCTGGAAAAATACTGGAGCACAATAAGGGGACCTTGAAGGTCAAATGAAACTTGCTTTAGATAATTCCTTTAGCTGCCTCTTTAACTCTTCCAATTCCAGCCTTAATAGTCGATAGGGAGCTTTGGCAGGAGGTTCCTTTCCGGGCTCTAGCTCAATGGAATTGTCCACTGCATGTCTTGGTGGTAGTAGTTTTGGAAACTCATCATGCATAAGATATGAATAACATTTCAGTACATCGAAAATCTCGGTAGGAATAGGCATCCCCACTCCATCATTAGTCTTGACTCCACGAATGACTATTGAAAATGTCTCAATCCTTGGGTCCTTCATAGCTTTTCTCATACTTAGTCCAAAAACCTGTTGCACATTCACTTCCCTATGCTGTGCATGAGTAGGTAAAGTCCACCATTGTGAGTCCTTCCATAATGCTATCTCACTCTTGGAAGACATAACAACTTCTTTGTTACCCTTCAAGAAGGCCTACACTAATATCTTGTCAAAGTTGCTCATATCCATCATAGTGAAGTCCAGACAACCCTGCCAATCACCAATAAGAATCGACACTTCGTTTGTAAACCCGACACTTTAGTCTTGGAGTTCACTGACTTCACTTCCACATCAATGGGAAGAAGTTGTGACCTATGACCCATGCCCTACACTCTGCACTTTTTTGCTGAACCGAATCCGCCGTCGTTGCACGTCTTGTGACCATACTGTGCACTCCACACTCGCTACTCAAGCTGATCCAAATACGTTCAAACTTCTGTTGGCCCAACCTGTGGGCTCATCCTTTTCCAATCTCCACAAGTCCGATGCTGCAGTAGAATGTGCATTGGATAATGCGTCCGTCCGTCGATGATCTCAACTGTCCGTTCTGTCATGTTATTAATACCATGACTTCTATCGATGCGAGGGCAACGGGTGGCTCTTGGTGGAGTCAAGCCGACCCGACCCTCGATGCATGCCCTTTGCCATATCTTATTGTAACGTTAGCCTGCCCAATCGATTTTGTTCTGACAATGACCAACGTGCTATAAATGTCGCTCCAACATTATGCCAAATGCGTCGCTCGCCCGTTATGTCACACACCCTCGGTTATGCTGGGATGAAACACACATAACGTCTCATGTCACCTGATACGACCCAAGGTGCCGTTGGGTATGCCCATTGTCATGGCACGCACCCGTCCGCTGTATTGCCTATGTGTGCCAGTGTTGGGCGTCTGACTCGCCGGAGTCAACGAATGTTGAATCGTGTGTCTAACACTTCCCCCTCCTCCTTCTCTACTACCCTCACCTCCTCCCTCCCTCCTCCTCATCCCCGACCCTCGCCTCCCTCCCTCCCCCCCTGCTCCTCCTTCACTCTCCTTCCCTGCCCTCCTCTCCTCCTCCTCTCCATCACTTCCTACTCCTCCTCCCTCCCTCCTCCTCCCCTACCCTAACCTCCTTCTCCTCCCCTGCCCTCCTCTCCATCACCTCCTACTACTCCTCTCTCCCTCCCTCCCTCCCTCCCTCCAACTCCTCCCTCTTCCCTCGACCCCTCCTCCTCCACTACCCTCACCTCATCCTTCCCTCCTGCTCATCCCCAATGCTCCCCTCCCTCCCTTGATCCACCTCCTCCTATCCTCCCCTACCTCTCACCCTGCTTCACCTCCTTTCCTCCCCTCCACTACCACCCCTACCCTTGCTGCTCTTCCCCTCCTCTCCTCCATCCCTCCCTCTTCCTCCCCACCTCCCCTCCCCCTCCTGCTCCTCCTCCTCCTCCTTCTGAGCTACCCTCCTTTCCCCTCACTCCTCCTCCTCCCCTCCCCTCTCTTCTCCTCCTCCTCCTCCTCCTCCTACTTCCGAGCTACCCTCCTCTCCACCACCCTCCTTCTCTCCCCTCACTCCCCTTCCTACCACTCCTGCCTGCCCCTCCCTCCTCCTCCTCCCCTTCCCTGCCTCCTCCTCCTCCCTCCCTCCCTCCTCATCCTCCTCCTCCTCCCTCCCTCCCTCCTCATCCTCCTCTCCATCCCATACTCTTCTCCTCCTCCTTCCTTCCTTCCTCCCTCCTCCCCCTCCTCCTCCTCATCCCTTAGTCTCCATCCCTCCCCTACCCCTCCTCCTCCTCCTCCCTACCTCCCTCCGTCCCCTCCATCCCTCCTCCTCCTCCTCCCCCTCCTCCTCATCCCTATCCTCACCTCCTCCCCCTACTCCTTTCCTCCACTCCCCTCCCCTCCCCCTGCTTCGCCTCCTCCTCCCTCCCTCACTTGCTCCTCCTCCTCCTCTCCCCTTCGCTCCCTTGCCTCGCACCTTCCTCCCCTCCCTCCTCCTCCTCCACTACCCTCACATCCTCCCTCCCTCCTCCTCATCCCCGACCCTCCCCTTCCTCTTCCCCTCTCTCCCCCTGCTCCTCCTCCCCTCTCCTACCACCCCTGCTCCCTCCCTCCCCCTCCTCTCCATCCCCTTATCCTACCCACCTCTCCTTGCCTCGACTCCCTCTCCTCCTCCCTCCGTCCCCCCTCCCCTCCCTATCCTCCTCCTCCTCCCCTACCCTCACCTCCTCCATCCTCCTTCCCTCCCTCCCCCATGCTCTACCTCCTCCTCTCCTTCACTGCCTGCCTCCCTCCTCCTCCTCTTCCTACCCCTCCCCTCCTCTACCTTCCATCCCCTACCTCCCCTCCTCTATCCTCCTCCTCCTCCACTCCCTCCCTCCCTCTCTCCTGCTCTCTCTCTTTCCCTCCCCCCTCCTCCCCTCCCCCCTCCTCCTCCTCCTCTCTCTCTCCCTCTCCCACCCGCTCTCTCTCTCTCTCTATATATATATAATAACATCACCAATCTAATAATTTATTTTAATAAGATATAATAAATAATTTCAAAATAGATTTTCCTAAAATATATTTAAATAGAATAACTATGATCTTTTAACATAGTTAAAAAATATCATATAAAATCAACTTTTGCGAGAATTTGAAGCAATCCAATTTTTTACTAAAATAAAAACAATAGTAGTTTCTGATAACTGAAGTTTTGAAATAGTAAACCCTATCCAAGCAGTTAGTAATTTTCAGTTTTTCTTTTTTTAATTTTGAAAGCATGCTAGATAATTAAGATCAAATTAGCAAATAACAAGTAACTAAGAATGAGCACAATTTTAAGTTCTCTTCCTCATCATAAAGGAGACAAAAACGTTGCTCTTCTAAGTAATTCAAACAACCAAAAACTTGCTCTGTTCTGAGTAATACAAACAACCAGAATATTGCATGTCATGCTCTGTTGTAGAGGAATTAAAAACAGGCAAACGCTTGCAATTAGTTCTCGAAATTCAATCAATGTGTATGTAGTTAATATTATATTCCGTCTAATTCACCAGTGATAAAATAGTTATAATTTTCTAACACGCTCAAAATAATAATTTTTACCACAAGTTAAAATAGTAAACCTAAGTTGAGCTCCCAATAATTCCCAATATATGCTAGATAATTAAGATTAAATTAGTAATTTAGATTTTTGTTCACTTCCTTGTACTAATGTTTTCTCACGCTGTGTGCTAGAGTAATATGCCTAGCATGGCATGCTCTGTTCTAGAGTAATATGGACCCGATTTTTCAATTTGTCAGGATTGATTTTCCTCCTAAATGATAGTCAGACACCCTTATTAAAGATTAGTTAAAAGACTGATTAGTTTAATTAGTTTCTTTAATTGTTATGTTGTTTATTTCTTTTTCTGCTATTTTTTGGACAAAGAGAACTCATGGACAATTACTCGTAATTTTAAATATTTCACTTTTATTTTTGTTCTTTACTGAGTTATTAAAGAAAAAGGAAAAAAAAACAAAAAAACCTCTTCTACACAGTGGGTGAAGTTTCTGGTAATTTGGAAGTGGTTGGGAAACAGTTATGAGACAGTTACCTACCCTCTGGAATAAAGGGAATTCCAGAAGGAGGGTAGGGGTTCTCAAAAATGGTTGGAAAAGAGGAAGGGATTTTCTAGAGCTGGGAGTAAACCAGTTGGAAATTACTTCTGAGACTCTTGTGCCAGGATTTTTCTTGGTTGTCTGTTGACTGGATTATTCCTGAGGTCACAGAAAGAGAAAATCAACCATTAGTTTTCCCGTGGCACTGTCCAAGTCTGGAGCTCGGGGGCAGGGTGAGGACGTTATTGCCTCCCTTGAAGGTTGGGAGGACCACCGTCAGAAGAAGTTTACCCAGTACAGATAAGTAAACTATAGTCTGTAATTCATAACATCTGTAGATTAATTATTTTGTTAGTTATTTCTTGTTTCTACTGTGATCTGGAACAGGAAACGAATTACTGGTAATTATACACTGATTTCTGCAGATTACATAACTAGAATAATATGAAAAAGAAAACGAGTGCCAGTAATGAAAATATTATTATATAGGGAGAGATATTACTGGTTTTACTGTTATTTCTTTTTGGTACAGTAAGATTTCCTGAAGAATTCTTTAAAGTAGAAATATTTGTACTGTTCACTGTTTATCGGCAATATTCGCTTGAACTCCCAAAACTCTAAATGAAAAGAAGTAAATTTTGGTCACTTCTGTTAAGAGAAGCGAAACCTCTGTTCCTAGCCTAGATATTGTTTATACAGTTCATAGCATATCCATGTAAGGAAGTTAAAAAGAATGTTATTATTTTCCTTTTAAGAACTGTGAGAATAACAGGTAACCATGTAAATCTTTAGAGGTTCACAGGTTATAGGACCCCAATAAAAAGTTATGGAAAACTCACAGAAAATTTTAGCGCTTCCGAGTAGACATAGTGGATAATGGCCTGGGACGAGCTTGTGAACGGGGTTGGTAGAGAAACCATTCCCCGCTCCTGCTCACGGAATATCATCTATACACAGTCCCTGTAAGGCGGACTGGTGCCATGTCCTAAGAGAAAAATAGATTTTAAAATTACCGAACCATATAATATAACCCTGAAGCAGAGATAATGTATAAAGCATTACAATGAAAGAAGCAGAAGCCCTCGAGCTATAGAAAGAAGCTACCGATTTAATTTGCAAACAACAACCACGAAACTTTTATAGAAACAGGTGGAAAGAGCCGAGCAATAGATCTTTTAATGCAATACATTCATTCATTCAAAGTAGTATGGAACGTAAAAAACGTAACTGCAATGGCATTTTATAACGTAGAAATCAAAACAAACTCTACAGTAAACATGCCGTATTCATTTCTTCTCATAATATAAACCGAACAACCTCGTAGAAAAGGGAGATCCATTTGGAATTATGGAAAGTAAAAGTTCCGTCCCTTACATGTGCATAGTTTCATAACAGTCTCTTAAGGGTACCGACGGAAATTTTCTATCTCCACAAATGGAGTAAAAGCTATTAACCCAGCGGAATCTTAACCGCGCTAGACAGGAGCGAAATCTCGTTAAAAGACAAGAAAACTACATCCAAATTAAGGAGAAGTGTTTTAACGTTCCAGCAGAACGACTCGTTGCCCCGAGTCATAACACCCTGCCCATCAATAAGACAAATCGACTGCATAAACTCTAATTCCGGATAAGGCTATAGCTGTAGAAAACTTTTTCCTGAGCTTCCGTGAGTTAACAAACCTACTGACCTGGAGAACCTGCATTTTGTGAATAGGAAGGATTTTCAGTGGCGCCGAGCCGTAGAAAGACTAAATGCGGAACCCCCGGGGTTGTGAAGGAAGCAAACCTGCAATGAGATTTAAAATGCAACCAGTTAGACGCAACATTCAACATATAGAGAAGTTGGTCGAAAACTGAACCTGTGAGGGTATTTAGGGGGCAAGGTATGAAAACCTTACCTGTGAAAGGAGTCTTCTTCGCCAGCCGGGTTGCCCTGGAGAGAGAGAAAACAAAACAAATTTAATGATAATGTTGCAATGAGAGCTGTGACAGGATTGCGTTTATTATTTTTTGCAATTCCAGAAGACAGAGGAAATTCGAGCCGCTTACCTGCAGACGCCGGTTCGGAGGTTCGGAGATTGGTACACCGCACTTTGGCAAGCTGAGCGCTGTCTATCAGATGTGTGTTAGACTAGTTCTAAAACTCGGCAAGGAGTGCATTGCAGACCCGAAACCAGACTCGGATTCCTCGCAGAGGTTCCTTGCAGAGCATGGCTTGGCTCTCTGAGGAAGAAGAAACTTGGTAGAATGAGCGAGATATTCGTTGAGTGGGTGTTTTTCCGCGGAATGGCTTTTGCACTACCGAGAAACCCTCGCCTTGATGACGCCGTCCTGTAGGAATTAATTACCCTGTACAGAATTGCGTGGAGGACGAGGTGAACCCGCCACGTTTGCAGAGTAGATCAACAGGTGGCAGGGTAAACCGCCATATATGGTGGGGCGAATTAATGAAGTGGCACCGATCTCTACTGTGGAAAATATCGGATTCTGGATCAACATATAACTCACACCTTAACGTATTTATTTTGACATGATAACCTTACTTCCGATACATTTATTCCATGTGCCATGTGCCATGTGTTTTTTTTTATATAAGTAGAATTTTACGATATAGCATAGTTAAAAGAATTACTCTGTGGACTTTGGGTTAAGGGTTCGCTAGTAGAGTTTTACCATGATTTCCGTATTGGTGGGTAGAAGAGTATTGAATAAAAGCAGTACTGTTAATTTTTTTTTTTATTGTGATTTATGTTCTATGGGTGTATGTGACAAGTGGTATCAGAGCTAAGTTCCTACACTGGGATCTTAAGGGTCTACTAACAGTGTTTTCGTGATTAGTACAGCGAGGAGAGCAATAGTGATGGCAGCCCAACCGTCGCATGAGGGGACTCAAACCCCCACAGTTTTGAACCCGGAAATGTGGGTACAGTTGACTGTAGAACAACACCAAAAGACTAGTCGGTTGCTAGAGGAACAGCAGCAACAAACTACCTTCTTGCTCAGAACGGTACAGCAACTTCAAGAGGAAATGATGAGAGTTCGAAGAGACAATGAGAAGTTAATACAAGACCAAGAAAGGATCCTGAAAAGTTTATCCGATAGACAGAACTAGGGGACCAAACACCCCAGTGCTGAGAATGAACAATCACCAGAGCCAGAAGATCAGCAGATCCTGAAGAATGACGAGGACAAAACTAAGAAGAGTGTCTCTCAGAAAAGTAAAAACAGAAACTATCAAGAGGCAGAGTCGGGCAACGTGTCTGGTCAGCAAGACCTGAAAAGGCAAAAAGTGGAACTCCAAGGAGAATTTTGTAAGATTAAGCCACCGACATTTGACGGTGAGGCAGAAGAAGCGGCAGAGGCTTGGCTGATAAACATAAACAAATATTTCCAGGTTTATGAGTACAACAGTAATTTAAAGGCCAGGCTGGCTATATATCAATTACGGGACAAAGCCACCTTGTGGTGGGAAGAGGTGAAGAATGTGCGCATAATAGATGAACGCGACATAACCTGGGAATTATTCCAGCAGTATTTTAAGGATAAATACCTGACAGAAAGGTTCTATGACGACAAAGCAAAAGAATTTCATGATCTCAGACTAGGACAGATGTCTATAGATGAATTTGTGACAAGATTCACTTCGCTGCTGCGATATGTACCCTATCTTCGAGAAGAAAAGGCCAAGGTACAGAGATTTTTGAGCAGTTTACCTGCTCATATGAGGGAACGAATAGAATTCGTTAACCCCCAGACAATGGATGAGGCCATCCGAAAAGCACGGTTGTGCTATCAGCAAAATAAAATTAAGAGTGATGCAGGAAAAGGATGGCAGCCGAAGAAAAGCCAGAGAAACAACTCTACCTTTAAAAGCGGTAAAAACAACAGCTTCAGAAATGCAGCACGTGCTACAATCAGCAAACAGTTTGGGAAGAATCACCAAAGAATAAAGTGGCCAGCTGAAGAGAAGCCCACAGAAGCGTCAAGTAAACCTGATTTAGGACAGAACTCTAAACCTCCCTTGCAATGCTGGGGCTATGGAGAGGCTCACTATTTTAAAAACTGTCCTAGGCGAAACAAAAGTGAAACTGTAGCAAATCTGCAGGAGGCATCTACAGTAGGAGATGTGGCGCGCAGTGTACATCGCATCAACGCAGCGCTA
Source organism: Pinus albicaulis (assembly GCA_034641835.2). NCBI lineage: Eukaryota > Viridiplantae > Streptophyta > Pinopsida > Pinales > Pinaceae > Pinus > Pinus albicaulis. The sequence goes on from CM076582.1 coordinate 427,616,784, forward strand.
GAGGATCGGCAGGCGGATTTTCAACCAACAATGATTGAATTAGAAGGTACATTACTAACTAAGCCTGTTTCAATTCTGGTTGATCCCGGAGCGAGTCTGAGTTATATCAGTCCTAAATTGGTAGAGTTATGTGTATTAAAAGAGCGGAAATTTAAGAACTCATGGCTAGTACAGTTAGCCACTGGAGCGAAACGTAAGGTAACAGCAAAAATTCCTAACTGTGAGCTGGAAGTGGCAGAACAGCAGATAAAGGTAGACCTAAATATCTTACCGATGGGATCGTACGATGTGTTATTGGGTATGGATTGGCTGGAAAAACATTGGACCATGGTAGACTGTAAGGAGAAGACCATCACATATAGAAAACCGGATGGTACGCGGAAAGTGGTTCAGGGAGTTAAAAAGCCTGTACAGTTACGACCAATAACAGCATCTCAGCTGGGTAAGTGTATTAGGAAAGGGTGTCAGTTGTATGCTATTCAAGTGGGATACACCGACTCTAAGGAAAAGGCCCCAATATTGGAGGATATCCCTGTGGTGCAGGAATTTTTAGATGTATTTCCGGAAGAAATTCCCGGTCTACCACCCAAAAGGGATATTGACTTCACTATTGAGCTGCTGCCAGGTGCCTCACCAGTATCAAGAGCTCCATATCGGATGAGTGTGCCAGAGTTAACAGAATTAAAAATACAGTTGCAAGAGTTGTTAGACAAGGGCTATATCCGTCCAAGTGTGTCACCTTGGGGCGCTCCAGTCCTTTTCTTTAAAAAGAAAGATGGGACAATGCGCATGTGTATGGATTACAGACAGCTTAATAAGCTAACTGTCAAGAATAAGTACCCTTTACCAAGAATTGACGACTTGTTCGACCAGGTGAGAGGGGCTAAAGTATTTTCCAAAATTGATTTAAGATCCGGATATCATCAAGTTCAGATTAAAGATTAGGATATCTGCAAAACAGCCTTCCGCACCCGATATGGTCATTACGAGTTTGTTGTACTGTCCTTTGGTTTAACAAACGCGCCAGCAACATTTATGAGGTTAATGAATGGCGTGTTTCATCAGTTTCTAGATAAATTTGTACTCATCTTTATTGATGACATTCTGGTGTATTCTAAGAATGAAGAAGAGCATAAAGAGCATTTGCGCATAGTATTGGAAACACTAAGAAAGCATCAGCTCTATGCAAAATTCAGCAAGTGCGATTTCTTTAAAACAGAAATTCAGTACTTGGGTCACGTTATAACAGCAGAAGGGATAGCAGTGGATCCCGAAAAGATTAAAGCCATCATGGAATGGCAAGTGCCCCGGAACGTGGCAGACATTAGATCTTTCATGGGCTTAGCCGGGTATTACAGAAGATTCATACAAGGATTCTCCAAAATTGCCTTTCCCATTACATCGTTACAGAAGAAAGGCAAGCTGTTTAGATGGACAAAAGAATGTCAGGACAGTTTCGAAAAATTAAAACAACTCTTAACTACAGCTCCAGTACTGAAGGTGGCTGACCCAGAAAAGGATTATGAAGTCTATACAGATGCTAGTAAAGAGGGGGTTGGAGCAGTTTTGACTCAAGACGGAAAGGTGATAGCCTATGAGTCAAGGAAGCTTAAAGAGCATGAGCAGAAATATTCTTCTTATGATTTGGAACTTACCGCAGTAGTCCACGCTCTTCGGGTATGGAGGCACTATTTACTGGGTAAAAGATTTGTGTTGAAAACAGATCATAGCAGTCTGACCAGCTATTTCAAACAAGCAGATTTAAACTCGAGACAGGCGAGATGGAATGCGTTCCTGAGCGAATTTGACATGGACATTCAACATGTTAAAGGGAAAGAAAATAGAGTTGCTGATGTATTAAGTCGAAAATTGCACAGTCTGTTTGCTCTATACTCTAACCAGTTGGAAAGCCAACTGCTGAAACAATTGAAGGAGGAGGCTCAAAGTGACCCAGAATATAGGTTCCTGTGGCAGCAAATGAAGAATGACAAACAGCAAGGTAAAGCAACAGAGTTTGGAGAAAATGAGGATCAAGTTTTGATCTTTCGCGGGAAAATTTATGTGCCTAACCGCACAAACTTTAAAGAATTAATCATGAATGAATTTCACCGCAGCAATTATGCGGGACATCCTGGATATCAGAAGATGCTTACAGCTGTAAGGAAAGGTTACTATTGGCCAGGAATGCGTAAGGATATTGTTGTGTACATAAGCAAGTGTCTAGAGTGTCAACAGGTGAAAGCTGAACACCAGCATCCTGATGGGTTATTGCAGCCAATACCCGTTCCTGAATGGAAGTGGGAAGTTATTTCTTTGGACTTCATCACAGGGTTACCACGAACAAGGAAGCAGAATGATTCTATTATGGTAGTGGTAGACAGGTTAAGTAAGTCGGCTCACTTTATACCTGTGCAATCTACTTTTAAGACGGTACAAATTGCAGATATATTTATGAAGGAGATCTTTAGGCTGCATGGTATACCTAAAACTGTGATCTCAGATCGAGACGTTAAGTTCACATCTGCTTTTTGGAAAACTTTATTTTCTGGTTTAGGGACCCAGATACACTTTAGCACTGCTTATCATCCTCAAACAGATGGGCAAACAGAGCGAGTAAACCAGATCCTAGAAGACATGCTAAGAATGTATGTAATGCAGCAACCCACCAAGTGGGAGGATTACTTGCATCTGGTGGAGTTTGCGTACAACAATGGTTATCAGGAGTCTCTGAAAATGAGTCCCTTTGAAGCCCTGTATGGTAGGCAGTGTCGCACACCTATAAATTGGAGCAGTCCCGAAACAAAACTGCTGTTGGGACCTGAAATGCTGGCTGAAATGGAGGCGGAAGTAAAACGGGTAAGACAGAATTTGAAAGCCGCACAAGATAGACAAAAAGTTTATGCAGACCGGAAAAGATCCTACCGAGAGTTTGGGGTGGGAGATCACGTTTATGTACGAATTAAGCCTAAAAGAAGCACTATGAGGTGGACCTCTTGTGCTAAGCTGGCTCCTCGGTATTGCGGACCTTTCCAAATATTGGAAAGGATCGGTCCAGTAGCCTATAGATTGGCTTTACCTAGCCACATTCGAGTTCATAATGTGTTTCATGTATCTTTACTAAAACGATACATACACGATGAGAAACATATAATTCATTGGCAGAACATTTAGGTAGGAGAAGGATAAAATAATTCTAAGTATATAGATTAGATATCTTGAAATGTACTGATTTGGACTTATTTTGTGCGTTTCAGGTAGAACCGGACGGAGAGTTCCTGGTAGAGCCTCTACGCATACTTGATCGGAGGGAAATTGAGCTCCGCAAAAGGGTGGTCGTACAGGTGAAAGTGCAGTGGAAGCACTTTGGACCTGACGAAGCCACCTGGGAAGAAGAAAAGTTTATGCAGGAAGCATATCCCGAACTTTTTGTTGGAAATGAAGGGGCTAAAAACACCGTGGACGGTGTTGCCTTCAGGGGGGGAAGCTGTGACACCCTTATTAAAGATTAGTTAAAAGACTGATTAGTTTAATTAGTTTCTTGATTTTTATATTGTTTATTTCTTTTTCTGCTATTTTTGGACAAAGAGAACTCATGGGCAATTACTCGTAATTTTAAATATTTCACTTTTATTTTGTTTTACTGAGTTGTTAAAGAAAAAGGAAAAGAAAACCTCTTCTAGACAGTGGGTGAAGTTTCTGGTAATTTGGAAGTGGTTGGGAAACAGTTATGGGACAGTTCCCTACCCTCTGGAATAAAGGGAATTCCGGAAGGAGGGTAGGGGTTCTCAAAAATGGCTGGAAAAGAGAGAAGGATTTTTCCAAGAGCTGGAGAGTAAACCAGTTGGAAATTACTTCTGAGACTCTTGTGCCAGAATTTTTCTTGATTGTCTGTTGACTGGATTATTCCTGAGGTCACAGAAAGAGAAAATCAACCATTAGGTTTCCCGTGGCACTGTTCAAGTTCCGGAGCTCGGGGGCAGGGTGAGGACGTTATTGCCTCCCTTGAAGGTTGGGAGGACCACCGTCAGAAGAAGGTTACCAGCACAGATAAGTAAATTATAGTCTGAGATTCATAACCTCTGTAGGCTAATTATTTTGTTAGTTATTTCTTGTTTCTACTAAGAACTGGAACAGGAAACGAATTACTGGTAACTGTACACTGATTTTTGCAGATTACATAATTAGAATAATATGAAAAAGAAAACGAGTGCCAGTAGTAAAAAGATTATTATATAGGGAGAGACATTACTGATTTTGCTATTATTCTTTTTGTCCAGAAGGGTTTCCTGAAGAATGCTTTAGAATAGAAATATTTGTACTGTTCACTGTTTATCGGTAATAATCGCTTGAACTTCCAAAACTCTAAATGAAAAGAAGTAAAGTTTGGTCACTTCTGTTATGAGAAGCGAAACATCTGTTTCTAGCCTAGATATTGTTTATACAGTTCATAGCATATTCAAGTAAGGAAGTTAAAAGAATGTTATTATTTTCCTTTTAAGAATTGTGAGAATACCAAGTAACCATGTAAATCCTTAGAGGTTCGCAAGTTATAGGACCCCAATCTAAGTTATGGAAAACACACAGAAAAGTGTAGCGCTTATGAGTAGACATAGGGGATATTAGCCTGGGACGAGCTTGTGAACGGGGTCGGTAGGGAAACCCTACCCCGCTCCTGCTCACGGAATACCATCTATACACAGTCCCTGTAAGGCGGACTGGTGCCATGTCTAAGAACAAAATAGATTTTTAAATTTATCGAACTGTATAATGTAACCCTGAAGCGGAGATATATATAAAGCTTTACAATGAAAACAAGCAGAAGCCCTCGAGTTACAGAAAGAAGCTACTGATTTAATTTGCAAACAATGACCATGAAACTTTTATAAAAAAAAGGGGAAAGAGCCAAGCAATAGATCTTTTAATGCCATACATTCATTCACTCATTCATTCAGATAGTATGGAACCGAAACACAGAAATTGCAATGGCCTTTTATATCGTAGAAATCAAAACAAACTCTACAGGTAAACATGCTATATTCATTTCTTTTCATAATATCAAGACTGAACAAATTCTGTAGAAAAAGTAGGTCCGCATTCGGAGTTCTGGAAAGTATAAGATCCGCCCCATTACATGCATAGTTTAATAACAGTCTTTTAAGGGTCTCGATGGAAATTTTCTATCTCCATAGATGGAGTAAAAGCTATTATTCCAGTGGAATCATAACCGCTCTAAACAGGAGCGAAATCTCGATTAAAGACAAGAAAAACCTATAGCCAATTTAAGGAGCAGAGTTTAACGTTCCAGCAGAACGACTCGTTGCTCCGAGTCATAGCACCCTGTCCACCAATAAACAAATCGACTGCATAAACTTTAATTCTGGTTAAGGCTACAGCGGTAACAAACTTTTTCCTGAGCGTCCATGAGTTAACAAACCTACTGACCTGGAGAACCTGCAAATTGTGAATAGGGAGAATTTTCAGTGGCGCCGAGCCGTAGGAAAACCAAATGCGTAAACCCCGAGGTTGTGAAGAAAGCAAACCTGCATTGAGATGTAAATTGCAACCAGTTAGACGCAGCATTCAACATATAGAGAAAATGGTCGAAAACTGAACCTGTGAGGGTATTTAGGGGGCAAGGTATGAAAACCTTACCTGTGGAAGGGGATCTTCATCGCCAGCCGGGTTGCCCTGGAGAGAGTGAAAACAAAACAAATCTAATGTTAATGAAGCAATGAGAGCGGTGACAGGATTGGTGTTTACTATTTTGTGCAAGTTCAGAAGACAGAGAAGATTCGAGCCGCATACCTGTAGATGCCGGTTCGGAGGTTTTGAAGTTGGTACACCGCACTCTGGCAAGCTGAGCGTTGTATATTCAGATGTGTGTTAGACCAGCTCTAAGATACGGCAAGGAGTGCTTTGCAGACTCGAAACCAGACTCGGAATCCTCATAGAGTTTCCTGGCGGAGCATGGCGTAGTTCTCAGAGGAAGAAGCAAACTTGGTAGAATGATCGAGATAATGGTTGAGAGGGTGTTTTGCCGCGGAATCGCTTACCCAATACCGAGAAAACCCTCGCCTTGATGGCGCTGTCCTGTAGGAATTAAATTATCCTGTACAGATTTGCGTAGAGAACGAGGTGACCCGCCACGTTTGCATATCAGACCAACAGGTGGTAGGGTAAACCACCATATATGGTGGGGCTAATTAATGAAATGGCACCGATCTCTTCAGTGGAAAATATCGGATTCCGCATCAACATATAACTCATAACTCACACCTTAACGTATTTAAATTGACATGATAACCTTTCGACCGATACATTTTATTCCTGTGCCAAGTGCCAAGTGAATTTTCTTTTAGGTGGAATTATATGATAAAGCATAGTTAAATGATTTACTCTGTGGACTTTGGGTTAAGAGTTCGCCATTAGAGTTTTAACATGATTTCCGTATGATTGAGTAGCAGAGTATTGAATAAAAGGTGATCGTTAAATTTTTTTTATTGTGATTTATGTTCTATGGGTGTATGTGCAATAGCAGGAGTGATTTTTATTTGTCCAAATTCATACATATAAATGAAATATATCACTCCATATTCATACATAATTGAAATTTAACACTCTATATTTTATCTACCAGACTTTAACCCTCCATTACAGTGTTTAGAATCTGTGTTCTCATTCCACTAACTCGATCTTATTCCCGAAACAATCCGAAGATAACATCCTGTAGAGATGGAAAATTAGGTAACTGACCCTTTTATATATAAAATCATAGATAATATCTAGCCACATAGGTGTCTCCATTTCATCTCCCTCTATTCAGTCATTCGACTTCACAGAGAAGGCAATGAAATTGCATAATTATTCTTGTTAATCTTGCACTATTAAATCTTCGACTTGCATTTTCTAAATCTTACACTACGCATCAAGATACTCTGTTGTCCCTTTTCTATGTTATTGTGTTTTATCGGTTTTAGACGCTCCACTTTCTTGGGTAATTGGCCCAATGATTCCAACCTCGATTGTGAAGATATCCTGCAAACCATTTTGAACTCTGGCATGCCGGATAGTGATAATGATGGAGGTTCATTTATTGAAGAACGAAGAAACTCCATGGCTCTTGATGGTGGTGGGAGTTCTATGATTCCACAGGTCTGTCACAAAGAGGCTCGTATTAGTGTTGGAGACCCTAACGCCAACATTATGGTGAAGGATTACGGAAATATAGAGGCATTACGGTTGGACTATTATGGAAATACAGAGTTTTGATGGGTAGTACTGGAAATTGGACTGCACGAGCTTGTAAGAAAAAAAATTCCTGAGAAATAAAGAAACCTGGTCCATCTTGAACTTTTCCCCATTCTGTAAATATTTTAGGGTTACGGTCAATATTTTGGCCATTGGAACATCAAATTCTACATCCAATATCTGGGCAGAATCATCTTGCCTAATAAACTTTTTATATCATTCTTGAAAAGGATAGAATGCCAAATAAAATCAAAGACAAAATGTAATGAACACTTGTAATCAGCTAGCCATACTAAATGGATCACGAAAAAATCTAGGGAACCGGCTGAGAACAATTGCAGTGAAGAGATGTGTTGACAATGAATCTTGATTAATAGGCAAATTGATTGGAAAATTGTGCCTACCTCTTCAGTTATCTTCTTGACTCCTCATCCCTCTCCATTATCTCTATACATACCTTCAAATTGTCAAAGTTGGTCCTATTAAACACAACCCAAAATAAAGTGTATAAATCCAAACAAGAAAAAAAAAATTTACAGATCAAATCGACTATAATAATGACACTCAGTTGATATGGGATGGCTCATGCAACAGCGGAATACCGATGTCCGTCGGAACAAAACACGCGATCTCCGCCGGAACAAAACACACAACCTGAGAGAACGCTGAAGCAGAGGAAAAAACTGAGGATGAAACATTTTATCCCCTGCTCTGTTTTTATGCCCACGACAGTTAAGCTTTTTTCCTTTTTGAGCTTTTCTGACCACATCTTTCTGCTTTTTCTATAACGGTAACAATTCTTGGGCAGTGTGAAAAATTTAAGAATTCAAAACAAACTAGGTTAATTGAAATTGTTACCTGTGTAATTTTATTTTTACATTTCAAATAACATCTGAAATATTTAATTAATATGAACAGAAATTATTTAATTTGAAAATAAAATAATATAACTTATATATATATATATATTTAAATTTTTTTTTGATAATTTTAATGTTTGTAGATCACTCAATAGATGGATGTGCTTTTTTGGACAATCTTAGACACTTTACTTTTTACTTTTTTTCTTTTTTTAACTTAGTTTCATTTAGACTTAGTTCCATGTAGAAATACAAGAGAAAGGGAAAAACAAATCATTTAAGTTTAATTATATAAGTTATATTTTGATGTAATTTGTAAAAATAATAGACATTGAAATTGACAAACAAATATATTTAGCAAATTAATTTTAATATTTTAGTAATAATTTCAAGTTTATTATGAAAGATAACTAGTAGTAAAAGAAATATTCTGGTTGGAATAATTAATTTTCTATAATAAATTTTTTGAATATTAGTTATTATTTTAGATAAATATAAATAAAATAGAAACATTTCAGGGTTTAATTTAATTATTATTTTAAAAAATATAAAATTGTTTTATTTAATTATTCTTAATATAAAATTAATTTACACTTATTTTTTTAAATTTTAAATATAATTATATTTTCTAATTTTTACAATATTATTTTCTTTATATTAATTTTTTAATTAAATTATATTGTAATTTTTTGAGTTTAAAGGAAAAAAAATGTATAAATTAAATTCATTTTGGTGTAAAATTTAATATATATTATTAAGAGGAGTCGCATCTTAAGGTGTCTATTACTTCCCAATTAAATTTAAAAGAAAATCAATGAAAAAATATATAATTTATGAGAATTTAAAATGTTTCTAGTATAATATATATTTTTTTTACTTGCAATGGTTTTTATAAATAAGGATAAGATATAATAATTTTGATTAATATAGACATTGAAAATTTTATTTATAGATTGTAATAAAATATATTTTGGAATTTTACACATATTCATTTTATTGGAAAATAAAAAATAACACTACATAAAATAAAATTTGTTTATATATATATATATATAACTCTTTCATGCCTCTCATACCATGTTATAGAAAAATTTTTAAACAGGACATTATACATTTAATTATAATTAAAAATGTATCATTGAGAAAAGAGGCCATTTCCAATATGTAAACATTTTTGCTTAGTCAAATTATATATAAATAAAAGTAAATATAAAATTGAAAATTAAAATTGACTTATTTTGGAGCTTGGAAGATATGAAGTTAAGCATGGTCCTAGGACCACTTTACAAAAACCTTAAATTTAAAATATGCTCCTCACAAATAATTATAATCATTACAACCTAAATCATATTATAATAAAATTTTAAAATTTTTGTGTGAATCTTATTCGATGATTATTGGGCCTAGCTCTACAACTCAGTATAGGGTACATGTCTAGATGTAATGAGATAAATGTAAGGTAAGAAATGTAATGTAAGTAAACATTTGAAATGCCAAAGTATATTCACAAACAGTCATTGGACCTATGGTAAATAAATAAAACATCTTTTTATACTTACTTTAGAGGTATGGTAAATAAATAAAAATATAAATAGACTAGAGGTATGGTAAATAAATAAAGCCTCTTTTTATATTTACTCCATAAATCTTTTTATATTTACTAAAACTAAAAAAAGAGGTTTTATTTAGGTGAACCCTAAGGGCCAAATACCCTAATATTAAAAGAGCAATACTAATATTATTATTAATTATAATATTCATATTAATATATTATAATCTTAATATTAGTAAATTTAATAAATTTGGATCGTGGAGGTAAACACTTAAATGTAAATGTAAAAATAATGTTTAACATTTAATATTTAAAATTTAATTTAATTAATATAATGTTGGCCCTAATGAAATGTAACATACACGCTTAACTTCACATGGAAATGTAAGGAGATAAATTTTTTTTATACAAGTTACTCATGGGTAACTAACCATTTACCATTAAATATTCCTTACTCATCATTACATAGAATGTTTACCAGTTCATAGTGCAACTTTTAGAGTAAGAATAGTAAGCTCCTTAACCATTAACATCCTCCATTATAGTACATTAACACAATTAATATATGATGTAACCTTCCATTCATTTCATTACTCGTATAGTCATCACATACTTTCCATTATGAACATCATAACAAGAAAGGAATCAACATCATCAACTTGACACAATAATCAATCACAGCATTGAACACCAATATACCCTGGAAACCCCATAGGGTGAAAACCAACAAACGTTTAATTTTATTATTAAATGCTTGTGAGGGTGTTTAGCCCATCAATCAATGGCTTATAAGGGAGACCATCCCTTAACCATCATTTATATCATCTTACAAGGAAATATACAAATATCTAGCTTAAGCCATTACAATAAATATGATACCATTTACCCTCTGGTCTTCGTATCTTCGTATCTTGATGGCATGGATGTACCTACAATGTTCCATCGCACACTGGATCATCCGGTAGTTCGTACTCATCTGCATGAACATTAATCATTTACCTGCCACCAGGACAAGCATAATTTTCCTTTGTAGATGACAAGCATAATATTCCTTTGTATATGTCACCATCATTCCCTGCTATGATGCCTTCAACATAAAACGATGGTCAAGATTCATGAAGTATTAATCAATCATTTCACATATATGTACTATAGTAGCTTCTCCATCTACTCATGTATATTCATGACATGCAAGTAAAGTACCTTGTCATTCTCTCTTTAACGACACATACCTCATATGTGCTGGCTATAAGTCATCACAATAACTAATGCTTCCGTCACATAAGCACACATTCCTATAAGACAATGGCTACATATCCCAAGCTTTTCTTTAAAATAAACTGATACATCAATCAAGATATTTATGCATGTGATTTACGTAAATTTAATCAAAATAGCTAACCCTTAAGCTATTACTTTTAGTGCATGGAATGAAAGCTAACATAACAAATGTTGCTCCCATGCATGAAAATGCATATTGATTCCAAAAGACTCTTCCTAAAGGACAGCTTACACCACGAAACACAAAACCTGCTTCATGAGTCTTCCCAAAGAAAAATCTCAATGCTAGTGAGCATGTACACATATGTTTTCTTTTTGAAAAATATGCAATTAAGAATATAAATACAAGTCTTCTTTTCCAAAGATTGTACTAAACAATCATATTCAATGTAGTTTAATACTACAAGCTATCTTTCACTTAGTTTGTTCATCTAGGGAAATAAACTGATTAGTTCCTTTAACCATGAATTTATTAAATAACTTAACTTTACCAACACCATGGTAAACAATCCATGGATTTATTAAATAACTAATATTTGCAAACACCATGGTAATCTACCTATGATTTTATGAAATAACTAATCTCCATCAACACCATGGAAAACTACCCATGGATTTATTAATTCATTAATCTCTACCACTATCATGGTAAACTATTCATGGATTTATGAAACTATCCATGGACATATATTAACTCATTACTATTTACAACATGGTTAATGAATATAAATTTGAGAAAACTTCTCTTTTATTCTTCATTATACAAGAATATATTTGATGAGTCACTCTCTTGAATCTATTCAAGAAAAATACTTTGGACTTGTTATCATTTCATAAACTAAATGAGCACTGAATCCCCTTTAAAATAAAGATCACGCATCTTCTATTTTCTCGCTTATACCATATTATGTAAATATTTATATTAAAGAGCTATCCTCTTTAATATCTTCAAGAAAATCCATTTTAAATTAAGTACCATAACTAACTCTTATTTTGGGCATAAGAGCTAGATAGACCTTTTTTTAAAATAATAACAAAGTTAATATGTATCCCTTGCAAACCCTTGCGAAGGAATTACCACAATGGACTTATCTTCTACTCCCAAGATAAATACATTCTTTCAAAAATAGTCAACAGCGAATTTGTTTCAATCATATCCCAACAAAATAATGAATTACCATTTTCTTGGTATGTGTAACTTGTCCCAAGAAATAGGAGAAAGGTCATTAATATTCTTTCTATTTTCTAATACTATTTTTGCAGAAAAACTATATGATATATAATCTTTATTTAGATCTTTCAACTCACAAAGAAAAAGATTATATAATAAATAAATTTAGCCAAAATTACTTATCTTGGTAGTCGACTCTCATTCCAATCGACTCTTATCAAAGAAAAGGAATTAACGCCATCTATGTATAATATTTTCTTATATCTTTTAACTCACAAAGAGAAATACTATATAATAAAGAAAGTAAGCCAAACTCACTTATCTTGGCAGTCGAATCTCATTCCAAAGGCATATTTGAATCCTTTCTCTCGTCCATTAATGCATAGAAAGTGTCCAAAACCATTTGTATGTATGACACCATGCAATAAATGGGTTTGTAGGTTGAAAACACTTGCTTGCACGGACGGTAAGAAACATATTTCACAATTCATCTTGCTTGAAGTCACTGCAATATGGCAGTTTGTGCACACCTTTCCTCTATCCAGTCCCTCTAATCCAAAAGCCCGATCGTCTAGGTTTGGGCATGGGATTATGAATTGTTAGCGACTGCTCGACACAGAATGATGGCTCCAACCTATACATCGACACTGATCACAAGGTGGATGAAGCGAATTCTGCATGGACTCCTCGACAATAAAAACAATAATCTGAGAAGCAAGTGAATCTTCCTGCAACATGATCGACCACAGATTTATTCCCTGCACATCGTAATATTCCTTTCATATTAATAGTGTGAGTTCATTATGAAGAAGTCGTTTAACTTTCAACCAATTCCATAATCCGTTTCCCATGAACTAATTCTTGATTTTCTTGATACAACCGTCTTGGTAAAACAAGGTAAAAAATATAAATTACAATGGTTTACGTGGGTGTTACATACTCCCCCCCTTAAGAGAACACCATCCTCAGTGTGCTTCGCTCACTGAAATTTAAACTTATACTAATGATATAATAATATAAGCAATCCAGAGGGGCTCCTTCCCCTTGGCAATGAGACACTTTCGTTTCCTTAAATTCCATTAATTGAAACAATAATTTTTTTATCCATATTCATAAGCATGTATAGTGCAAATAAAATTTCATTTCCATTTCTACTGCTTATCCCTTATTCAATTCACAAAAGGATAGAAAAATCTCTATACGAATTTACCAATTACTATTGGTAGAAATGATGGCTTTTATGCAACCTCTCATCGAATGTTTGAACACCCATCAACACTTCCTGTAAAGAGCCTGTAATGTACGACTAACAATTCAATCACATTAGTCACATAGTTTCAATCAAATGAAAATACTTGCAACTATCAAACAATATTGCAATATAAAGAGATGTTTTAATCAAAGTACTTCCATAAGTACTCAGAGAGAACCAACCCTCTCATAAATGCATCACGTGCACACTGTCTTAGCTCCTGCTAAAGACATCCATACAGTACTTAAAAAAGTACTCAGAGAGCACCTAGCTCTCTAATCGTACCAATGGTCAATCAATGCACCATGGTCATATCCTAGCATTTGCTAAGACATTCAAACAAATTAATAATAAAATAAATGAACTCATACATTCAATAATTCATTTTAATATAACACAACTTTTACTTAACTTATTCCACTATGAGAACCAAAATGGTAAACAAAATGCTCCTCCTAATCCATAGGATTGAGTCATTTTTTTTCACATCCAGAAAGTCAATATTTCCACACTAAAAGTCTTTATACTTATCTAGAAATTTAGTATTTCAAGCTGTGGTCCTCCCAACCATCAAGTGAGGCTATTACGTCCTCCACTTGCCCCCTAGCTCCAGAATCTGGACAGTGCCATGGGTTAACAGTGGATTCTTCTGCTGTGACCTTGGGATGGCCAATCTAGTCACACTCAGATATTTTTGGCTTTACAAGGGTTGCTGTAAGATATTTTCAACTGGTCCCAACCAGCTCTAGAAAATACTCCCCCTTTACCAATTTCACAGAATTCCTACTCCTCCCCGGGGATCCAGCTTTATCCTCAGAAGAGTAGGTAACTGTCTTTCCAACTGTCCCCAACCAGTTCCTATTCTTGGAAACATTTTTACCATTAGCTTAGAAATATTTCCTTTCATTAATTAATTTCAACAAATTAAATAATTTGCTTTATCAACAGTGATGATTTAAGTTCTTCTTGCTCAATAAAATAAAATTAAACAAATTGTATTTAACTAGTTAATACTAGTTAAATTTAATGACACTATCACAACTTCCCCCCGTGGAAGTAACTTACATGTGTTGTATAGTATTATTTCTGAAATAACAAAATATTTCACATTAAAACATGATACTTTAACATTCACTATTGCAATTCACATTGCAATGTTTGCGATGTTTTATTTTCACAGATTTTCTATTTCTATTAAGCTACCCATGCTTACTATAAGAAACAATGCTAATCATAAAGATGAATTTCTCAAGCACATATTATCTTGCACAATCATTTTAAGTTCCTGCATAAGATGTTGTCATGCATATCAGTATATATAAATATTCATTAATGCGTATGTGTCAATAACGATTAGGGTATGGGTGAAAACATTTCCAATTCCCATAATGTTCTGTTACAAACAGACTGAAACATGAATTAATTATCATAATCATTTGTTCACAACTTTCAATTAACTTTTTTCAAAATCGATTCGTGCATATAACTTTCATTAGTTATTCATTCATAACTAGTCAATAGTTTTAATGTATCCATGATGACTCATGCAAAAACTGGTCAGTCAACTAGTCATTCACAGCTTGACCCATTAAGAGGTTTTATTCGATTTAATTCTAACACTATATCATTTTATATAAGGAATTTCCTCATCTTTTGCATTCATGCATTAGTTTCACACACCATCACTATACACATTCATCTCTTTTAAAGTAGTGCATGGTAACTTTAGAAATTTTATTGCATGCAAAAACAACTACTTCTTTTCAAGCTCAAATGAAAAGTAACTATTTTTTCTTTCATACTTTTTATACTTTCTTTCCTAAAGAAATAAAGCATAATACACATATTAATCTCATATACATATTCTTATCCAGAAAAAAGTATATTATAATAACATGTACTTTTTTAAAGAATTCTCTTAAATGGAAGCTAATCTCATGTAATGCCATGTATGTAACAATAAATTTTTAATGGAGTCAACATGAATATGCATAGAATTCTTAAAATAAAATAAAATAAAATACTTATCTTTATTTCATTTGAAGGACTTCCCTTCGTACTGCAGTACTCATCCCCATCAGGAAATTCACATTCCTCCTCTACGACAATGTTTTCTTTTAGCAACATTGACAAGATTTTATAGTAGGATTAGATAAAACCATAATCAATAAATAATCAATCTTTGAATGATCCTTTAACAACTATTCATGTGCATATATGAGATGTGAATACAATGCCACAACATGCTTTCTTCTAACATCTCTACATTAGTGTGAGTAAGTAATTATCAATTCATCTCAAATAAATCCCATATGATTATGACAATTTTCACACACGCACACATTCGTACAAGAAAAATCACTATATCTGTTTAGAAAATCCTTTAATGGAAAATGACACAATGTGCATTCACTTTAATTAAAATTTTACAAAAGAACCACCCCTTCAGCTTTTGCCTTTGGAGCATGCAAATATATTAAAGCTAACACATTGAATTTTGTTCCTATGCATACCATGCATAAAGATTAATTTCCCAACAGAGTACTTAACATAATCGAGTAGGCAAACTCATGATTCCTCTTCGAGGACATATAACATGATAGGCATGCAAAACATGGTTTTCTTTTCCATAAAACTAATGGAATAAAACATAAGAATACATGCCTTTATTCTTGAAATATTATACCCACATTAGCCATGTATATATATTTCAAGGAAACCAAAACATTACTTCAGTTTTTGTATATGTAATTCATCTTCTATCCATGCAAAGAACCTTGTTCCTCTATGATTCTACATCCAAGTTTCTCATGCTTTTCTTCCAATAATTTATCATAGATAGTCTCTTTTATGCATAAAAAAATACGCAATACTAACAAGGTTAACTTAACCTTTAATATACCTAAATAAAGAAGTTGACATAATCCATCTAGAAATGTAGTATATTCAAGAGGTTATTCTCTTTAGCCTATATTTATTTTCAAGAAAAGAACTTGGATTCCTTTTCATCTAACACACCGGTACAAAATCCCTTTTAAAAGAAAATAGGATTCTTATCTTTTCTTAAATAAGATATATATAAAGTCAAGCAAGTTTACTTCTTTATGTTTTACTACTGCTCACACCTTTCAAGATACATACTGGTAATCTTTGCAAGAACTCACATGGGTTATTCTCAGCAAAACTAGCAGGGTAGTTTTGTATTTTACCATGGTATATATTTGTAAATGATTATCATATTAGCAATGCTTTATTACTTTCCAAAAGAACTAACACAATCTTGCATCTTAATTAGGACCACGTTTTACTCTATATTTGTCTCTTTCAGTTGCAAGATTTACATGCAAGATTTATTTTCAAGATATACATATTTCTCTCAAGAAGAATCAAATATATATTATTTAAATTTTCAAGCACACACATGTTCAAATTCCAAACTCCTTTCAAGGAAACTTCAATACTACAATAGAATTTTTACGTACATGGAAAATACATATCCTTTTTAAAGAAACTCTAACTCAACAGACATTTACTTTGTAAGTAGTGTATTTTTCATAAATGCAATAACTAGTGTTTCAAGAAAGAAAGATAATAATACTTATCTCTTGAAACTATTTATTCAACCTGGATTAGAGCTGTGATGCCTTCCTTCACATACGTACTCTTCATCTTGGATCTCTCAATTTCTTTTCGCTAACTCCCAAAGGTGCCAGTGTTGCAACCTTTAGCTTTGATACCACTTGTAACATACACCGTTAACTTCACATGGAAATGTAAGGAGATAAAATTTTTTTATACAAGTTACTCATGGGTAACTAACCATTCACCATTAAATATTCCTTACTCATCATTACATAGAATGTTTACCAGTTCATAGTGTAACTTTTAGAATAAGAATAGTAAGCTCCTTAACCATTAACATCCTCCATTATAGTACATTAACACAATTACTGTATGACGTAACCTTCCATTCATTTCATTACTCGTATAGTCATCACATACTTGCCATTATGAACATCATAACAAGAAAGGAATCAACATCATCAACTTGACACAATAATCAATCACACCATTGAACACCAATATACCCTGGAAACCCTGTAGGGTGAAAACCAACAAACGTTTAATTTTATTATTAAACACTCGTGAGGGTGTTCAGCCCATCACTCAATGGCTTATAAGGGAGACCATCCCTTAACCATCGTTTATATCATCTTACAAGGAAATATACAAATATCTAACTTAAGCCATTACAATAAATATGATACCATTTACCCTTTGGTCTTCATATCTTCGTATCTTGATGGCATGGATGTACCTACAATGGTACATCGTACACTGGATAATCCGGTAGTTCGTACTCATCTGCATGAACATTAATCATTTACCTGCCACCAGGACAAGCATAATTTTCCTTTGTACATGACAAGCATAATATTCCTTTGTACATGTCACCATCATTCCCTGCTATGATGCCTTCAACATAAAATGATGGTCAAGATTCATAAAGTATTAATCAATCATTTCACATATCTGTACTATAGTAGCTTCTCCATCTACTCATGTATATTCATGACATGCAAGTAAAGTACCTTGTCATTCTCTCTTTAACGACACATACTTCATATGTGTTGTTTATAAGTCATCACAATAACTAATGCTTCCGTCGCATAAGCACACATTCCTGCAAGACAATGGCTACATCTCCCAAGCTTTTCTTTAAAATAAACTGATACATCAGTTAAGATATTTATGCATATGATTTACATAAATTTAATCAAAATAGCTAACCCTTAAGCTATTAATTTTAGTGCATGGAATGCAAGCTAACATAACAAATTTTGCTCCCATGCATGCAAATTCATATCGATTCCAAAAGACTCTTCCTAAAGGAGAGATTACACAACGAAGCACAAAACCTCCTTCATGAGTCTTCCCAAATCAAAATCTCAATGCTAGTGAGCATGTAAACATATGTTTTCTTTTTGTAAAAATATGCAATAAAGAATACAAATACAAGTCTTCTTTTCCAAATATTGTACTAAACAATCATATTCAATGTAGTTTAATACTACAAGCTATCTTTCACCTAGTTTGTTCATCTAAGGAAATAAACTGATTAGTTCCTTTAACCATGAATTTATTAAATAACTTAACTTTACCAACACCATGGTAAACAATCCATGGATTTATTAAATAACTAATATTTGCAAACACCATGGTAATCTACCCATGGTTTTATGAAATAATTAATCTCCATCAACACCATGGAAAACTACCCATGGATTTATGAAACTATCCATGGATTTATTAATTCATTAATCTCTACCACTATCATGGTAAACTATTCATGGATTTATGAAACTATCCATGGATATATATTAACTCATTACTATTTACAACATGGTTAATGAATATAAATCTGAGAAAACTTCTCTTTTCTTCTTCATTGTACAAAAAGATATTTCATGAGTCACTCTCTTTAATCTATTCAAGAAAAATAATTTGGACTTGTTATCATTTCATAAACTAAATGAGTACTGAATCCCATTTAAAATAAAGATCATGCATCTTCTATTTTCTTGCTTATACCATATTATGTAAATATTTATATTAAAGAGCTATCCTCTTTAATATCTTCAAGACAATCCCTTTTAAATTAAGTGCCATAACTAACTCTTATTTTGGGCATAAGAGCTAGATAGACCTTTTTTTAAAATAATAACAAAGTTAATATGTATCCCTTGCAAACCCTTGCAAAGGAATTACCACAATGGACTTATCTTCTACTCCCAAGATAAATACATTCTTTCAAAAATAGTCAACAATGATCATATCCCAATAAAATAATGAATTACCATTTTCTTGGTATGTGTAACATATCCCAAGAAATAGGAGAAAGATCATTAGTATTCTTTCTATTTTCTAATACTATTTTTGTAGAAAAACCATCTGATATATAATCTTTATTTAGATCTTTCAAATCACAAAGAAAAAGATTATATAAGAAATAAATTTAGCCAAAATTACTTATCTTGGTAGTCAACTCTCTTTCCAATCGACTCTTATCAAAGAAAAGGAATTAACACCATCTATATATAATCTTTTCTTATATCTTTTAACTCACAAAGAGAAAGACTATATAATAAAGAAAGTAAGCCAAACTCACTTATCTTGGCAATCGACTTTCATTCCAAAGGCATATTTGAATCCTTTCTCTCGTCCATTAATGCACAGCATGTGTCTAAAACCATTTGTATGTATGACGCCATGCAATAAATGGGTCTGTAGGTCGAAAACACTTGCTTGCACGGCCGGTAAGAAACATATTTCACAATTCATCTGGCTTGGAGGCACTGCAATATGGTAGTTTGTGCACACCTTTCCTCTATCCAGTCCCTCTAATCCAAAAGCCCGATCGTCCAGGTCTGGGTATGGGATTATTAAGTGTTAGCGACTGTTGGACACAGAATGATGGCTCCACCCTATACATCGACACTGATCACAAGGTGGATGAAGCGATTTCTGCATGTACTCCTCGACAATAAAAACAGTAATCTGAGAAGCAGGTGAATCTTCCTGCAACATGATCGACCACAGAGGCATTCCCTGCACATCATAATCTTCCTTTCATATTAATAGTGTGAGTTCATTATGAAGAAGTCATTTAACTTTCAACCAATTCCAGAATTCGTTTCCCATGAACTAATTCTTTATTTTCTTGATACAACCATCTTGGTAAAACATGGTAAAAACTGTAAATTACAATGGTTTACGTGGGTGTTACATGAAAAATCACTTATCTTCCTAAATATATAAATTTAAAGTGTCGAGTTATATTTTTAGGTTTGATTTGTTTTCTCCTACATTTTATTTTTTTTCTACCTTTTTGTTTTTACCTTTTCATCTACTTCGACTCCATGGATGCTATCATGTGTATTGAATCACTCTTACCACCAAATTAGAATGATTTAATTCTTATCTTGGTCAAAATACCACCAAATTAGACCTATTTAATTTCTTCCTAGAGAGATTTCTTGCTCAACCTTGTCTGGCTATGAAATGATTACAAAAATAAACTTCTACTAGCTTACATCCATCTTAACTCCTGATTCTACATCCATCTTAACTCTCGATCTATCAAGCCGCGACATGGATCAAATATTTACAGGTGCAATCCTTTTCCTCAAGTTTTTCACTCAAAAAAAGGTTTGCACCTCTACAGATTTGATCCCTCTAGACTCTTGATAGATCGGACTTAAGATGGATCTAGATTCGTTATTATTACAAATAAATGTTTTTCAATACAAATATTTATATTAATTAATTAAATTAATTTTAATTTATATAATATATTAATGATAAATACAACATATACAATAGAATTTATAATAAGTTCTATTATATTACAATATTTAAAGTTATTTAGATGATTAATACAATAGTCTATTAAAAAATAGTAATTAATTTATTTCAGGAAATTACCAATTATTATAATATATTAATTAAATGATATGTTATTTTAAAATATATTAAACTAAATTAAACAAAAATTGTCTTAATTAATTTTGATAAATTTTATTTTTTTCACAATAAAAATATTATTTTAAAATAATTTTAAAATAATTAAATAATATTTGATTTCTTTTAAATAATCAAGTAAATAAATTATAATGTAAATAATTATTACCATATTATAATAAATAATTTTTGAAAATATATATTAAAAGATTAAATTTATATATAGTTATATATCTATCCTTATATATCTCAAATAATATATATGAAATCATCTTAATATAAATAAATATTAATTAAATTCAAGATAAAATAAATATAGGGTATAATATTTTAATATTAATTTAAATTAATTTTTAATAATTTTAATTTCTACAGTACATTTGTTTTGGATTCATAGTGATTGGATATATTTTTAAGGCACATTTTAATATATATATATATATATATATATATATATATATATATATATATATGTATGGGGTTTAAAAACTTATTAAAATTATATTTTTATGTAATTGTGAAAAATAATAATTATTAAAATTGGGAAGAAAATGTATTTATAAAATGGTTTCAATTAATCTTACACATTTTGGAGCCCTTTTTTGACAAAATATTATTTAGTCAAAGGGATTTACTTGTTGTAACCTATATAACTACTTATAAATTACGATCATAAAAAAAAAATTATTTACATGGTCTCAACTTACCATGCTAGAATATATATATATATATATATATATATATATATATATGACATGTCACTTTATACTTACGATAAACAGTAAGAACATGAAATAAAACATGTCTTAGGTCCATTTACTTATATTGTTTCTTATCACATTACATAACATTTATGTCAAGTCGTGCAACGCTGGCATAAATAAATTATCAGTCTGGATTAGTTGGTTTGCTGCACATATGGCGAACCTTGATCTCTTGAGGTGTGTGAAATTGAATGTCTTGATAATGGCATGTAAAATTCTCAGACTTGTTTCTTGACTCGTAACACCGATCCTTCGCTCAAAACCTTATTCACCAGTTAATAGGTGGATGAACTTCAAAGTTTCTAGACTCCTCCTTAATCAACATATAATGGTGGCGAGGAGGAAACACTTGTCCTGCCTTGATCTAATCCAATGGTCATGATGAAAGACGTGGAGGTTAAGGTAATGAATTCCCTCCCCTATCTTGGTCCTTTTGTTCATTCTCTTTCTATGATGTTACGCTATGCTCTGAGAGGTAACTGGTGTTCACTACATTCCATATGCTCCTCTAGGGCCTACATTGCATCTTGTCTATTTCAGCCAAGTATACAACTACCTACTCCTCTCTACACAATGCATCATTCATTCTGCTATGTTTCATGCTCTGTCAATTGCTTATTTTCAAGTTTTGTCAATTAAGCTTGTTGTAAAGAATTGTCTTGTTTGTAGGGATGTGTGGAACCTCTTCAAGCTTAGAGTGTCAGAAGGAGGATGGGTTGGTTCTTGGTAGGGTTTGCATTACATGTAATACCCTTCTAAAAAATCCTTGTTTTAATTCATTATTATATTTACATCTCAATTTTTTCCAGAATCGTATGCCTCTGTTTGTGGCTGTGAACTAGCATTCGACAACAGGTCAAATTTCTGGCTTACTCAGGATTTTGTAAACCCTACGCTCCACTACACCAAGCCACCAGTTCACTCAAGTAGGTTTTCTCTTAGCTCCAAAATTTCATTGGATTTTGAGTATTTCTTTATATCTGGAAAAATATTGAGGGATACGAAACCCTCCTCTCTACTATGGCATGGTTCGATGATGTCATCCCTTATGCTGGAAGATTATATGGCATATTTCATCTCAAAAACTATGTTTATCTGTTATGTCTAACTTTGGAGTGGTTGTCACTATAATTTAATTGTTTTAAGGGTCAAGAAAGAAGGATTATTCTTCTCTTTTTGCAAGGTTGTAATATATTTGGACAAAATTCCCTCGGGATTATTTATGGTTTACACATAGGTTATGGTGCTTTTCCTAGAGAAGTTCCTTAATATACATGTATAATTAAGATACGCTGTTGACTACTGGATCTAATCATTGCATTCCTACCTACTGAATAATAATTCTATAATTCATGTGTTTTGTACTTTTATTGTTACCTATTATTGTGTCTTCTTAGTGTTTTCTTCTAGATGATTTCATTCCTATTATAATTTTTCAGTTCTTCTGCAAACATTGCCTGGTGTCTCAAATGTTCTTACAACAATTTTAATTTCCAGTTTTAGACATTCTCAATGTCATTCTATAGCTAAGATTTGGCTAAAATTTGGAAGTGAAATGTATATTAGTTATTTTACCCCACAATCTTGAAGGAAGTAAGAGCCTGGTTCCAACTATTTTTTTGGTCTACGGTTTAAACCATCACGGTTATTCTCCTGAGACAATATTATTTGTGTTATCTCTTATGTCCAAATGTATTTTTTTGAAGCCTCTCGACACCAAGTTCTAGGTTTACTTGTTATTTTCTTGAATTCCTAAGACAGATCTTGGTTTCACTATTTAAAGCTACACTTAAGACTCTTTCATAAATGGAAGAGTTATCTACACTGTAATTTGGTTTCAAATTTATGATTGTAGGCAATACCCTAACCATTTATTTTTAATCCCATTAGATAGTAAAAGCAATGTTTCCGTATGCCAAATTATTTTTAAAACATATAATTCTATTAAGTAGAGTATTGCCTTTAATTTCATCAAACCATATATTGCAGGTGTGATACTTGCATAACTGTTCAATTGTAACTTTTAAAGAAAATTTATTCCAACAATGTTTGTTATTATTAGTCATCTTTAACTTCAAAAGATACTGTATCTAGCATTTATAGTTCATAAAATTCATGTGTAAATTTTAACTGGATCTAGCAATAATAACTCATAATAAGTATACAAAATTTCCTTGAAAGGAAGAAAGCTAATTTATGTTCCAATTTCCTAGGCATACATCTATCATTCACCATGAATTCTGCATAACAAATTTTAAAGTTAATTAAAACTGTTAATTTCCATCGTAGTTCATCCACTTATCTCAGAATAAATTAAACTGGTTGATCTGAATTTGAATGTTAGTTTTGTTTTTCTTATTTCATCTTCAGATTTATATTTAAAATGTTGATTTTTTCTTCATGTGCATAGGCTTCTTCAAGTGTTTATGATTTTTAAACAATTAAATATATGGAGATTATGTTAAATTCATTAACTTAAAAAACATTAAAACAAAATTCTAAACAACAGCAATAAAAAGGTACAACAAACCATCAAAATGATCCATTAACATTGTTTTTTGATGACGGAGTTCACCCCTCCTGCGCTACATCTCCTTGCTCCAGTTTCCATGGCTTGGGACTCTATATTAGCTAAAAATGGAAAAATTATTGTTTACAATCATCTACTACTCCTGAAACCTGCTCCAATGTGTTCATAATGTCCAAATATGACAGGATAGACTCTTCTTGAGCCAAAAAATGGTCGAAAGTTGATCCAGTTATGCTTCATTCAATTTATCCCTAGAAATCTCCTCCAAAACTAGAGAGAGCACCAGTTAACATAACTAAATTTTGAAATACCCTGAAACTAGGAGAGTCCGCCACATCCGCCACTATTTTAAAGTCGTATTAATTAGTAGTTAAAAATATGTTAATGGCAGATAAGCTTGTGTTAACTACACATAAGAGGGGTTTACATAAAGGGAAAAAGTATTATTTAAAATCATCTACTACTCCTGAAACCTACTCCAATGTGTTCATAATGTTCAAATATGACAAGATAGACTCTTCTTGAGCCAAAAAAATGGTCGAAATTTTCTCCAGTTATGCTTCATTCAATTTATCCCTAGAAATATCCTCCAAAACTGGAGAGAACACCAGTTAACATAACTAAATTTTGAAATACCCCAAAACTGGCAGAGTCCACCACATCCACCATTATTTTAAAGTTGTATTAATTAGTAATTAAAAATATGTTAATGGCAGATAAGCTTGTGTTAACTATGCATAAGCGCAGTTTACATAAAGGGAAAAATTATTTTTTGCAATCATCTACTACTCCTGAAACCTACTCCAATGTGTTCATAATGTCCAAATATGACAGGATAGACTCTTCCTGAGCCAAAAAATGGTCGAAATTTTCTCCAGTTATGCTTCATTCAATTTATCTGTAGAAATCTCCTCCAAAACTGGAGAGAACACTAGTTAACATAACTAAATTTTGAAATACCCTGAAACTAGCAGAGTTCACCACATCCACTGCTATTTTAAAGTTGTATTAATTCATAGTTAAAAGTATGTTAATGACGGATAAGCTTGTGTTAACTACACATAAGCGTGGTATACATCTCTTTATACATACAAGATTTTGTTCTAATACATCCCATAATCAAGTTTCTAAAGGAGAGTGAGAAGCTAATGTGGATAAGGATGAGCGGGAGGATGCATTTTTTCTATTGAAGGATGCATTTATAATACATCCCATAATGAATTTTGTGAAGATCCGATTGTGTTAATGAATTTTGGGATTGTATCAATTAGTCAAACCCTGAGTAGAAGAAGGAGTGTATTTATTTCGACTTTCAAGCCTATCATGCAAACAAATTTTGCATTCAAATAGTTTAAAAACGTGTTGACAAAGTTTTACAAGTGCTCTGCCATCAGTCAATCATGAATTTTATTTTGAATGAGTGTGTAAAAGAGAAGATTTTAATGGACTTGTTTGGATTTAAAAACTCCAGTTCAACTGAAGAAGACCAAAAAATAAGAGAAAAGTCATAAAGGAACAAGCGCATAGATGAAGGTAAGGTTGACACATCCTTCTTCACATTGTTTTAATGCAAACAAAAAAAAACAGAGAAGTGCAATTCGAATGCATAAGGGAAATTGTTAAGTTTAGTTGTGAATTGTTTTTAAAAACACACTCAATCTACAAATTTAGAACACAAGCTTGTGAAGAAAATGGAGAATATATAAGTGTTTTGACAGAAGACAAAATTGAAGAGAAATGGAGTAAGACAGTTTACCATGAATTTTATTTTGATACAAATGATTGAAGTTTCTTTTGATAAATGTACAGTAAATTTGGATGTAGTGTTTTGGAAAAATTTGTATGAAATAAGGAGCAAAAAAATACTTTGTATAAAAAATTTCAATTTTTTTTACATAGTTTAATTCATTTGAAAAACAGAGGGTGTTTTTAAGAGAATACCTTCCAATTCATTTGCAAAACAAAGATTAATTTTTAAGGAGAAAATAGAGAATTAATAGAATATGTAAAATTAGAAACATATATTATGTTTTCTTACAACATTTCCTATTAATTTCTTTTTGTTTAATTTCAGTAAGAGTACATTATTCAAAAGAAAAGAGACAGAGAACTGGTTGATTATCAAAAACAATGAAATAGAGAGGTGAGCCTACTACCACAGTTATACTCAGTGCTGAATTTTTTATTTTGAAAAATGAAATTAATGACAAGGGATGGTCACATTAAATGGTTTTCATAAAAAATGGCTTCCACAGCAGAGCCAAAGGATTTTAAAATAGAACAGTGGGGTACGGAGACTATGGAAAAACTTTATCAGTCTGTATTGATAGGGTTTTTACAAAAATTCAGAGGCCATAATTAGAGAGTGAGAAAATAATTTGTAAAGAACTTCACACAGAATGAAACCATGGTGGGAAATATGCATATCTCTTTAAGTCCTGAATATATTTCTGAAGCACTAGATTTATCATTTTCAAGAGATTTGTATCATAAAGGTTTTCATTTTAGAGACAAAGGGTGGACTTTCTTCCTAGATAAAAATAGGAAAGGCTCCTTCGACAGGTCAAAAGGTATTCCAAGAGAATGGTTTAATGAACCATGGGCTGAATTGGTGTTAATAATTCAGAAATATTTCACCTGTGATACTAGATTCAGTGTGGTGCATCTTTACCATGTAAGGATACTACAACACATAAAGGGAGACATCAGAATAAATTTTCATTATTTATTCTACAGGAGTTTGATGAAAATGATAGAAAGCATTAATTTAGAAGCCAAAGCCAAATAATTCCAATTCATTCACCAGGGACTTATTAAAATTCTTGTAGATCATCAATTGAAGATTAATGGGATAGTTTGGCAGGATTTCCTAGCAGAGAATGAGTTTGTAGAAAACATTGTGGAAAACAAAACTAAAACCATAGAAGAAACAAGAAATATCATACATACATCTCTCTATCCATCTACAAGAAGAAAGAAACAGCAAGAAGCAATGGTATTAGAAAAAGAAATATCCTTTGTGACTATTCCTAGGAGGAAAAAGGAAAAGCATTCAATAGAGCCAGAGGTCCAAATCTTGGAAACTTCTCCTATTAGGAAACAATCCACTAAAGTTCTTGGAAGGTTGGGAAAAAAGGTTTATTAGGATGCTTTAGATAAAGATTCATGCTTTGGGAACAATGAAGTGGAATCTGTTTCAGTTTCTAAATATTCAAAAGGGAAGGATCAGAATCTTTTCAAAGTCAAAGAGCTTATGTCGAAATAAGAAGGATCATGGAAAGACACTTGAAAGAAGAAAATGCAAAATTTAAAAGTAAGCAATGAAAAATTGGTTAAATATAATGAGAATATTAGTGAAGAGACGGAGAAAATGAGAAATAAAAACAATCTTCTTTACACACAGGCTTTCAAGTGGCTTCAAGCGAAAAACTCCTGGAAAGCTAAGTATGAGAAGCAGAAAGTCAAAAATTCCATCTATAAATAAGAGCAGGGAAAGGACATGGATTCTATTTTTCACATAGCACATCATGAGGTTACATGATCAAGGATTGGGTCAGCATCAGGACTCCAAAGGTAGAAGAGGAAACATCAAGCATGAGGGCATGGTCGATCTTCACTTTGGGGGAGATGTTGGGTCTTGTTTTTTACCTCTTTTTTCTTAAGAAATACATTTTATTTTGCTACATTATCCATCAATTTTCCATCATATTCACCTCAAATAGACCTAAATATGCATAATCAGGTATTTAATTTATGTTTTCCAATTATTAGATGTTTTTGTGAAAATTGAAATTTAAGTGCAATTTTGGACAACAGTAGAAATTCCCGTAATAGCATGATGGTTTGGATATGTGCAGCACACTTGGGCTCGAGCTGGATATGTTGATATAAATATAGAGAACTAGGAGTAACAATACACCTATTGGTACAGTCATATTGAGATTTAATAAGCTCCATCAAAGGCGGTCAAATAGGACCAGTCTTTATGGAGGATCCCTAGAAACTAGGTCTACATTCTTATTTTATGGAATTTTTCCAGATTATGATGGATATGGTAGATAAATTCGAATTGGTATTATAGGATATGGATATTTATGATTGCTTGAGATATTTTAGATTATTTTTTTAAACATTTCATCCATTTAAGCCTCACACTTTGAAGGCTTTGACATTGGAACTTGTATGACTTATTATTATTATTTTTGAGACTTGAAGACATAATAGAAGATCTGTCCTACCATATTTTGATGCCGCCACATGTTGATTGATTGCTTGAAGTCTTGAGTAGCTAATTTTACTTTCAGTGTGCGAGGTAAGGGTGGAAGGCCCCCCACACTGAGCTAAGTACACTTCTCAGTTTTCATAGATGTAATTGATTTGCTTATATTTATTTCCTTCTTTCATGTTTTCACAATGGTATTAATGATGTATGCAATCGGTAATTAAGGAAAACCATGACCTCTAAGATTAGAGCCTCTTGATTATTATTCCATATATTTTAATCCATTGTTTAGAAGTTAAATTTCCAGCTTTCATGATTTTGCAATAGTGTTAATGATGTATGCAATCAGTAATTAAGGACAACCAGGACCTCTAAGATTAGAGCCTCTTGATTATTATTCCATGTATCTTAACCTATTGTTTAGTATTATATTTCCTACTTTCATGTTTTTGCAATGATATTAATGATGTGTTCAATCAGTAAGTAAGGATAGCCAGGACCTCTAAGTTTAGGAATAACAATCAAGATATATGGAATAACAATCAAGATTGTTTTTATGCCTTAAAAACAAGGTATTGTGGAGGTCAAATAAAGTGGTCATGAAGAGCTGAAGCCCATCATCCAAATTCAACCATGTGATGATACACTTGGAAAATGATGTAATTTCAATTAGATAATGTTGTTATAGATAATGATAAGGATTTTGATTCCTATTTGTAATAGGACTGTTAAGTAGATTAGGTGTCTTTTTGTAACAAATTCCATGTCTTATGGTTATGCAATGTGTCAGCAGTTATAAATTCAATGTATCTAGCCTAGAGGTAGATCATCTCATGTTGTAAGAGGTCTATTAAAGGCAAAGAGGTCGAATTAGTAAAGGGTTGGACATTTTTGGCAAAACTGTGCTTATTGTAATTGACTGGTTTTCAGCTAATATAGAGATTTTCTGCTTAAACAGCTTGAGATTCAGAAGGATTTTTAGTGTGTTCCTATTTTATTTGCATCTCTTTTATTATCCTATTGTAGTGGTGTTTATCTATATTGCATCTCTTTTATTATCCTATTGTAGTGGTGTTTATCTATATTACACCACCTCTTCCTCTTATCAAAGAAGCTAAAAAATCTGTTTCTGTTTTCAGTTTGGAAAATGAAATTTCTAAGATCAAAATTCCAGTACCTTTTGGTGAGATTCTCAAAGTCAATGAGTAATATAGATAAACACCACTACAATAGGATAATAAAAGAGATGCAAATAAAATAGGAACACACTAAAAATCCTTCTGAATCTCAAGCTGTTTAAGCAGAAAATCTCTATATTAGCTGAAAACCAGTCAATTACAATAAGCACAGTTTTGCCAAAAATGTCCAACCCTTTACTAATTCGACCTCTTTGCCTTTAATAGACCTCTTACAACATGAGATGATCTACCTCTAGGCTAGATACATTGAATTTATAACTGCTGACACATTGCATAACCATAAGACATGGAATTTGTTACAAAAAGACACCTAATCTACTTAACAGTCCTATTACAAATAGGAATCAAAATCATTATCATTATCTATAACAACATTATCTAATTGAAATTACATCATTTTCCAAGTGTATCATCACATGGTTGAATTTGGATGATGGGCTTCAGCTCTTCATGACCACTTTATTTGACCTCCACAATACCTTGTTTTTAAGGCATAAAAACAATCTTGATTGTTATTCCATATATCTTAGTTCATTGTTTAGAAGTTAAATTTCTTTCTTTCATGATTTCACAATAGTGTTAATGATATATGAAATCAGTAATTAAGGACAACCAGGACCTCTAAGATTAGAGACTCTTGATTATTATTCTATATATCTTAACCTATTGTTTATTATTAGATTTCCTGCTTTCATGTTTTCACAATGGTATTAACGATGTATGCAATCAGTAATTAAGGACAACCAAGACCTCTAAGATTAGAGCCGCTTGATTATTATTCCATATATTTTAATCCATTATTTAAAAGTTAATTAAGTTAATTTTTATATTTGTAATATGAATTTCACTAACCATCCATAGTTCATCTTCTAAATTTGACTGTGATTGAAACCCATATAATTTGGGGATGCTTCTAAGTTCACCAAGCTGGATTGATATTAAATACTTTCATTAATTTGCAACAGTAAATTGACCCAACAAGTGGCGTTGGGATCTGCATCAATAATCTATTTCCCTTCATCATTCCCCTTGGTAGGTTCTGATTCAGAGTAATAGCATGCATTTCACTCAGAAGCCCTCATCTCGGCCACCAGTGACTGTTTGGCCCGATAATCACTTGTGTTGTGAGTGGAGCTTTTATGGAACTCACACGACTTTCCCATGTCCTTCTTTGGCTTTGTGGTGTTTTTATTTACTTGTGGCTTTGGCTAGTTGTCTTCGGCGACCATGCCTTGGCTTTGTCCCCTTTTATATGGTTTGGGGGCACCTTTACCTTGCTTTTGATTAACAAATCCAAAGTATCTCTTATTTTGTTTAAATTTCTTCTCAATCTTGGCAGCATACCAGTATGTCAAACCAAGCGAGAAGATGTCGAGGAACTCCATTTCCTCATAAATGTATCTATGCATACAAATACGATACTTTAGCACCAAATTTTTCTCCGAATCTTTGATACCAAACTTTGTGTGCAGGATATGGAACAATTTTTTTAGCTCATACACATATTGATCCCTTTTTTGCCGCAGTGTGGTCCATTGTATGTACTTGTCCTCATAGCTCCCCACCTGATAGTATTATTCCTTGATGGAATCTCAGAAATAATTCCAAGTGGGTACAACTGAGAACATAGAGGGTTATATCTCATACTTTTTCTCATAGTAGGTTTCCCACCAGTCCTTCACATGGGGGGTAGCTTTGAGGAGTGCAAAAATAAACTTCTCCCAGTCGGAAAATTCATGAATCGAGAAATATCCTTATAATATATTCAACCATCTATCTATGACATCTACATCTATTTGACCCTCAAATATGGGAATGTCAAAGTTTACTTGTACCTTAAAGGGAGTCGTGCCTCCAAAGTAGCTGTTGGATGTAGATGCGCCACCATTGGGAAATTGTTGAAGGATCTGGGAAAAGTTATCCATCATCGTGTTCCTTTGTTTTTAGAGGGCCTCCTCGAGCAATATTTTGATAGGATCTCTAGATCCCTCATATTTCTTTTCATCCCCCATGGATGGTCGTCGGGGTTTGCGAGGCTGATATTGCAAAGGTTCAACCAGATCGAGCCCTAACTCCTTATACCCCAACCTCGTTGGGGACATGCAAAGAAGGATCGAGAAAAAGTAGATTCCTCTGATACCACTGATCCATATTTATGTAGGAACACAAAATAATACACATATAACCATAAATACAAATATGCAGTGGAAATCACACTTCATTTTATTAATATCAAAGAACAGAAATTTGCTTACAAACAACATGAAAATAAACTAGTTGGGGCATTGGTAGCTTATCTCTGAGAAGAGATGTGGTGGCTACAAACATATGAACTATGTTACGCTAGGCAATGAAGAACCAAAAATATGGGCCCCGTTTGGATAAATTGGTGTTTCAACTTCCTAGGGTCGTAACTTTGGCATACTATCTCCGTTTGATGCACATGATATATCGTTAGAAAGATCTATCTGAGAACTACAATGGGTGACCACAAATATTTATTTTGGAGTGGAATCATATTTTCTTGAGGCGCGATGCTAAAAAAAAAGTCGTTTAGGGCCTCAAAACGGCTCCGGAAGTTCAAGACCTTAAAAAATGCTAAAAATAGTAAGTTGTGACTAAACTGAAAAACTGAAAGAGAAAATGTTGGGACCGCAAGTGGAATAGGTGGTTGGCTACCAATGTCCACCTAGATAATTTGTCCCCCCTTAGGAAGGAATGGTCCCCATTGTGTTGAGTTCCTCCATGAGATGAAAAAACTTGTGCTCAATTTGGTCCCTGGTGAACCACTTGCCTTGGTGCAGAAGTTGGCCAGCTTTGACAACCCGATACAATTGGATCTTTTGTTGGCGAGTGTTCTTGATTTGTATGTCCATGATACAATCTGTGGTGGCCTGTTCCATGCAGTCTGGATTTAAATTTGTTGGTTTGAGTTGTTCTATAATGTCCGAGGTGTCTAGTAGAGGTGGGAAGTAGGGACGAAGCTTATCCACATTGAATACTCGGTGTAGACCAAGAAATGGGGGAATACTGAACTTTAAGGCATTGTTCCCTAAAGAATTGGTGATGGCAGATAGCCCATATTGGAGCGGGAAAAGCTTGCGGTGGGGTCCAATGCGGCACTATTTCTGCGAATGTAGCCACACTTTGTTGCCCACTTAGAATTTGTGTGGAACCCGATGTTGATTATGTCATTTTTTGTACTTAGCATTGCCTCTGTCAAATATGTCATGAAACGGTTGGTGGATGTGTTGAATGCACTCGATGAATATGTTTTCTTTGTCAGCTTTAGACTGGACATGAGCCGAATTGGCCTCAATAGTCACAAATTTCATTGCTTTGTCAATGGGACATAGCATTTGGAATCCCAAGCCCACCTGAAAGGGGTTGTGGCTGGTTAAGATGTGAGAGACTGATTATAACTATGTTGTACATAGGGTAGGCTCTCATCCCATGTGCATGGATGATTTGAATTGTACAAGCGCAGAATGTGTATAATCATCGTGTTGACGACCTCTGTTTGGTAATCAATTTGGAGATGGAAAGCTGTGGACTTGGTGAGCTTGGCGTCCAGCATTGACTAGAGGCTAGACCAAAATGTGTTGAGGAACATGTTGTCCCAATCTGATATGATAGACTATGTGATCCCAAGGTGCCCTCACACTCGTTCAAAGAAGAGTTTAGCCGTGGCTTCTACCGTGATATTCTTCTTCCAGGCCGCCATAATGGCCATCTTCAAGAATCCGTCGATGACCACGAAAACACAGTCATTTCCATGCTTAGTAGAAGGAAGGACTGACATGTAATCCATGGAGATGGATTCCCAAGGTTGACTAGGCGTAGGTAGCAGAGTATAGAGGTCTTGCCTCTTGATGGTCGGTTTGGAAATGGCACAAGTAGTGCAGGCTCTGATGTACTTCCTGACATCCTGTTGAAGGTTCGGCCAATAGAAATAATTCTGCAGTACTTCCACTGTTTTCTCGACCTCGAAATTCCAAACGACTTGAATGTAGTGTGCTTCCCATATCATCTTGGCACACTTGCTTGAAGGAACACAAAGGTGTCCTAGGTGATATAACAGTGCATATTGGAGGTGAAAATTTGGAACTTGCGTACCCCCCAAGAGTGCCTTGTATGTGTGGCTGAATTCTGGATCTCTCTTATAGAGAAGTGGCCAATCAGAAGTCTCTTGCCCATAATATTTTAGAACGGTGGTTAGCACCACGATCAGTGTTGGGTTGAGGCATTTTGCAACATTATTGGTGCTACACTTCCTATACTTGATGTTCAAATGAAATTGTTGCAGATATGTGGACCACTTCTAATGGCAATCGTTCTGCAACTTCCTTTGTGTCTGTATGAACTATAGGGGTCGGTGGTCTGTGTGGATGATTGATTCCTTCCCAAAAATGTAATGCTTCCATTTTCGACAAGCCTGCATAATGGAATACATTTATTTTTCATAAGTGGGATACTTGTGAACTGTGTCAGACAATGTCTCGACTGTGATACGCCACTGGATGCCCCTGTTGAGTAAGAACTACCCCAATAGCATAGTTAGAGCATCTCTCTCGATCTCAAGTGGTTGTTGCAAGTTTCATAATGTGAGCATTGGAGAAAAATAGAGGCGATGTTTCAATTCTATGAATGCCTTTTGTTGAGATTCCGACCAAAATAATTTTGTTTTCGCTCCTCCCTTGGTGACTTGACTCAATGGCCAAGTGATATGAGAGAATCCCAACACGAACCTGTAGTAGGAATTAGAAAGACCCATAAAGCTACAAAGCTATGTTAGAGTGGTTGGGGCTGGCCAATCCTGAATGGATTGGATCTTGGTTGGATCCACATGCACCCCCCGTTCATCAATAATGTATACCAAATATTGAACTCGGGTCATGGAAAAAGTGAACTTCTCCAAATTGGCACACAACTTGTGTTGCCGCAGTGTTTGGAGGACTTGTCGGATCTGGTGGAGGTGCTCTTCCCAAGTTTGGCTGAAGATCAGAATCTCATCCAAGTACACCACTAAAAATGAGTTGGTGAATGGCTACAAGATGTCTTCCATCAACCTCATGAAGGTTGTGGGAGTATTCGTCAACCCAAAAGGCATGACCAGCCATTCAAAAAGGCCCTCCTTGGCTTTGAAGGTAGTCTTCCACACATTGGAGGGTTCGATTGGTAATTGGTGATACCCAGAATTCAAGTTGATCTTGCTGAAATATTTCACCCCTTTGAGTTGGTCCAGAAGGTCATCAATCTATGGGATCAAGTACCTATTCCAGACAGTGATCTTTCTCAACACCTGATAGTCAATACAGAGTCTCCAAGTCCCATCCTTCTTCTGTACCAACACCTTCGGGCTCCCACAAGGTGATGAACTTGGCCGGATTTGACCTTTCTGTAGTAGCTCCTAAATTTTGCTCTTGATTTCATCGTTCTCCAGGACAGAGTGCCGATAGATTGGTCCATTGGGTAGCGATGAACCTGGGGTCAGATCAATGGGGTGCTTGACCTGATAGTGTAGAGCAACCCCTATGGGTGAGGTGAAGATGTCCCTGTACTCATCCACAACCTTGTCCATTTGTTGTTGTGATGCCGAGGAGCCCTATCTATAGGTCATGGCCAGAGTCTTCTTCTTGCCCTGGGGGTAGATCATTGGAAAAATAAATTTCCTAGTTTGGTAAATGAGCTTACTTCATTTTTTGGTAGTAACCAAAGAGATAGCGGCAGCGCTGGTACTTTCAGTATCCTATACAACTTATTTCCCAAAGTAACAATAACAATGTGAGGTCAGGAATCATACACAACATGTCGATTCCACAGATATGGTTGCCTAATAATACATCAAAAACATCAAGAGGAGCAATGTCACATAATATGCCATCTGTGAAGGGCTTGATGCTATAGGGAAGGTGGCACTACTGGCTAACGTGGAAATCCCATCCTTGGTGAAGCCATTCGATGGTGTATGGATGTGGGTATGCTATGGTTGGCAAGCCCAACTGTTTCACGACATCTGCTGAAATTAGGTTATTTTGGCTCCCGTTGTGGACAATGAACTATAGTGGGGAACCCTTTACCCACATCTGGAAGTTGAAGAGATGCTTCTTCTCCTTTGGATCTTTCGGTTCCTCCTTCTGGATCTTTGCAGTGGCAATAATAGCGTTAGGCTCCGCATCAATAATCTGTTTCCCTTTGTCATTCCCCTTGTCAAGCTCTGATTCAGAGTCAGAGCATGCATATGAAATAATATCCCTCATCTTGGCTACCAGTGACTGCTTAGCCCGACACTCATTTGTGTTGTAACTGCGGATTTTATGGAGCTCATACCACTTTCCCGTGTCCTTCTTTAGCTTTTCGGTGTTTTTCTTTGCTTTTGGCTTTGGCAGGTTGTATTTGGCCACCATGCCCTGAATTTTTCCTTTATTCTATGGTTTGGGGGCACCTTTACCTTGCTTTTGATTCGTAGATCCAAAGTCTCGCTTCTTCTGTTTAAGTTTCTGCTCAATCCTGGCAGCATACTGGTATGTCGTACCGAGCGAGGAGATGTCAAGGATCTCCATTTACTCCTGAATTTATCTTTGCAGACAACAATGATAATTTAGCACCAAATGTTTCTTTGAATCTTTGATACCCAATTTTGTGTGCAGGATATGGAACAGATTTGTCAGCTCATGCACATCTTGATCACGGTGTTGCCACAGTGTGATCCATTGTATATACTTGTCCTGATAGCTCCCCACAGGATAGTATTTTTCCTTGATGGCATTTAGGAAAGAATTCCAAGTGGGTATGACTGAGAACAAAGAGGGTTTTATCTTGTACCTTTTCTCATAATAGGTTTCCCACCAATCCTTGACATGGGGGCTAGCTTTGAGGAGTGCAAAAATAATCTTCTCTTGGTCGGAAAAGTCATGAACCAAGAAATATCATTCTAATAGATTCAACCATATATCGAAATAAAATGCATCTATTTGACACTAAAATATGGGAATGTCAAAGTTTACTTGTACCTTAAAGGGATTCGTGCCTCCAAAGTGGATGTTGGATGCAGATGTGCCACGAGTGGGCAGTCGTTGAAGGATCTGCAAATTTATCCATCATCACATTCCATTTTTTTTTGAGGGCCTCCTCGAGAAATATTTTGATAGGATCTCCTGCTCCATCATATTTATTTTCATCTCCCATGGGCAGTCGTCGAGGTTTGTGAGGTTGATCTTGCAAAGGCTCAACCAGATCCAGCCCTAACTCCTTATACCCAGACCTCATTCGGGACATGCAAAGAAGGATCAAGAAAAAGCGGACCGCTCTAATACCACTGATCCGTATTTATGCAAGAACAAAATAGAATACACATATAACCATAAATACAAAGATGCAGTAGAAATAACACTTCATTTAATAATATCAAAGAGCTTAAATTTTCTTACAGATAGAATGGAAATAAACTAGCTAGGGCGTTGGTAGCTTATCTCTGAGAAGAGATGTGGTGGCTACAGGCCTTTGAACTATGTTACAATGAGGCTCGATGGCCTACTTATTATAGAGAAATAATGGAAAACCATAAACATTTAAAAACCTAACCCTAGGAGATGAAGCGCCAAATCTATGGGCCTCATTTGGGTAAATTGGTGTTCCAACTTCCTGGGGTCGTAACTTTGGCATATTATCTCCATTTGATGCACATGATATGTCGTTAGAAAGATGTATCTGAGGACTACAATTTCTGACCATGAATATCAATTCAAGAATGGAATAATATTTATCGGAGGTGCTATGCCCCAAAAATGTTGTTTAGGATCTCAAAATGGCTCTAGATGTTTAGGACCCAAAAAATTGCTAAAAATAGTAAGTTGTGACGAAACTGAAAAAATGAAAGATAAAATGGTGGGGCCCCAAGTGGAATAGGTGGGTGGCCACCAATATTCACATGGATCACCTTCCCTCTCTCCCTCCCCCATTTTTTCTCTCTATCTCTCTCTACATTTTCCTCTCCTTCTCCCCTTCCCTCACACTCTCACCTTTCATTGGCCTAACATGCCCCCGTTGTCTCTCCATCCCTCTCCCCTCCCAAACCCTATCTCTCTCCTACTCCTCCTCCCGCCCTGCCCTCCCCTCTCTCCCTCTCTTATCCTCCCTCCCCGCCCTCCCCTCTCTCCCTTACTCTCTCTCTCTCTCCCCCTCTCTGTCCTCCTCCCTTCCATTCCCTCTCTCCCTCCCCCTTTCTCCCTCTCTCTTTCCTCATCCTTTCCTCCCTTACCTTCCATCATTCCCTCCCTCCATCCCCCCTTCTCCCTCTCTCACTCCTTCCCTCTTTTCTTTCCCTTCCTTCCCCTTCCCTCCCCCCCCCCCCCTCTCTCTTCCTCCTCCCTTATCTCTCTCCCTTCCCCCTTATCCCTTCTCCCTTGTCTCTCTCTCTCACTCTCCTCCTAAATGTCCTCCCTGCCTCCCTCCCTCCCTCCCCTCCTCAAATCCCTCGTTCTCCTTCTCTATCGCCTCCTCCCTTCATCCCTCCCATTCCCTCTCTCCCTCCCTACCCACTTCTCCCTCTTTCCCTCCTCTTCCCTCCCTCCCTCCCTCCATCTACCTCTCTCTCTCTCTCTCTCTCTCTCTCTCTCCCTCTCTCTGTTAGTAAGAATCTTAATCACAAGCATACGAAAAAGGGGGAAATTAGCCACACATAACAAACATCCCTAACAACAAATATGGATGCCAATATCTTTATATCTACAATTAGTTGACCAAGATAAATGCTGCAAAATCTAGATCTATGCATTAAAAGACATTAAGTAGTAAATAAAAGCAAGAGTTGTTCCATGCATCCAATAGACAAGACAAGAATATTTTTAAATATTTTTTGTATTTTTGACACTTGGGAAAGGAACATAGAAATATGTTACTAGTCCCCCTCAATGGGTGGGTTTTTGAATGTCCTCAGCACTTCAGATCTAAAATTCCTCTCTCTTGGTGGTGTAGAAAACCCAGACAAAAATGGAACTCAAAGGGAGCTCACAAGAATGATTGTAGAAAAATATGACAATGATGGAGCATCAAAGTTAGACCAAAAGTATAGATCCAGAGTGATATTTAGGCAATAAAAGGTAGTGAATGAATGGAAAAAACCCTTCTATTTATAACAAAATATTGAGTTAGTCTAGATATTGGTGCATAATTAAAATATTACTAACCAAATCAAGATCCAACTTTTGTGGAATATTTTATTATATTTGTTGGAGGGAAAAGGAATTTGAATTTGGTCAAATACCTTTATTTGTAAATAATAAATGAATAAATGATTTATTTATTATTCTAAGGATGTGATTGAGTAATAATTAAATAAATAATGATTTATTCAATTATTTATAAATGATTTAGTCAAATTTAATAAGGAATAGTATTTAAATAAGATTTAAATAATTATTCCTAGAAAATAATAAGATAAATAATGATTTATCTAATTAATTTTCTTGTTTTGGGTTAAATATGACCAGGAATATGAATTAAACTGTTGTTTAACTAGTTATTCCCTGAGGAAAACACAACAAATATGGATTTATTCGATATTTCCTCTCGGGGTTTCCTGTTTAGACCATAAAAAAATTAATAAATTAAGGATTACTAAGTTATTTTTCATAGTGAAAGAAATTTTAGCAGGGTAAAATTGGTCTTACATGGTGTACTTTGGTCCATCTAATAGTAATAGGTTAGATGACCAAAAAATGGTGTAACAGATTTCCCCCTAGTGTGTGAGCATTAGGAGCTAATCGTATGACTAAAGTACATTGTAAGAACTCAACCACTAGACATTGAAGGGAAAGTTAGAGATAGAGAAATATAAGGTAGACCAAAGCGCTTGATGACGAGACCCTGAGGAGGCGAGACTTATAGGTGTGACAAGTCTCTTTTATGAGTGAATACCTGTGCTATAGGTGACGAGGGAGTCATACCTATGCCCACCGAGACAAAGTACATAGAATAATGCATCCAGTAAACAAGGGAATGAACTATATAGTACATGCTGGCATAAACATGAGCCAGATAAAGAACATGATAATGAATCCCACATACATACTGTGTCTGGGATAATAGCCAGGACTTATATAATAATATATGAGTACATGAGATATAAATACAACCAGAGTGCCCCTGTAAACAGGAAAGGGCTCTGAAAATATGACTGATATATGCAAACAAAAAGGCACTGCAAGCAGCAGAGGCCGACATCATCAAATCGATGGAGTTGCATCAAAGGTTGTAATGAAGAGGTCATTCGGGAATGTGGGGGGCTACCTGAAGGACCACCCCCTCATGAGGTCTGAAACATCTCACACACACCTAGGAATCATCGGTCCAATCTGCTGCATCACTGAACCATCAAGTATACAGATCTCAATCATGCTGTAAGGAGCTAGAGTTGAGAACAATCAAGTGAAAGGGCTATGAGGAGTCCCTTTTCCTGATCCGAGGCACCAAAAAAGAGTGGAAGCTGGAACCAAAGTACACTGTCCTCTAGACCTATCTTCTAGAATGAATAAGCTGATGTCGAAAAAAGGAGGTCCGCCATAGGTGAGGCAATAAGGGATCCTTAACTAAGGCATGAAAGAAAATAGTAGAGCGAGTGATAGACTGACACTAGGGATGATGATGAAATGAGGGGTACTAAGTAGCAAACGAACAACTTCCATTGTTAGAGCATAAATTGCATGGATGACCTGGCAGCGACTGACACAATATCAAAGTAGATAGGGGATAGTATGACTGAAAGCCATAATGTGTGACATGAGAGAGGGACCAAGAAATGAAGGATGGAGAACTATAGCGGGATACAAAGGGACTTGGGATGGACTCCATGAATGCGATGATGACTAAACTCAAATGCTCTAAACAAGGGTGCCTTGATGATGCTGCTACATAGAAGAGGTCCGTTGGGGATCACAAAAGCATGAGTATAAGATGGTTACTCACGACGAAAATCGACACGAGCATGGACAAGTATAGAGGCAAAGTGGTGCCCCAAGTACAAGTCTTGCAAATGAAGAAGTTCGATTTTAAGGAGTGGTGAAGTGACCCTTCTTGGACAAAATGTGTCTTGGTGAAGTATCAAATCACAAAAAACTAATAGATACCCATTTCAGGGCTTGGTGAGAACTTTCCAATGGTATAGACGGTTTTTCAAATAGAGCTACGGTTTGGCCGCATAAGGTGAAAGAAAAATCAGGGGTTTCTCTTTTAATAAGGCATTTTCCCTCAAATTCACTCATTTGCAAGTGTAGCTATGGTGAATGTAGAGAGGAGGGAAGGCCCTAAATCTCACTGCGAGCGTAGTGGACAAACTGAATGTTGGAATCAAGATCCGTTAGTTGTATGTAAGAGGCATAACCCTACTCTTTCATTTCAATGGATTGAAAGTTCAGTTTATGTACCCAGAGCTTAGGAACAGACCCCTGCTCCTCTTCACAACTGGGTAGCACTTTTTGGGGCCATATCTATGAGTTGGGTAGTAGGTTTTGGGCAAAAAAGTGTGACCTGTACCAGGATGTTGCCTGAAAAGTGTGACCTATCAGAGAGGGATTTTTCTGTGTTGTTTTCTGGCTGAGAGCTGGGAATTTTATGGTTGAGGGGCATATGTGCCCCCAAGCTTGTTATGGTCATACCAAAATGTATTTAGAAAAGGGGAATCTAAACACATTTTTATGATGTGGTGTCCCATTTTTTTCGTTATGGTTATGCAGTTTGAGAAAGGGAATGGAGGATTACCAATCTCTTTAGATACTGCATATGTGAAGAAAATGTACTATGTTTCTGGGTTGTCATACATGGCATCACCATCCCAAAGAGTGGATCTGGAGATAATGAAATGGTGTTCTCCTAGAAAATCCATAGGTGGGTCAACAATAATGTCAAGGGGACTGGGTTGCTGATGTAAGAGGAAGGAATTATGAGGGGGATCATCCCTAGAGTGATCTGAAGTGATATGGGACTCTAGAGGTTCCTCTAAATGGGGCAGAATAATGGTACTAGAATCAACACGACCAGATACACTAGGAGGGTGGTGGATAATTGCTTCTCCTAGACCCCCAAATATGGGTGCCCCCTTACCCAAATGTTGGGTGTCAATGTAATGGCCACAACATGTATGTGGTTCAAATGTATGGGTTCGATGTAAGGGGGGATAGATAAAGTTAGGGGTGGTGATTGCTTCCATAATGTCGTCATCGCAATAGAATATAGGGTGAATGGTGGAAGGAAGACCAAATGATGCAACAAAACTACCCGACTCATCATCATGAGAAGAGAGGTTCACATGCACATCGTCATAGAGGGTGACAAAATAACAAGTAGATAAGGGATCCACTGATGTTGAGCCAAGGGTGATTGCTGAAGGGAGGTTGAGCGAAAAATAAGGGGAAGTCTCAGAGGGAGCTTCCACTGAGGGTCTCATGGATGATGATAGGTGGGAAATGGTGGAAGAAGGCTCCGTAATCTGAACATCAAGAGGGGGAATGTCAATGGGAGAATTTGTGTCCTCTAGTTCTGCCGAAGAAAAATGCACAAATAAGGGAGAGGTGGACTTGTTTTTCTTGGCCTTGTATTGGTGAATTCCTACTAGAGAGGTGCGGAAGTCATCGAGGTAGGTACAGAGGTGAGTATAGTGGCCATGGAAATCGCAAAAAGCACAAGGGTAATTCATGCGCAAAGACGTGTGTTTCGGGACTGGATTAGGTATAATGACATATACCTATGGGATATCAGATGCCAGAAACGCTTCATTAACCATGGGCTTGAGACGAGGCAATTTAGGACAAGTATGGATGTCATGGCTGACAACATCACACAAAGCACACTAGGTGGCATGATTTGGAGGCTAAGGAGGAGCAAGGTTTGTTGGGCCAGCCTTGTCCTTAGGTTCCTTCCTGCAAGCTTTCCCTCCCTCACCAGAAGCTTTCACAATAGGAGGAGGTTCCCGTTGAGGTGGCGGAGGTACGGTAGCAGAGGGAGGGGTCATGGGGACTGATTGGACCGGGGTCAAAGCAAGATAAGGTTTGGGTTGACCTGGCGGGGTAACAGCTAGGAATGGTATCTGACCGGAGGGGTAATGGCTAGGCAGGATGGCTCCAGGATGGTTAAAGCTAAGAGGAACTATTCCAGGAGGATAAAGAGGCTCATGGATACCATCTGTAGGTGAATGGCTAGGAGGAGGGCATCTAGAAGGCTGAGTCGAAGTGCTAGGAGCAGGTTGCAAAGGGCATCACTGCTGACTAGACGAAGCAGGCCACTTGAGGGCAGACCGAGATGATTCCATCATGCAAACACTTGATGAGCTAGGACCAGACATTGGAGGAGGAAGAGCAGGGAATGAACCAAGAAAATATGAGTCTTCGTAGAGTCTGGGTGAGACAATGGTCAAAGGTTTGACAGTTTCTTATTCACTACCGAAGAGATGATGGACTCAGGGGAGGTCTAAGACTTCGATTCGTAATATGTCAACTTGTCAATGGTGACTATATTTCCATTATGAGGGAAGGACATCTTGTGGTGAGCCACAGATGGGAAAACAAACATCACATTGGTGTAGCTGCGACCCAATATAATGTTGCAATCTAAGGGGGCATCAATGAATTCTATGTCAAGGCAAATAGCCTTGCCCACAAGAGTGATAGGACAATTGCGGAACATGCTAAAGGGCTTAGAAGAGTGGCCATCCCATGCTTGAAGGGTGATGGTGGAATGGGTTAACTCAGGTGATCCAATTTGCTTCCAAATCGATGTGGACAACACATAGGTGGATGCCCCCTCATCAATTATACAATGGGAAACATTTGAGTTTCAGATCTTGACGGGGATCTGGAAGGCAACAGAAGCAGGAAGGGGAGGATGTTATGAGCGGTCAACATCGAAGACAATCAATCGATCATTTGAAGGATCTACAACACCCATAGAATTTAGTAGAGTTTTTCGTTGTGAAGGGCATGACTGGAGGATTTCCAGCATTAAGATGGTAGCAGGAGATTGTGCCAAATCATCTACTATACTATATGAATGGGAAAATTTTCCAGAAGAAGCATTTTGATGTAAGGGTCCCTTAGGGATATTGGTATGAACCTCTACCTTAGACTGAGGGATCTGCAAAACACCATTGGTTGTCGAAAGAGGCTCTATAGAACCAAAAGAAGGAGGCTCAGGGGAAGACGTAGAAGGAGGCTTTTTGTACTAACAGGACCGAGTCTGAAGGTTGAGGTCAACGGTAATGATTTGGTTTGAGTTCATCATGAGAATCTTGTAATCGGAGGTACCAGATGGAGGAGGTTGAGTGGCCGCCTGACCTTCAGGTGTTTGGACAACCATGAATCCTTGCTAAGGGAAAGGATTAGTAAACACATCCAGTTGGATAGGTGCAGCGTTAGGAGGAACTGAAGGGGAGGCTTGCTGTCCTCGAGAGGTTGCTTGAGCTTCCCACATCTACCACATATGTGGTAAAAGAGGACAATCGTGGGTGTAATGACCATAAAAACCACAACAAGAACAAGGTTTGTTCATGCGAACATGCCTGTACTACTTGGGTTGAGTGCCCTGTTGCTGGTTAGCAGTGTTAGGCACATTCCCCTGGGAATTAGGTCCAGGATTACCGGGGGCCAATTGATTTTGGGTGCCTTTCCTCTTCTTTTTAGAAGTAGGAGGATTAGGCATGCCCTTTTGTGCATACACTTGCCCCTGCGGGGTGGTGGCTGCTATTGCAGGGGTTGAGAGGGCAAGGGAGGCGGGGGTGCTAATGCTGGAGGATCTAGAGCATCAGGCTGTGGATATAGA
This sequence comes from Pinus albicaulis, assembly GCA_034641835.2. Taxonomy (NCBI): domain Eukaryota; kingdom Viridiplantae; phylum Streptophyta; class Pinopsida; order Pinales; family Pinaceae; genus Pinus; species Pinus albicaulis. The sequence continues at coordinate 427,661,192 of CM076582.1, forward strand.
TAATAGGTAGGTTGGGAAACATTATGGTAAATAGGAGGTTGGGAAAACGGAGGAGGCATCTTGTGTCCTAGATACATGCTACCGGGAGGGGGAAAAGTGCTGGAGGTGCTAGCTCGTCCCTGAGGGAAACCATATCCCATTGGAGGCTGAACGTATGGATGAGAAAGAGCTCCAATGATACCGTTGGCAGCATGGGATGACCTCAGTGTGTTGGCACCACCAAGTCTAGGGAGATCAGGTAGAACGGTATAAAAATAAGCATACTGAGCATAGATCAAGTCATATTTTAACGCAATATGGAGAGTAGCTTCTCCGGTTTGAGGGAAATGCGATGCGACATCTTTGCCTATAATAGGAAAAAGGGATCTAAGGAACCAGTCCATGTAGACATGGTATTCGAAGGTAGGTGCTCGACATAGGCTCTTTCTTCTCTGCCATTCCTAAACAGGAGGTTGGGAAAAATGGACTGATACCCTCTTTAATTTAGTTTTTAAAACTTAGTTCCAGATAGAAATACAAGAAAAAGAGAAAAACAAATTATTTAAGTTGAATTATACAAGTTATATTTTGATGTAATTGTAAAAATAATAAATCACTGAAATTGACGAACAAATATATTTAACAAATTAATTTAAATATTTTAGTAATAATTTCAAGTTCATTATGGAAGATGAGTAGTAGTAAAAAAATTATTATATAATCAATTTTTAATATTAGTTATTATTTTAGATAGATATAAATAAAATAGAAACATTTTAAGGTTTAATCTAATTATTATTTAAAAAAGATTATAAAAATTGTTTTACTAAATTATTTTTAATATAAAATTAATTTAGTTTTTTTTTTTTTTTAAATATAATTATCTAATTTAATTTTTAAATTATTATTTTCTTTATATTAATTTTTTGATTTAATTATATTGTAATTTTTTAGGTTTAAATGATATTATAATTGAGAAATGGAAAAAAAATAAAATGTATAAATTAAATTCATTTTGGTTTAAAATTTAATATATATTATTAAGAGGAATCATATCTTAAGGTGTCTATTGCTTCCTAATTAAAAACAAATAAATAAAGAAAAAATATATAATTTATGAGAATTTAAAATGTTTCCATTATATTAAATTTTTTTACTTGCAATGATTTTTGTAAATAAAGATAAGATGTAATTATTTTAATTAATAAAGACATTGAAAGTTTTATATAAATTATAACGAAATATATTTGGAATTTTACACATGTAACAATCAACATTACATAAAACTTACCAATATAATTTTTTTTTTACCATTACCGAATTTCAACCAGCATTAAATATATGTATTATATGATACGGACCCATATGTTTGCACTGCTGGCATTTGTTCTTGGTTTATCGTGTTTTCGGTACTACCCAATTGAGTTGCTGTACTATGGATTATATACCATTGCTGTACTATGGATTATATATTTATAATGACAAAGAATTTCGCTTACCATCATGGCTCATATTATTAAATACAATCTCAAAACTATTGAGTGCCGGTATTTATGTTATCCATTCTGCATTTAAATGTCAATTGGCAAACTTTGGAATGTGGGTTCGACATTTGAGTAGTCTGGCTGGTCTATCTGCCCGACACTTGGCGTGTCTTGCTCCGTCGACCTGTTATGATCGCACGACTCTCGTGCCTAGGGTTAGTAATGACCATCGGCATTCTAGCAGTCCCAGTTTCATTGTCACTCCCCACGCTGAGAGTTCTGGAGGCGGTGGGCTCTGCCAGAGTTTCTTCACGGAGTTTTTCTCGACCTTCCGAGGTGATGGTGATATCGCGGCGGACAGAGAGCTTATCCCTCGTCTCAGGTGAACATCTTCCGACTATTCATAAAATCTCTCTGCGTTTTCTTTCCGTGATATGGATTGAGTTCCTTGCGTGATTCAATGGAAGGGTCGGGTTATCAAATCGAACCCTGGAATTTATGTTTTTTTTTTCTTTTCTGGCTGTGCTCTCTTATACTCTTCAATGGCTAAAATTGTTTTCGTTTTGGGGTTTTTGGATAGTCGAGGTCCGGCTTAAAAGAGAACTCACAGTTTTCGGAAAAAAAAACGTCAGGTAACCTCTCTGAAAAATAACAAACTGCCCCCCCCCTCCCGGGGTGACCCTATACTTCGGCTTTGTTAGTTAATTATTCTATTTTCCTTTGTAGAATTTCCTTTCGCATGACTAAAATATTTTCTCTTATGACAGGTATTGCCATACCTCCTACTCCAGCTCGCTTTTCTTGTCATTTATCCATGCTTGCTCGCGGAAGAAAAGGGTTAACCCCTGCATGCATTTCACAGGTACCCGTGTTCGACAAGAACTGTACCCTTGGTTTTTACTTTGGCGAAACATTTAGAGGATAATCCTGTCTAAGTCCAGTTCAGGGTTTAGTCTGATATGTTTTAGCTATGCTGTGCAGGATAGATTCTTGTTCAGGTTTTCATAATGACATTTGCGGCCTCGAGCTGACAGTTGTATATTGTTTGACTACCCATAGTGGGGTTTACTTTGATATAACTGTGTATATGTCTTACGGTTTCTATGAAATGTCATAGGGTTTTCGCCTTGCTTCTCTATTTGCATTGAAACTTCTCGCACACAATGTATGGATGCTTCTTGTTATGATTATGCCTGTTGCCGTGGTAGTGCAACATTCTCAAATGAGTTTTGTTGTCTTTTTATATACTGTATATATATCACCGTGAGGCTATTCACTGTATCTACAATCTTTCCAATGGTATCTACATTTGATTTACACCCAGCCATGGGTTCTTATGTTTCACAGGAATTGTTGGCTCATTGTTCACTACGTGATTCTAGAGGTTTTCCTGTATCTGCTGTTTAAGAGTTTTATTATCTGTTGTGGGTTAATATTTCGATGCTGCTACTTACAGTACGTTCTGCATTTCCTACTATTTTTTTTCTGGTATTCTTATTCTGTTTAATATTTCCTAAATAGTTTCGGCGTCCGGACAGCCATTCATGTCCGTGTTTCTTCAAAGGCGGAGAACAACCAACCCTTTAGCACAGAATTCTGGCTTGAAGGGTTAACGGTTCTCCCGTTCCTCTATATGTTGTTATTTCCCACTATTTATGTTCTATAGGACTGTCTTAAATAGTGAGGAAATTATGGCCAGTGATTAAATTTCAGGCTCTGTTAATAATTACTTCTTTCATAGAAATTTAACCTACCTCTGTACATATTATAATAGTGTTAAGAAAAGAAAGGAAATACTGAGTAGACCATTGTTCTTTTTGGCTACTGTAAAATTTCTTCTGAAGACTGTCTAAATAGAAAATAATACCTATTTCCAACAATCCTACTATAATAGTAACAGAAAACAAGATTTATCCTTTCATAGTAACTAGACAAGTTTTCTAACCACAACATTCTTCAGAAATTAAAATCAAAAGAAGAAACAAACAAAACATTCTACTCCTTCTTATTCTTTACTCATATGGATCCGGAATCAACTGATGGTAATAATGTGCCTCCCTTCCATGAGCTGACGAACAGTCACGCAGCTCCCCCCGTGCATCAAGTCTGGGTCTCTGAAATTCTCAGAGCACTGGACAGAAACTTAGGACAATCCGGTCCAGTCCTTCCATTACAGGGAAAAACAGGAAGTTCTAGGGAGATCACGGGACGAACCGGTCCAATCTCCAACCCAGCGCACCCTCTGTTCTGAAATACCTTTTCCAGGCTAACAAAGTTTCTCTTCCTTCCTCCACAGATCCAACCCCAAACTCTCCTCTGGATTTTCTATTTATTCCAGAGTTCTATGGGTAACTGTGGGAACTGTTTTTCCAACTAACACCAGATCTTGATTTACTTTTAATTTTACTTTTTATTTTTACCATCATTGTTACTCATGAAACTAATTCACAGTAAATCTTTATCAATGTAAATTTTAGCTTTTGTTCAATATTCTAATTGAAATAAACATAAGTCTTAATTAATAAAACAAAACAGTCTAACCATTCGTTTCCACTAAAACAGTGGTTACAGTTTTCCCCCTCTGGACGAGAACACCGTCCTCGGTGTTATTATTCCAGTTCAGTAAAAAGCTCAGGATAAGCTTCTCGAACAAAACTTTCGTCTTCCCAGGTAGCTTCCTCAGGTCCAAAGTGCTTCCATTGCACTTTAACCTGGGCGATAGCTCGTTTCCGGAGCATGATTTCCCTCCGGTCGATTATACTGTGTGGCTCGACCAGAAATTCCCAGTCTGGTTCTACCTGCACAAAATAAACTTATGTTAATTAAATAAGTTAATAATATCATATTATTATTTAGTGATCATACTCTTTCACTACCTGTATTTTCTGCCAATGAATAATATGCCTTGTATCATGGACATATAGTTTCAATAACGATACATGAAAAACATTATGCACCCGAATATGGCTAGGAAGAGCTAAACGATACGCCACCGGTCCCACTCTCTCCAGAATTTGGAAAGGGCCATAGAATCGGGGTGCTAATTTTGCACAAGACGCCCATCTTAATGTGCTTTTCTTCGGTTTAATCCTGACATATACATGATCTCCAACTGCATATTCACGATAAGACCTTCTCTTATCTGCATACACTTTCTGCCTGTCCTGTGCTGCTTTCAAATTTTGTCGAATTTTCCTCACCTCAGCTTCCATTTCTGCTAGCATGTCTGGTCCTAGCATGAGTTTATTCTCTAGGCTGCTCCAGTTGATGGGAGTCCTGCACTGCCGACCATAAAGTGCTTCGAACGGACTCATTTTTAATGATTCTTGGTAACCGTTGTTGTAGGCGAACTCTATCAAATGTAGATACACTTCCCATTTAACTGGTTGTTGCATGACATACATTCTCAGCATGTATTCCAGTACCTGATTTACCCGCTCAGTTTGGCCGTCTGTTTGCGGGTGGTATGCAGTGCTAAAATGTACTTGAGTTCCTAGTCCTGTAAACAGTGTCTTCCAAAAGGCTGATGTGAATTTTAAATCCTTGTCCGAGATGACAGTCTTAGGTATGCCATGGAGTCTGAAGATCTCACGCATAAACAAGTCTGCTATTTGTACAGTCTTGTAGGTGGACTGGACAGGTATGAAATGCGCTAACTTACTCAGTCTATCCACAACTACCATTATGGAATCATTACCTCGCTTTGACTTTGGTAACCCGGTGATAAATTCCAATGAAATTACCTCCCACTTCCACTCAGTAATGGGTATAGGTTGCATTAATCCAGCTGGATGCCGATGATCCACTTTTACTTGCTGGCATTCTAAACACTTGGTTAAATAGCTTGCTATTTCCTTCCTCATGCCTGGCCAACAATAATCCTTTCTTATGGCTGTCATCATCTTTTGATATCCTGGATGGCCAGCATAATTGCTTCTATGATATTCATCCAGTATCATAGTTTTTAATTCCACTCTATTCAGAATGACTATTTTCTTCTTAAAGACCAGCAACCCGTCCTGGTTGACCTCATATCCCCCTTGTTTCCCCTGTTCTTCAGATTCTTGGGTTTGCTGCCACAAATATTTATACTCTGGATCCTTGTCTGCTTCTTTTCTGATTTGATCTAGAAATCTGGTTTCCACCTGGTTAACGTATAGCTCATAAATGCTATGCACTTTTCTGCTCAATGCATCCGCAACTTTGTTCTCCTTTCCCTTCACGTGCTGCAGATCAATTTCAAACTCGCTCAGAAAAGAATTCCACCTTTCTTGTCGGGAGTTTAAATCAGTTTGTTTAAAATAGCTGGTTAGGCTACTATGATCTGTCCTTAATACGAATTTCTTCCCAAGTAAATAATGTCTCCACACCCGGAGTGCGTGCACAACTGCGGTCAGCTCTAAATCATAAGCTGAATACCACTGTTCATGATCTTTTAACTTGCGGGATTCATACGCAACTACCTTTCCTTCTTCTGATAAAACAGCCCCAACACCTTCCTTGCATGCATCTGTACAAACCTCGAATTCTTTACTCGGATCTGCCACACTTAACACAGGTGCTGTTGTCAGCAACTGCTTCAATCTTTCAAAACTATCCTGGCATTCTTTTTTCCATTTAAATATTTTCCCTTTCCTTTGCAAGGAGGTAATAGGAAAAGCTATTTTTGAGAATCCTTTTATAAATCGCTGGTAATAGCCAGCGAGACCCATAAAAGATCGTATATCTGCCACATTCTGTGGCACCTTCCATTCCATAATAGTCTTGATTTTCTTCGGGTCTACAGCTATGCCTTTTTCAGATATTACGTGTCCAAGATACTGTATCTTCTCTTTAAAGAAGTCACATTTGTTGAATTTCGCATACAGATGATGCTTCCTAAGCATTTCCAGCACCATTCGCAAGTGTGCCTTGTGTTCTTCTGCATCTTTAGAATAAATCAGTATGTCATCAATGAAAATTAACACAAAGTTGTCCAAATAAGGATGGAAAACACTATGCATCAGCCTCATAAAGGTGGCTGGTGCATTAGTTAACCCAAAAGGTAATACCACGAATTCGTAGTGGCCATACCTTGTACGGAAGGCAGTTTTGTAGATATCTTCATCTTTAATCTGGATCTGGTGATAACCAGATCGTAAATCGATCTTTGAGAACACCTTGGCCCCTCTCACCTGATCAAACAAGTCATCAATACGAGGTAGAGGATACCTGTTCTTAACAGTAAGCTTATTTAACTGTCGGTAATCCATGCACATGCGCATGGTTCCATCCTTCTTTTTAACAAACAATACGGGTGCTCCCCAGGGTGACACACTGGGTCGAATATATCCCTTATCCAGCAATTCCTGAAGCTGCATCTTCAGTTCAGTCAGTTCTGGTACACTCATACGGTAAGGAGTCCGTGAAACTGGCGAGGCTCCGGGCAGCAGTTCTATTGTAAAGTCAACCTCTCTTTTTGGTGGTAAACCCGATATTTCTTCAGGAAATATATCCTTAAATTCCTGAACTACCGATATATCTTCTAACGTAGCAGCTTTGTTTTTAGACTCAGATAATCCAACTTGTATAGCATACAGTTGGCATCCCTTCCTTATACATTTCCCCATCTGGGAAGCTGTAATTGGGCGCAGATTTACAGGCTTCTTTATGCCTTGAACCTCTTGACGAATACCATTATGATCTCTGTAATAAACTATCTTTTCCTTACAGTCTATAAGAGTCCAATGCTTCTCCAACCAATCCATACCCAATAATATATCATAGGATCCCAAAGGCAGAATATTTAAATCCACTACCAGCTGCTGTCCGCCAATTTGCAGTGCACATTCCGGTATTTTGGCACTAACCCTTCTTTTAGCCCCTGTGGCTAACTGGACTAACCAGGTCTTTTTGAAATTTTGACTTGGCAGTTTACAAACTTCCACTAGTTTTGGATTTATATAACTTAGACTTGCCCCCGGGTCTACTAAAACAGAAACAGTTTGGGATAGCAATTTACCTTCGAGTTCTATCATGGTAGGCTGGAAATCCGCTTGCCGGTCCTCCAATGCAGCATTAATTCTGGGTATACTCCGAGCGACATCTCCCACAGTAGAGGCTTCTTGCACATTATTTACTGCCTCAGTTTTACCCCGCTGTGGGCAATCTCGATAGTAGTGCGCTGCCCCGCAGCCCCAACACTGCAGAGGTGGCCTCTGATTTTGTGGTTGCTTAGGTTTACTTGAAGCTTCCACCGTTTTGTCTTCCCCAGGCCATCTAATCCGCTGATGGTTCCTACCGAATTGTTTATTGATTGAACTTCTGGCGGTATTTCGGAAATTACTGGTTTTTTCCCTTTTGGAACCATCATTGTTTCTGTTATCCTTCCTTGTTTTCCATCCTTTTTCGGGATCTATCTTATTTTTCGCTTGCTGATAGAACAACCTTGCTTTTCTGATAGCGTCATCCATGGTCTTAGGATTTTCAAATTTGATACGTTCCTTCATATGGACAGGTAAACTACTCAGAAATCTTTGAACCTTGGCTTTCTCTTCTCTTAAGTATGGTACATAGCGCAGTAATGCAGTAAACTTGGTGATGAATTCATCCATGGTCAGTTGTCCTAGCCTTAAATCATGAAATTCTCGGGCTTTTTCATCATAAAAACGCTCAGTCAGGTACTTATCCTTAAAGTATTGTTGGAACTTTTCCCATGTCACATCTTGATCCTCTAATCCCCGCACATTCTTCACTTCTTCCCACCATAAGGTGGCTTTGTCTTTTAACTGATAAATGGCCAGCCGTGCTTTAAGTCCACTGTCATAATCATACACCTGGAAATATTTGTTCATGTTAATCAGCCAGGCCTCTGCCACCTCCTCTTTTTCTCCATCAAATGTAGGTGGCTTTATCTTTCTGAATTCTCCATGTAACTCCACCTTCTGCCTTTTACTGGTTTTCCGTTCGTTTTCATTTTCAGATTCAGCCTCATTAAAATTCCTGTGGGGATTACTTTGCTGCGACATACTTCTTTCTCTTTGGTTCATATCTTGTTCACCTGTTTGCTGATCGTCCCTTTCTTGGAATTCTCTACCAGCACTGGGATTCTCATTTCTCTAATTCTGTTTGTCGGAAAGTATTTTTAAGATCCTCTCTTGCTCCTGCATCATCCTAGCATTTTCCTTCCGTACCCTCTCCATCTCTTCCTGCAACTGTTGCATTGTATGTAATAAAATGCGAGTCTGATGTTGTTGTTCTTCCATCAACCTATTAGACCTCTGATGCTGCTCTATCCCCAACTGGACCCACATTTCGGGGTTTCCCTCTGGTGGAGGCTGCATTTCTCCGATATTTCGCTGTAGCGACTGTGATTGTGAAGGTGTCCATCTCATCTGTCCTTCCAACTAATTTTCTGACTGTGCAGGAGTAACATACAATTGTTAACGTTAGTTGGCCCAATAGGAATCCAGAGTTGTAACTGGCTCCAATACCACTTGTAACAATCAACATTACATAAAACTTACCAATATAAAAAAAAATTTACCATTACCGAATTTCAACCAGCATTAAATATATGTATTATATAATACAGACCCATATGTTTTCTCTGTTGGCATTTGTTCTTGGTTTATCATGTTTCGGTACTACCCAATTGAGTTACTGTACTATGGATTATATACCATTGCTGTACTATGGATTATATATTTATAATGAAATAGAATTTCGCTTACCATCATGGCTCATATTATTAAATACAATCTCAAAACTATTGAGTGCCGGTATTTATGTTATCCATTCTGCATTTAAATGTCAATTGGTAAACTTTGGAATGTGGGTTCGACAATTGAGTAGTCCGGCTGGTCTATCCGCCCGACACTTGGCGTGACTTGCTCCGTCGATCTGTTATGATCGCACGGCTCTCGTGCCTAGGGTTAGTAATGACCCTTGGCATTCTAACCGTCCCAGTTTCATTGACACTCCTCGCGCTGAGAGTTCTGGAGGCGGTGGGCTCTGCCAGGGTTTCTTCACGGAGTTTTTCTCAACCTTCCGAGGTGATGGTGAAATCGCGGTGGACAGAGAACTTCTCCCTCGTCTTAGGTGAACATCTTCCGACTATTCATAAAATCTCTCTGCGTTTTTTTTTCTTTCCGTAATATGGATTGAGTTCCTTGCGTGATTCAATGGAAGGGTCGGGTTATCAAATCGAACCCTGGAATTATGTTTTGTTCTTTTCTGGCTGTACTCTCTTATACTCTTCAATGGCTAAAATTGTTCTCGTTTTGGGGTTTTTGGACAGTCGAGGTCCGGCCTAGAAGAGAGCTCACAGTGTTCGGAAAAAAAAACGTCAGTTAACCTCTCTGAAAAATAACAAACTGGCCCCCCTCCCAGGGTGACCCTATACTTCGGCTTTGTTAGTTAATTATTCTATTTTCCTTTGTAGAGTTCCTTCCGCATGACTAAAAGATTTTCTTCTTATGACAAGTATTGCCATACCTCCTGCTCCAGCTTGCTTTTCTTGTCGTTTATCCATGCTTGCTCGCGGGAGAAAAGGGTTAACCCCTGCATGTATTTCACAGGTACTCGTGTTCGACAGGAACTGTACCCTTGGTTTTTACTTTGGCGAAATGTTTAGAGGATAATCCTGTCTAAGTCCAGTTCAGGGTTTAGTCTGATATGTTTTAGCTATGCCGTGCAAGATAGATTCTTGTTCAGGTTTTCATATTGACATTTGCGGCCTCGAGCCGACTGTTGTATATTGTTTGACTACCCATAGTGGGGTTTACTTGATATAACTGTGTATATGTCTTACGGTTTCCATGAAATGTCATAGGGTTTCGCCTTGCTTCTCTATTTGCATTGAAACTTCTCGCACACAATGTATGGATGCTTCTTGTTATATTTATGCCTGTTGCCGTGGTAGTGCGACATTCTCAAATGAGTTTCATTGTCTTTTTATATACTGTATATATATATCGTCGTGAGGCTATTCACTGTATCTACAATTTTTTCCAATGGTATCTACAGTTGCTTTACACCCAGCCATGGGTTCTTATGTTTCACAGGAATTGTTGGCTCATTGTTCACTGCGTGATTCTAGAGGTTTTTCCTGTATCTGCTGTTTAGGAGTTTTATTATCTGTTGTGGGTTAATATTTCGATGTTGCTACTTTCAGTACGTTCTGCATTTTCTACTGTTTAATCCTTCCTAAATAGTTTCGGCGTCCGGACAGCCATTCATGTCCGTGTTTCTTCAAAGGCGGAGAACGACCAACCCTTTAGCACAGAATTCTGGCTTGAAGGGTTAACGGTTCTCCCGTTCCTCTGTCTGTTGTTATTTCCCACTATTTATGTTCCATAGGACTGTCTTAACTAGTGAGGAAATTATGGCCAGTGATTAAATTTCAGGCTCTGTTAATAATTACTTCTTTCACAGAAATTTAACCTACCTCTGTACATATTATAATAGTGTTAAGAAAAGAAAGGAAATACTGAGTAGACCATTGTTCTTTTTGGCTACTGTAAAATTTCTTCTGTAGACTGTCTAAATAGAAAATAATACCTATTTCCAACAATCCTACTGTAATAGTAACATAAAACAAGATTTATCCTTTCATAGTAACAAGACAAGTTTTCTAACCACAACATTCTTCAGAAATTAAAATCAAAAGAAGAAACAAACAAAACATTCTACTCCTTCTTATTCTTTACTCATCTGGATCCGGAATCAACTGATGGTAATAATGTGCCTCCCTTCCATGAGTTGACGAACAGTCACGCAGCTCCCCCCGTGCATCAAGTCTGGGTCTCTGAAATTCTCAGAGCACTGGACAGAAACTTAGGACAATCCGGTCCAGTCCTTCCATTACAGGGAAAAACAGGAAGTTCTGGGGAGATCACGGGACGAACCGGTCCAATCTCCAACCCAGTGCACCCTTTGTAAAGAAATACCTTTTCCAGGCTAACAGAGTTTCTCTTCCTTCCTCCACAGATCCAACCCCAAACTCTCCTCTGGATTTTCTATTTATTCCAGAGTTCTATGGGTAACTGTGGGAACTGTTTTTCCAACTAACACCAGATCTTGATTTACTTTTACTTTTTATTTTTATTTTACCATCATTGTTACTCATGAAACTAATTCACAGTAAATCTTTATCAATGTAAATTTTAGTTTTTGTTCAATATTCTAATTGAAATAAACATAAGTCTTAATTAATAAAACAAAACAGTCTAACCATTCGTTTCCACTAAAACGGTGGTTACAAGGTGGCTGTTATATAGAATTTAATACCACGTTAAACACACATGGAGAATAGATTCGACAAAAAAAAATGAATTCATTTACTATTAGTTATGATACACATTTATACACTTTTTTATGATCCTTGGTCTTCACATACTAAGTGGTATCTTGGATTCTCTTTAACTATTTACATTTCACACTAATCCTTAGATGATTAAATGTCCAACAATTCTTATTATTATAAGTTTGCTTTCCATTTTTGAATAGGAATTTTGGAATTTTTTATTAATTATGAATAATTAATATAAATATAATAGAGATTTAACCTCCGTGAAATATTATAGGATATTATAAATAACAATGGTAGATGAAATTTTGAGATTTATTTCAAAATTAGTTACGCTTTTTCTTTCCTTCTAGTTAAATTGGTTAATTCAAAAGAATGTCATGTAAACATGATTCATAGTTTTTGCCAAGCCTAACATAGCTACATAAAATAAATAGCTAGTAAACACTAATAAATGGAGTTGTCTAACGAGAAGGAAGAATTGCCCGGACAGCCAAAATTGGCTAGAATCCGGACCAAAAAAAATTAAGAAATCTTACAGTAACGGTGTTTAAATCATGATTTTGATGGCTGAAATGGATTCAGCACCATAAAAAATCTCCATATTTTCTTAAAATTTTACAAGAATTTCTATGATTTTTATGACGAAAAATCAGTCTTATTAGATTATAGCTTAGTAAGTATCAAAACACTTCATTATATATCTTTTATATATATCACGTTAATCGAATTTTAAAATAATAAAAATTAATTAAATTTTAATTTTAAAGTAAATTATTATTTATCAATTACAAAATTACAACAAAATTACAACTTATTGTAAAACTCAGAAACTATATATATAAAACAAACCTTTTATATATATTCCCATATATATATATATATATATATATATATATATATATATATTCACATTAACACATATAACTTAGCATATATATATGTGAAATTTAACAATCTCTACATTACTCTGCCATCTTAATAGAAGTATCTTGATGACTAGAACATTTAAATTATTACTTAAACTTATAACATTCCAATAATTTCAATTCCATAAATTTGATTTCAAATTCTATTAAAAAATGGCCATAGTGAAATTTCCATTACGAATAATGGACTTAAAGGGTTTTATAATCGATGTAAAGGGTTTTATTTAAAATTTAGTTAAATTTCCATTGTGAATATATGACCTTATGATTCATTATATTCTAAATTTGTGTTTGAGTCATATAGTGAAGTGGGTAAATTCGACTAACAATTATCTTGTAAATATTACAGGTTACATGGGATATTTGTGTAAGGACATTATTAATGTAAAATAATCATATTGTGTTAATATTGTGTTAATTTTTTTATAATTATTTAAATAGTATTTTTTTTTCTAATCATAAAATTAATAATATTTTACAAAATTGTATTTTAATAATGATAGAATGAATATAATTTTATTGTACAATGCTATCAAACTTAGAAGGTGTATGTTATTTAATACTTATAATGATTTAGTATTTTTTTAGATTTAAAACTGTAAATTATAATAATAAAGGTAAATTGCAATGTTATAAATCTTTTTATTGATAAGAATCCAAAAAAAATATCAAAAATAATTTTCACTAATACGGACCAAAACCAAAATTAAATAACTATATAAATAAAAATTTAAAAATCGAATAACTAAAAAATTAATAATGTTTGTTAATATTTCACTTTCATTCTACTTTATTTGTAGATCTTTCATCTTCACTCTTCTTGTACTAAAGAAAATATTTCTATATCTATGTTAAATAATATAATTTTATATAAATTTAAAGATTAAAATAGTAATAAAAAATACTTTTATTTATCATATAAATACATCAATATATAACTTGTGTGTGTGAATGTTTACCTTAGTAAAATATTTAGATATTGGAAAGGGAAAAATAATTAAAGGTAAAATAATGTAGTTACTCAACTCTAACTTATTCAATTTTTAACATAAAATATTAATAACTATAAAATATTCAAAAATATAATGTAAATAATGAAAAATTACCACTATATATCTATAATAATAGTTTATTTAGCAAGAACTAAATGGTATTAAAACTATTCACATGTAGTTTATTTATTTATTTATTTGCATAGAATGAGATTTAAACAATGAAAAATTATCACTATAGATCTATGTTGATCATGTATTTACCAAGCATTATATGGGATTAAATATGTTGAAATGTAAAAAAAAAATTGATTTTTGTATTCTAAAAAGAGGTTTGCATATAATGAGATTTGATCCCTCTCAGATCTTGGTAGATAGTGGTTATCTTGGTAGATAGTGGTTAATATGGATCTATGTTGGTTCAAAATATTCTAGTGCAATATTTCTCTTGGCATGACCTCTCCATGTGCAACAATTATTGATCTTTATAAACTACCATTTGATCTCATTTTTTAGTTCATTTGTTTTTTCACTGAACTTTAAACATGGATCTAAGTTAAAAGAAAAATAGGAAGTATATAAAGATCCATATATGAATTGTGTGCCCATGAGGGTGAATCACTTGCTACTTTCCTCACTAGAGATTTTGTGATGTGGTAAATAGACTTAATGACATGAAGCTTGTGAAATAACAATACAATATACCATTGGACATGAGACATTAAGTTATAATGGAGTGGCATGAAGCTTGTGAAATAACAATACATTGGACTATTACACCTCACTTGTGGAGTTGAGAGAAGAGGAGGCATCCAAGAAAGAATCATACCACAATGATGTGCCCATGTAAGGAGAGCACTTGGTAGCTACAAAATCAGAGATTTCATAGTGGAATGAAATTTCTTCCTTGTTGATATAATCACACCAAGCTACTAAGATACTGTAAAAACACTACAGTGAACCTCACACATGGAAATAAATCAAAGAAAGAAGATGTGGTGGAGCATGAATGCACATCAAAAGTACCATTGTGTGCCCTGGAGTGAAACCCATGTACATTTGAAGATGATTTTCACTCCAATGGAAAGAAATGTCTTGCAAAAATAAGTCATCAACATGGAAATCTAAATTTCATTTGAATGTGAAAAGGCCATAAAGAAAGAGCACTTCAACTTTGGTGTTAGAAGTGTGTAATTTTTCTTTATCGCTGGCTTCAAATTCAAATTGAAGTGCACCTTGATAACTCCCTTTCACATAGCTATTTCTTTCTCCTCGCACATTGTCCCATGGAAATGGGTTCCTCTCTAGGTCTATGTCTGCCACCATTGATTTTTCAAATATGCGTTTGTGGGTTTCTTCTATCAAGGAAGAAGATGGATTTTAGTAGTTTATTCTATCCAGGAAGAGGATAGAATAAATCTGTTGAAAAATTCTTTTGCGGATCTGATACCACGTTAGGATTTCTAACGTTCTAATATCAAGTTGGAAATTTCTAAGGATCTTGGGAATTTTTGGTTATTCTGGAAAAAAAGAGAGGAAACAAAAAATTCCTCTTCTAACATAGATAGCAAAACAATATTTGGACATAGAGATGGAGTAAAACTCTATTTCATTAAAAAAAACAAATTATTACAAAATACAATCTTTCATTAGAACTACAGTTCTAGATTTAATAAAAAGTACTCCTCACTGTGTTTCTCATTTGCTGCCTTCACACAATTTTATGTTACTGCTACACCCAGTCTTCTGTTGTGGTAACACACAGTTTCCTTTGCAGCAACAACCAGTTCCAGTTGCTACTACACACACAGCGTCAATTGCTACTACCCACATAGCATTCTTTTGCGGAACACACACAGTTTCAATTGTGGCAACACACAGTTCTAGTTGCAGCAACACACCGAGTTTGCTTTGCTACTATAAAACACAACGCTTCAAGCTTTCTCTGTTTTTTGCTCTCTATGTCTTCATTTTTTAACACACAGTCTCTACTCTGCATATACGTAGCTTCAACTACACTAAAATACTGCTTTCTATTACATATATTATAAAAATCTATGACCTAAAACTTTCAAATTCAAAATTCAAATTTTGTCCTATCGCGCAATTTTAATGCAGTTAGGTGAATGATGTTACGGTGGGAGGTACCATGGTGTGTACCACAATCTGATGGCTCGGGAGATGGCTATGGCCAGGTTGCTTGATGCAGGGATTCAAACCCAAAAATTTAATGCACGGTTGAGTGCAAAAATAGATCAAGACCTTTGCTAGTCTTGTGAAATCAAAAATTTGAAACTTACTGTCCTGCTGCTCAGGTTTGCAGTTGGAATTAATTTCTAGCACTCCCCCTTAATTAAAATTGCTGCTATCTTGCATACCCATACATTCTCTGAGATAATTAAAACTTTTCTCCCCCAATGGTTTTGTCAAAATGTCAACAAATTTCTCTTTTGTTCTCCAATGCAGCAAAAAAATTCCATTGCTCAATAGGTCTCTGATGTAGTGATACTTTGCATCAATGTGTTTCATTCTCTTATGAAACACTGAATTCTTGGATAAAACTATAGCTAAGCTATTATCGAAAAAAATTGTTGTGCCTTTTACCTGTTCATGACACAAACTTCTCAACATTCTTCTCATCCATACTGCTTGACATGTTGCTACTGTAGCTACCACATACTCTGCCTCTGTTGTTGATAAAGCCACAATTGGATGTTTCTTAGAAGCCCATGAGATGGCTCCTGATCCCATATGAAAAACATATCCAGAGGCGCTTTTCCTGTCATCTATACTTCCAGCCCAATCACTGTCAGTTTATCCAATCAATTCAAAATTTTCTGAAGTGGTATATAAAATTCCATACCCCTTTGTTCCTTTCACATACCTTAGAATTATTTTTTTCTACTTGCCAATGTGCCTCCTTTGGCCTTTCCATAAATCTGGAAATTAGACTCACAACATGCATAATATCAGGCCTAGTTGCAGTCAAATACATGAGGCTCCCAACTATGCTCTTATATAAACTTGGATCAAAATCCTTGTTGTTGTCTTATTTGCTTAACTTCAATCCCATCACTGTAGGAGTAATTGATGCTTTGCAATCATGCATATTAAATATTTCCAAAACATCTTTAACATACTATGCTTGAGAAATAAAAATTTTATTTTCATTTTTCTCTAATTCTATTCCTAAGAAGTATTTCACAAATCCCATGTCAGTCATTTCAAATTCTTCTTTCATGACTGTTTTAAAATTTTCAATGAGGTAAGCATCATTACCTGTAAATATAACATCATTAACATACAAAACAACAAAGAGCATCTTACCATATTTTTCTCTGATCTATAATGTGGGTCCTCCTTCACATTTCTCAAACCCATTTTCCAATAGATAGACATATATCCTACTGTAACATGCTCTTGGTGCTTATTTTAGCCCATACGGAGCTTTCTTCAATCTGCATACTTTGTCATCTTGGCCTTCTTTCTCATATCCCAGAGGTTGTTCAACATATACCTCTTCCATCAACACTCCATTTAGGAATGATGATTTCACATCCATTTGATAAAATTTCCACTTGTGTTGTGTTGCTATGGACAACACTTCTCTTACTGTTTTCATTCTTGCAACTAGTGCAAAATTTTCCTCATATTCTCTTCCTTGTTGCTGCTTGTAGCCTTTGACAACAATTCTAGCCTTGTGCCTTTAAATATTACCTTCATCATTTATTTTGGTTTTATAAACCCATTTAACTCCAATCACTTCTTTGCCTTTTGGGAGATCAACTAATTCCCATGTATTTTTTTTCTTTATGGAATTTATTTCTTCATCCATAGCATCTATAGATTTCTTATCTTTTACAGCTTCTTTAAAATGAATAGGATCTTCTACATGACAGTATAATGAAAATAAAGAGTTCATACCTTCTTCTTGCTCATAAATTTCATTCAGACTTCTGAATCTGGTTCCTCTTTCACTTGTTGAACTTGTTCTTGTAGAAGCACTCAAATTTGTTCCTTGTGATGTGCTTGGAGAAGCACTGTCATCACTTCTCAAGGGTGTTCTCATACCAGCTTGTGGTGTCCCATGCTATCCTTGTGTTGGTGGAGGTGGTGCTGCTAATGAGGGATATATTTCAGCCATTTCTTCATCATCTTTATCATGAGAGAAACAACTTTTAACATTCGTTGTTTTCTCAATGCTTCCATCCCATGCTTCTTCCCCAATAAATTGCACATCTCTACTTATCATGAAATTCTTGGTGGATGGGTTATACAATATGTATGATTTGGATTTTTCATTATATCCAACAAATATGCACTTCTCCCCCTTATTGTCCAACTTCTTCCTTAGTTGATCTGGAATGTGTGCATAATCCACACAACCAAAAACTCTCATGTGGGTGACAAACTGTTTTAAGCCACTCCATGCTGCTTCGGGAAATATGTTCATTACAATATTTGTTGGGCATCTATTTAGTATATATGTTGGACAATGTATAGCTTCAACCCAATATCCGTTTGGAAAATGTTTTTCCTTCAACATGCTTCTTACCATGTCCATGATGGTTCTATTTTTCCTTTCAGCAACACCATTTTGCTGAGGTGTATACCTTACTGTAAATTGATTATGAATCCCATTTTATCTACAAAAATGAAGAAATTATTTGGAGATATATTCTCCTCCTCCGTCTGTTCTTAAGACCTTAATATGCTGCCCACTTTGATTCTCAACTAGAGCTTTAAAGTGGTAGAACTTATCAAACACTTCACTATTCAATTTCAAGAAATAAACCCAAGTTTTTCTTGTGTAATCATTAATGAAGATCAACATATAGTGACTGCTTGCTAATGATGGTGTTTTCATTGGTCCACACAAATAAAAATGGACTATTTCTAAGGGTGTCTTTGCCCTTATGCTCTTTCCTAATGGAAAGCTTTCTCTGCGTTGTTTGCCCAAGATGCAACCTTCACAAAGGTTGTATGGATTTTCAATCAATGGTAATCCCTTTACCATTGCTTTCCTATGCAACAAATTCAGACCTTCAAAGTTGAGATGTCCAAATCTCAAGTGCCATAACCAGTTTTCATCTTTCACTTCTCTTTGGAATGTCTCTTGTGTCACTGTTTCCATTGCAGCTCCTTTCTTCAAATCTTCTCTCATCCTGGAAACCACTTTGATAATTTTAAGGATGGAAAATTATCTCAAAGTTTAAAAAATTGCTTAACTTACTCAGTCCCTAATATGAAAACTATAAAATTTTTATTGATGTATTTTTAAAATTATTCAAATTTATAATGATATTATATATATTATCTATATAATGTTAGACTATTTTTAAGGTAAAATAATTTTATATTATAAAATTTGGGCGAATCACTTTTATAAAAAAAATGGAAATTGGCACATATTTTTTTTGGAAAATCCATGGAAAATTAGCCCACCTGCGAATATTACCCCTAAAATTTTCCTCCATGGGAAACATTTGCTTTGTCATCTTCACTTGTGCAATGCATTGCTTACTTGGTGGTTTAGCCATGATGGTGCATATATCATCTTCAAGAAACACATTGTAGCCTTTCTGAATGAGTTTTCCAATGCTCAAAAGGTTACACTTCATACCAGACACATATATACATCTGATATGGTTTTTCTATCTCCTTTCTTTGTCAAAACACTCACTCTGCCTTTTCCCATGACAGAGACCTTACTATCTACCCCCAATGTTACTTGAGACTTCACATTTTCATCAATCATGGAAAACATAGAAATGTTTCGAGTCATATGGTTGCTACATCCTGAATCTAGAAACCATATGTCTTCATTTTTCTCTTTAGCCAAATTACATGGTAAAAATGAATTTTCTTGACTAAGATTTTATTTGGTAAAATTAGCACTGGGTCTATTACCCATGTCACTCTGTTTCTTTCTACATTCATTGGCATAGTTCCCATAATTTTTACAGTAATGATATTGGACTTTGGATTTATCATACCTTTTTTCATGTGCTTTATTTTTTCCACCTTGTTGGCTGTTGCCTTGGCTTTGGTTTTGATTTTGATTATTGCCCCTTCCACTAGTACTTGTAGTGTTGTTTCTTCCTATGTTTTGGCTTTTGCCTCTTCCTTTTCCCTTGTAGTTTCCTCTGCCTTGACCTCTCCCTCTTCCAAAGGACATTTGGGTCTTGAAGGCATGCTCCAAAGATGAGTTTTTTGTTCTACCCAATCTTTGTTCATGTGTCATCAATGATGCATGAAGCTCATCAACAGTAAACTTTGAGAGATCCTTTGTCTCTTCAATTCTTTTTACTTGCACATCAAATTCGATATAAGTTCTCATCAATTTATCCACTATTCATCTTCTTTCTTCTATGGTTTCTCCATGAGATCTCATTTGGGTAACCCACCCAACCAACAAAGTGAAGAATGAGTCTATTGTGTCAGACTCTTTCATGCAAATGACTTCAAAATCTCTTCTCATTAATTGAAGATTTATTGTCTTTACCCTCTCCATAGCTTGGTAGGTTGTTTGAAGGGTATCCCATGAATCCTTGGACCTCTTTCCTACAGCAATCCTTAGAAATACACTTTCATGCACTACCTAATAAAGATAGAAGAGGGCTTTTCAGTCTTTCTTTCTATTACTCTTCAACAAATCTTTCTCTGCATGTGTTAAGGAATTATATGCTTATTCATTTGTTGGTTCGTATAAACCATATTCCACTAGCTCCCATAAATATTGAGAGGCAAACAAGGCTCTCATTGTGAATTCCCAGTAGTCATATTTCTTCCCATTGAACTGTGGGATTTGAGTATTTCCCATACTTGTGCTTGTGCTAGCTCCTACCATATCTAGCTTTACAGAACTATGCTAAAAACTTGACTATGTTTCTTAAAAAAACTTTCTCACTGCTTGAGAGATAAACTCTATCTTTAAAAGACTTTGCTGAACCTTCACACTGTTAGAGAAAATTTCAACAAAATTCTTCTTCCTTCAGCTTCTTTGGAAAATGCAAAGAGCATGATCTAGCTCTAATACCATGTTGAAAATTTATTTTTCGGATCTGATACCATGTTAGGATTTCTAATGTTTTGATACCAAGTTGGAAATTTCTATGGATCTTGGGAATTTCTAGTTATTCTGAAACAACAGAGAGGAAAAAAAAAAGTCCTCTTCTAACACAGATAAGGTCAAAAAACAATATGTGGACAGAGAGATGGAGTAAAACTGTATTTCAATAAAGCAACCAAATTTTTACAAAATACAATCTTTCATCAGAGCTACAGTTCTAGATTTAATCAAAAATACTCCTCACTGTGTTTTTCATTTGCTGCCTTCACATAGTTTTTTGTTGCTGCCCCTAGTGTTTTGTTGCGGAAATACACAGTTTCCTTTGCGGCAACACCCAGTTCCAGTTGTTGCTACACACACAACGTTCTTTTGCGGAAACACACAGTTTCAGTTGTGGCAACACACAGTTCCAGTTGCAGCAACACACAGAGTTAGCTTTGCTACTACAAAACATGTCACTTCAAGATTTCTCTGTTTTATGCTCTCTTTGTCTTCATTGTTTAACACACAGTCTCTACTCTACATACACACAACCTCAACTACAATAAACTAATGCTTTCTATTACATATATTATAAAACTCTATGACCTAAAACTTTAAAATTCAAAATTCAAATTATTTCCTATCGCGCCTTTTTAATGCAGTTAGGTGAATTATGTAATGATGGGAGGTAACATGATGCATACCATGATTTGATAGCTCAGGAGATGGCTACGGCCAGGTTGTTTGATGTAGGGATTGAAACCTATAAATTTAATGCACGGTTGAGTGTAAAAATAGATCAAGACCTTTGTTGCTACCGTCAAAACAAAAATTTGAAACTTGCTATCCTACTACTCAGGTTTGCAGTTGGAATTAATTTCCAACACAATATAGTCTCAAATCTAAAGATTTTTAATGCTCGAGCTACCCTACTTGCTAAACAAGATAGATACAAAGAGGGCAGTTGGACCAAAAAATCCCTTGAACGTTTTTTCATATGGAGAAAGTGAAGGAGGGTAATAAACCTGAACTATAGACTTAACACAGATGAAAAACTCCTTTATATTTTTTTTTCAGTACAGAATCAACCTGACCAAAAAATCCCTTAAATGTTTTTTCAGGTGCAGAAAGTGCAGGATGAGAATCAATACCAAAAGTTATGGAAAAAAAAAAAGTTTTCCTCCCAGATGTCCGTAAGATTCCTGATCTGAAATACATATTTTGTGCATGAATTATGAACAAACCCTTAATATCACTATGTACCCAAACATAGAAAAAAGAAACCCTACAAAATATTGGGTGTGGCTATAGCTAGATAACTTTTGTGCGTGCATTATGAACGAACCCTTAAAATCACTATGTATCTGAAAAGAGGAAAAAATAAAGCCTAAAAAATAATGGGTGTGGCCATATCAACAAGTTTATTTTATCTAACCTACATAGACAGCCACAAATCTGGATCACAACTTTCCGGCTCCATCTCTGGAACACGGTGGCTGGCTTCGTCGAATGCTGGATTCCTCGTGATCTCAATGATATTTTTGGTGCCATGATCGCCATCATCTAACTACCGGAGGACGGAATTGGTGGCACTTAAGTCACGATATAACTGCCAAAAAATTAAATCCATTCAAGTCAGACGATTCAATTAATTTTTTACAAATTTAAAAACAATTACATTGTAAAAATTTGAAAAGACCCATGAAATGACCAGACATCACGAGCCCCATGTGTTGTTTTGGTTTAGAATTTATTATCAAAAAAATTCTTAAAACATTTCCACCATGTTACAAGGCCCTGCCATATTGAAATATTTATCTTATGTTCAATGGTTTGGGTTCTATTAAGCCTTACATGTCGATCATCGATTAAGACAAAGGATACATCTGACATTCCCTCCAAAATATTTATCTTTTTTTCAACCCTTTGGTTCCCTTAAGCCTTAGATATCAATCATCATTGACTAAGACAAAAGATATATCAAACATATTATTTCCAAAATTTATTCTCACAGTCTATTAAAGTAAACAAATAAAAGTCAACAAACTTTCGTACACCTCAAATTAAAATATTTTTTTTAGAAAAAAAATCAATTTAATTAGAATTAAACATATTAATATGAAAATCTATAAAATCATTCTAAACATAATTATTTAAAAATAATTAAAGTATTAACATAAATTAATATAAATCCAAAAGCACAATTTAAGAAAAAAAATTAAAATAAAATCATTGCAATAATAACCAAATAGAACCGAAAGATTTAGAAAACCCTCTTACATTATTTGAAAGTAGGCATCGTATAATCCCACCTGCATTGCCTCTGCGGCTTCATGAACACTTGAATTATTCCCACTGGTCCCTCTAGAGAGGACATCCCGAGAGGCGACACCTCCTCCCGATCATGCTTCGACCTTCTCGGTGCCGATCAACTTGTTGAGCTTTGCCTCAACCAAAGGCCTTCAATTTCTAAGTTTGTTAAGAATATTATGTCGGATTCAAGAAGTTTCTATGCCTCTTTCAATACCTGAATGACATCTATATCTCTTGCTAACAACGGCCTCATTAGACAATTTATTGGTCTCTAGCCCTCGCCCAGAAACAATATAGAAATGGGTAGAATACAATTGGATGGGCAGATCAAATAGAAAATTTCTATCAAATTAAAATGGTAGGGGCT
This sequence comes from Pinus albicaulis, assembly GCA_034641835.2. Classification (NCBI taxonomy): domain Eukaryota; kingdom Viridiplantae; phylum Streptophyta; class Pinopsida; order Pinales; family Pinaceae; genus Pinus; species Pinus albicaulis. The sequence continues at coordinate 427,684,598 of CM076582.1, forward strand.
ATTATACATTTCACTTGGGAAACAAAGAGAAGAAAGATCTCATATTCGGGGAATGAGCCATATTTCATGGCTACTAGAGGACTTTATCTAAACAAATAGGAAGGCTCAATATTTTGATCTGAGACAGAAATCCCCCGATGTTGTCTGTCTTTGTAGCCGCTACAACACCACCCAAAATTTGGGGTATATTTAAAATTTCGGGTTCCCCCTCTGCTCGCCTAGGTGTTAAAGTCTTTCACCTGACCTGCAGTCAACGACATCCCGTCGACCTATCTCTAACCCCTCATGAGTTGTCTCATCACCATGACTTGATGTTGTCGCTTCAATCACGCCATATGTGGGAGGGATCATCCAGCATACGCTCGAACACTCTTACCGCAGTCGCGCCATGTGTAATGAGATTTCCATGCACACATTTGAATGGAAACCTTTTTTTGTATTGAAGATTAGAGGCCCTCTTGTCGCGGGTCATTAAGCATGTTGTTTGAATACCTCTCTTAAGCTTGTTAGTCTCATATGTTTTATCTGGGGCCATCATTATCGAAGAGTAATTGTGATGTTGTAATGTTCCACAGGTTGACCCCACGGGTGACAGATTCTTCATTCGTGTCACGACATCAAGGGAAATAAAATTGAGTTCAACGACAAGGCCAAAGTTGCGAGATGAGAGAGGAGGAGAAGCAAGTGACCAATACTGTTAAAAGCAGAATGGTGTGATATAGGTTGAGCAGAGAAAGAGCCTTTTATGTCACTGATGCAAGAGGCTTTCTTCACTAGTGCACACCAGGTACTTAAAAATGCTCCATCTGGAAATGTCTATACCAGATGCCATCTCGCATAAACCAAAAGCCTTTAAGCTTACGCAAGGACCGGATGGAGTATTTTCTGAATAATTTCTGAAGATCCTACACAATGTCAGCTCTGTGTTGATGTCTGCACACAAAGGAACATATGTCACCACTTCGACAAGTTTAGCTTGAAGTGTAGCCCGGTGAACAAAGCGAACTCAAAATATTTCCCTAGGGAATGACAATCGCACTCGCGTTCTCGTGGCCAGTAGCTGTGCTGCAAAAGCATACGTTTCTGGCAAGCCAATGACAGGGTTTCAAATATGTGAACACACCCTTTAGAAACAACATTTATGAATCCTAGCTACATAGTGTGGAATTATTTATGCTGCAAGGAGTATAACGTGGAGCAATGAAATGGCCGTAAAACCCTAGTCCCCTTTGCGCTTTCATATTCATAAATTTTGTCTATGTGGGACCATAAGAGATGGAGAACTTCTAAGGGAACCTAAAAGGTTATGTTTGAATGAATACACCTCTTGGTAGCCAGGCACATTGATGCATATGCAAAGAGAGCCTCCAGAACCATGAGATAGAAAGGGTTCATATTAAAAGGGCCATCAATGTTGCTCAAGAAGCATATTTCGACTCTCGATCTTTCAAAACAAGAAGCCTTCGTATTATGAGGTAAAGAAAATGATCAAATTAAAACAAGGCTCGAAAGCATATGGTTTCCAAACCATAAGATATCCTGGAGAAAAACCAAGTGGTAACATTATAAAGGGTGCACATTCAATGGACCAAGGTGAATTTTGACACAATAAGTTAAGGCGTAAATACATATGGTTTCCAAACCACATGGAGGAGTAAAATCATATAAAACTATATGAAGGATGTTACAATTGAATATGTTTATGCCGAGGTTTTCAACCTGCGTTAAAAGGTTTGGTTTCAACATGGCAGCGGATATAATAATGACTATGGTGCGATGCATGATAATCTACCACATCAAAGGTCGCCCAAAGTCATGAATAGAGGGTTCAACAGCATATGTGTGATATTTTCAACTTCTACGTTACAACTTGATCTCTCGTTTACTAGAGGCTAATATAAAACATATGGAACTTTCCTATCAGCGCTAATTACGATCATTACCAGTTGTCCCCTTCTTCTACGTGTCTTTTATTATGGAAGGCATGCAAAGCCTTTTTTTCTTTTGCTAAAGACCGGCAGGAAGGGTGGTGGATGGTTATGCGTTTGCAATCGCGCTAACTGTTAGAATTCTTATTCGAAACCATGGAGCGCAGTAGAGGAACGTTACAAATAGGCTCAAGTCCTTTTTGATCGGAGTCTTAGTCTTGAAGCAGATATATACATAGATAGCGGTCAACTTTGGTGCGTTGGAAACATGGCGAGACATGCATGGACACGTTGCACAAAGTTAAACGTTCAATGGCACGTTATTGCATGGACATGTTACATGGCGCAAAGGATTCGATGGCCGTTTTCAAACTCATAGAAAATGTTTGGAGCAATTTGCATATATAGCAGTCGGCCTTACGTGGAAACACAACGCAGAAAACAAATGAACATGTTTGCATAAAGCTAAACATTCAATGGAGGTTTTCAACGTTGGAATGGATATATGGGAGCAAAACATCATAACCGACCCACCACAGCATTGTGACATTTGTGTTTAAAAGAGGGCAGGGTTGACGGTTGAACCATTTACGTTGAAACCCATGGTTTCAAAACCATGTGAGGTGGCGAGCGGAACCATATAAAACGTGCAAGGAGTCACATGTTCGGTGCCAGGTTTTCAATCCATAATAACATGCGCGCCATATACATATAGCGGCAAAATTTATGTGGAGCCAACATCGTAACATATCTATAAAGGAGTTGTTGGAATAATGGTGGCACAATATATGGTCAGAAGACAGCAGAATTGGCTATCTATAGCCGCGATTTTAAAAGGTGCAAGGTTACGGTTTTGCTGGAAGAAATCGTGTTCTTTCCACCATATTCTCTGTATGCTAGCACGTAAAGCTAGCTGTTGCCATAATGCCCAACTGTTTTTTTGTTTCAAATTAGGAATGGCTCGCTGATGGAGGAAGTTCCCCAGTACCGAGCGTTACGTTCAACGGCTCCCTAGAATGCATTGATGATTTTTAGTAACAGTCCATTACCACTAAATCAAGGTTTCGATGGAGGCGGCAGTGTCACCATTACCTAGCGTGGATTCAGCTGTGACAGCATGGAAAGTGGCATGCAATTCCATCCTGAATGCATGCACACGGATTCACGCAGGTTGTTTTGTCACGTGAGGATACATGTTCACCAGAGAGCTAAACGCCTCCATTTGAATCAATGCAAAGAATAGCCGTGGAGCATTATTTCCACGAAAATCCTCCATTGGCGTAGGCCGAGAAATGTTCTATTACAGATAAAAGTTCCGCCTGAAATTATGATGAAGATGTTTATCTGGGTGAGGCTTGGGTTCGATGTTAAATTAGTATATTAGGAACATCCGCAAGTTAAAACGATTTTGTTGACATGACCATCCCTGCCTCCAAAGAGGGCGTGAAATAACTAACTCAAATCTCAATGCAGGTCCAGCAGATCAACGTTATTAGATTTCCTTTGGAAGACTGGTTTTGTTAACATCGTGTGAATATAGCATAGCAATGGTGCTGGTCTGCTTATAACCTGACTTGCCACCATGAAGACAAGCTGTTCAAAGGGAAAGAGATTTGTCGGAGTGCGTTCCTTCCTACAACTTCACTAAGGAGCAACGCCCTCACCTTATTTGTCATGACATCATGCATAATCATCAACCCCATTTCGAAGGGGCGTTCCCTGAGTAAGATCTTGGTGCAAACTTTCGAACATGATGAAAGTATCATTGGAGCTCGGCATAGTTTTCGTTGTGGAGAACACAAGCAGCATGTTGCCCAAATCAACACTTCCGTTCCATTGGGAGGAAACAGAGCACTTCCAAGCAAGCGAGAGATTTGGTACACCGATGGCATATGTGTTGGTTATTCCTAGTCCCCTACTAAATCAAAAGCTGGGAACCAAAAACAAATCACATGCAGTGAGAGATGGCACAAGCCCTTTGCCTCATCAATGGGTTTTCACTACAAAACATTCGGATCCCAAGAGAACTGGATAAGGACCACACTGCGACATAACATTTGACCACACAGGGGTCCAAAGTTTTCATTTTACTTGTGTAATTAATTAAATGTGCCTCTTAACATTGTTATTCAAGAAATGAATGACATGTAACCTAAGATATGTGATTGCAGGGGGAAGCTGTCGATTTTCACGATGAGTTGGAGCTTCTCCCAGCAAGCAAGAGGACCGGTTTTCAAAGCACGTGAGATGAGGAATACTGCTACAAAATCCGCAGATCTGATTGAAGTCGCAGGTCGTAGATTTATTCAAGTCGCAGGTCGTTGATGGCTGAGGTCACGAGGTCATAAATCCCTGCAGGTTGCAAGGTCGCATATCTTCGATTTTTTCGCCTTTTGCGACCCCGCGACCCAACGACCTAGTCGCAAGGTCGCAAGGTCACACCTCTTCGGTTTTTCCACCTTTTGCGACCCCACGACCCAGCGACCTAGTCGCACCATGTCGCACCTTCTTCGGTTTTTTCGCCTTTTTGCTAATTCGTGTGGCCACCAGCCAGAACTCTAGTTTAAGGTCGCAAGGTCAAGATTCGCCATTTTCTTACAACCTACACAACAATGTACTGTGTCACAGTCTTAAAGATCAAGGTTGTGGGCACAGCCCAACGTCGCAGAAGATGAAAGGTCAAGGAAGCCCAAAGGGTAGGTTTTGTATTATAAATACTCCTTCTGGAGCTCGTAAATTGAAGAGAGCTTTGGCTTGGGAATGAAATACATCAGAGCCTACCGCAGATATATTTAATTATGAATACAAGAATTTTGTAAACCTCCTTTTGTGGATCTCGTGTTGTTTTAGTATGAGTACTGAAAGTATTTTGTTTTCAGCTTCTGAATATCTTTAGATTAATGGAACTGCATCTTCAATTCATATCACAGTTGCATAACAATTTTCTGAGTATGTTAATGGTGGTTGAGTTTATTTCACTTTCTTAGCTAATGTTGATGACTTTGTTTATCTGCGTTTGTGTTATCATTTAAAATTTTAGGAAGTGAAGAGTGTTCTCGCCGTGAGGAATTGTTTCCTTTGCGGTCAGAACAGTCTACAAGCATGACCCTAATGAAGTGTTGCTAACAACACTTCCTTCGGTCTTCATGCTTTATTATTTTCTCTTGCTACTCATAGTGTTGCATGTACATTTAATGCATCAAACATATGTCTTGTATCAGTTGATTAGGTGTGTACCCACTGTTTTATAGAGTTTAAGCGAGACCCAAAGCAAAGGAGAAATCAGTGGTAGCCGGACCCACACCCCGGACGAGATCCCTATTCCAAACGGTTCAAGGTCTAATTGGGACCTTTTACCGGGGAGATCCCCTACTGTTGGCCAGACAAATTTTCCCGTCAACAGAATTGGCGCTAGAAGGAGGGCCAGATGACGAGATGAGCCCTGAGAGCCTGCAGTTAATCTCATATCTGTAATGGCTCATTCCCAAATCATTCTCCCGAGATGTTTGTCAGAGTTTTATGAGCCTCGATACTTCATCCCCGATGAACTTATGTATCACTTGTCCCAGTTAAAATTTGATGGTGAAAATGGGGTGTCCATAACCCAACACTTTTTAGATTTCTGTGACTTTGGTGAGTGCTACGAAATTGACGATGAAGGTTTGATTTGTTTGCTTTTCTTCCTCACTCTCGAAGGTCGCGCTAAGCAATGGTGCCGCACATTGCTGGAAGCTTCCATCCATTCATTTGAACAACTCGCCAGTGAATTGCGACAAGCTTTTCACAGGTACGATTTGCAAAGTGTAGTGATAAAGCTAAATGACATTAGAATGGAACCTCAGGAATCTCTGGATGAATTCTCTATCAGATTTGTTCATTATTGTTTTGAGTTCCCTGAAAGGCATGTTGATTGGAAATGTTTAAGTGAACAGTTCAGGTATGTGATTCTCGTTTCCCTTGAACAATTTCAGTTAGATCCTAGTGTTCCCTATGATAACCCGCAAGTTATTGGCTGTTCAGACTTTGTCCCTAATGCTTCCTTGTCCATCTCCCCGAGTCCAGACCTCATTCATGCCTCCAAGGAGAGTGTTGCTATTTGTGATATTCTCGCCCCTCCTCCTGAGTTTTCTGGGAGTGGAGTTGTAACCTCGAAAGTCCTGAGCAAGGATAGACACTGGCAAGAGGATAAAGCCTATTGCACTACCTTTGAATCTTTCATGCACCATGTCGAATCAGAGTTTGAAAACCACAGTGACTCATTATCTCTCTCGGTTCATGAAACCTACCTCGAGCCCACCCGGTGTCTCCCTGGACACAAACCTAAATTCGGTTCACATACGGATTATGAATCGACTCCTACCCCACATAAAGTTGATTCCCTTACAAGGCCTGCCAGATCATTGTTTTCTCTAAATGACACGGTTGCACGTGTTGAAAAGCCTTGTATGGTTAACCCCCCCTGCGACTCAATCTTTGTGTTCATTATTCCCCGGTTGGTTTCCCGATCCCGCCACACCAGTAATTTCTTCGAGACATTCGAAATTTCCTAATACTGGTATTGGCGGAAATCATAAGCGTGCAGATGGTGTTTCACAATCACAGTCCAAAATCAACGAATCTTTGAGATCTGATCTGTCTCACTCGAAACCTGTAGACAACCATAGGAGCGATTTTTTGTCAGAACAACCTCAAGATGTTCCCTCTATTGATCCTTCTCAAACGGTAACTCCCGGGGAGCCTGACATGCCAAGTACCCAACCTGGTCAAACCGATGGTTGTAGCAATCACTCCTTATCTGAAAAAATTTTCAATCATACCACCGAGGACTCTCACTCGGATCTCTTTGCTGGCCCCATGAAGACACCTGAATTCGATGATTCGCTTTCGGAAGATTCAAGTACCCACCAGAAAATCAAAACGCTTCAGCTTCTACCGACCGTTTCTGAAATGAAAATTCCCCAGTAACATGCTTCTTCCAACATAAACGCATCGAATTCTCCTCACCCTGGAAAATCTAGAGAATCCGATACTTTGGGTTATCAATCTGTCAGTGCGCAAACTTTTGACCGAATTGATACAAAGCCCACTGACATTTTGCAACTCACCACAATCCATGAGCACATCTGTGACTCCCCTGGCACATGCTCAGTGCTTCCATTCCATGAAATCAATTATCCCCACCACCACAATAAAGTTGTCTATTTGCTCAACCACCCTTATCCGCTGAATTTGCCTACAAATATGCAATGGCTTACCAACCGCCCGTCAGACCTAGGATTGTGCATGGATGGATGTGTGTCTTTTATAAATGTTGAGTTTCAAGAACATATTGCTATGTATCAAGATGAGAGTGGGATTCATCTTGCACAATCTATTATGGAATTTTCTTTGGAAAGTATCTATGATTGTCTTGTCATTGCACCTGCTCCTCAGGTAAGTTTTGTTGCTACTGCACTTTTTTGGATACTGGCTCTGATCCTGATCATTGTTGTCATTGCAGGATGCAAATTAATGCGGTGGCTGCACTGGAAAACTGATTTTACATAACCTGACCGCATCATTGGTTAAACTAGGGTTTAGGTGTAGGCTAGCTAGGACCTGTTAATAAAATTTTAGTTCGAAGTTAATTAGGTTTACTTGCCAAATTTTTACTTTATGATTTAAAATCGTGTTTGCTATTTTTGTTTACGATTAATATTTTAGGCATCGTCATGTTACAAGTATTTTCCTTTCATTTCCTTTCAGTTACTTTTTGTTGCATAAATAATCACTGCTTGTATTTGCACTTACAACTGGTTGATCGCTCTTGCACACGGCGTTGCATTGCATCTTGAGCCTCGCTTATTACATTGCGTCATACACTCTCTTTCTCACATCATTTTTGTCATATCGCCTGCCACTGCATGAGCCCTCATGGCAACCCTATCACCTTGCGGTCGTGTTTTTCCCTGATTGTTGAAACAATAACCCCATTATTTTGCGTGAGGTTGCGGTGGCTATCTCAAGAGGCAGCTTTCTCTCAGGTCAATTCGTTGAGGTCACATTCTCAACAAGATGCCTATGAGTCTAAAATTATTTAGCCTGGGAGATACAAGCCGTCGCTATAGTGTGAAAATTGGACGTGTAGGCCCATGCTCATAAGCCTATAATTAAAGGCTCAAGATGGTCTCGCACGTCCCACGATTTTCCGCGCACTTCACCTATTGTGGTGAATGGGATGTGAAGGTTCGACACAAGGGCAAACCCAAATCAGGATATCTTTCAGTTTTTGTAACACGAGAAACAACCTCTCTTGCTCATAAAATAAGTCGAGATCCCTCATCCGCCCATGAAAAATAAGTGCCATAAGCACATGAAAATAAGTGCCACGAGCACATGAAAATAAGTGCTGTAAGCACATGAAATAAATAAGGGTAAAGGATCGAGAAAGGCTTCCTGCGCAGAGAGGTAATGCAACGACTCCGTCCGGGTACTGACCAGGCTCACTAGCAATGGAGCAACGTTGGTGATTTCTTGAAGTGACTCCGCCGGGGTACTGTCCAGGCCTGCTGGTAGCGGAGCAACACCAGAAGCTTACTTTAAAAATCCTGAGAATAAAAAACCCAGTGCCTTGCTCTTCACATCATCAACAAGCTACTGGCATCTGTGAGCTTTCTCTTTGATGTGTTTCTGATTAGCGAGACTTAGTTGAGGCACAAGGATTAGGCATACCTGTAAAGGGCCAAAGTAATACAAAGGGTACCCACGGAACTGGTTCAATATTCCCTTGCATCTCTATCTGAACAGAATTTGTTCCCATATTGACAAAGAGATAGATTCTACCAAGGACCGCCATTTGTTGTAAATTTCGCTACAACAACACCCAAAATTTTGGGGTATATTTAAAATTTCGGGTTCCCCCTCTACTCGCTTAGACGTTAAAGTCTTTCACTCGACCTGCAGTCAGCGACACCCCACCGACCTATTTCCAACCCCTCATGAGCTGTCTCACCATCGTGATTAGATTTTTTTGCTGCAATCACGCCATATGTGGGAGGGATCATCCAGTATACGCTCGAACACTATTACCCCAGTTGCACCATGAGATTTCCATGCATACATTTGAATGGAAACCTTTTGTGTACTGACGATTAAAAGCCCTCTCATCGTGGGTCATTGAGAATATTGTTTGAATACCTCTTTTACACTTGTTAGTCTCATATGTTTCATCTAGGGCCATCATTATCAAAGAGTGATTGTGATGTCGTAATGTTCCACAGGTTGACCCCACGGGTGACAGATTCTTCATTCGTGTCACGACATCAAGGGAAATAAAATTGAGTTCAACGACAAGGCCAAAGTTGCGAGATGAGAGAGGAGGAGAAGCAAGTGACCAATACTGTTAAAAGCAGAATGGTGTGATATAGGTTGAGCAGAGAAAGAGCCTTTTATGTCACTGATGCAAGAGGCTTTCTTCACTAGTGCACACCAGGTACTTAAAAATGCTCCATCTGGAAATGTCTATACCAGATGCCATCTCGCATAAACCAAAAGCCTTTAAGCTTACGCAAGGACCGGATGGAGTATTTTCTGAATAATTTCTGAAGATCCTACACAATGTCAGCTCTGTGTTGATGTCTGCACACAAAGGAACATATGTCACCACTTCGACAAGTTTAGCTTGAAGTGTAGCCCGGTGAACAAAGCGAACTCAAAATATTTCCCTAGGGAATGACAATCGCACTCAAGGCGTGCCCGTGCCAGGCAGCAATGCCAAAGCATACGTGTTTCTGTGGCAAGCCAACGACAGGGTTTCAAATATGTGAACACACCCTTTAGAAGCAACATTTATGAATCCTAAGCTACATAG